>CM037788.1:8053237-8103237 GCA_021229015.1 Solen grandis | reverse complement strand
TTATCAATGTTTAATAAAATCATTATCTAAACAACATACAATCGTCCATTTTAATACAAAAATTATACTGTATATTTTAATGGAATTATTCTTTTTTGTTGAGTATGTATCTAACCGTAATAAATCATTCAGGAAAATTAGCAGAACAAGTAGCCATATTCTCACAGGTAAGAATATTATTAATTTAATGCTATAGTAAAGCCTTACTCACCAGCGTAAACAAGCAATAGATCGACTATTATGCAAATAAGAAATGCAGCCTGGATCTTATATCCTCTCTCATCCATGTTTAAGTCCCTTCTGAATTGATATTGTTGTTTATTGCGCAGCAATATTCAAAAAGCGTACCTGCTCTGAAAATTTCCCTATGTGCACGCGGAAGTAGATGCACCCGGTTTGCATCATGTGCGTATGATTATATTTCCCGATCACTTTAGATCCTTTTGTCAATTTAAATCAGGTAGATTTTAAGACAGCGTGGCAAAAGAGTCTTTATTTACTAGATTTGTTATCGATGTCAAAGGAATTCATTTTTAAAGCACCTCATTCACAGATGATCGTTTTTTTTTATCTGCTCTCTCATGTTGATGTTTGTAATGTCATTGTTTCCTGACAAATAAGCTCACGGCAAAACGCTGTTTTCGTAAGCGCAACTTCTGCAAAATCGGTTAAATATAGAATATGGTATCCCCGAAGCAGGTGCTTGTGGTACCACGTGACACGTTCCGCAACACGGTGTCTTTGCAAATTTAGAGTAGCGATTTCATAAGTTCAGCCTTTGGGATTAGCGCATGCGCGAAGTGTGAATGTGATAAGCCAAGTAACGGCAAATGAAAATAGGAAATCTAAATATAGTTTTAATACCATTTGTGACGGTTTTGCCTGTGATTGGGAAACCACCCATTTTTTTTTTTTACAATCACGGATAGAAGCAATGGGTGACCGTGAGTCTGTATATGGGTATTGAAGAATCGTACACATACAGTTAAAATTCAAGTTCTTAGTTAATGACCAAGTTCTTAGTTAATGACCATCTGTGAACGAGCTGCTTTAAAATTGATGTATTACTTTGAAGAGCAATTTTGAGATAAAAAGCAGTTCACATTGAAACGCGTCGTTTCTTAGTTTCTTAGAACCCCTTGATTACAGAGCAAGAACTATATAGACTAAGCTGCCGGACTACTTACACAAACTTGCACAAATACTCACTCGCCTATTTGGAATTTGTCCAAAATTCACAGTACAGAGCAAATTGTTATGATTTTGATTATACTTGAGAACTATACTATAACGGCCCTTCATTTGGCGTCCAGCATAACCAGTTACAAAATATTTGCTGCCAGACCAAACTCGAACCGGGGACCTCGCTTACAGAGAGACATACAGATTAAATTATTCAGTATTGGAATGCCAACAATAATCTCTCAACGATAAGGGTTACTAATAGGACGTTAAAAGAGGCAGATAGTTCAGGACTTCGGAATTGAGCTACCATACCACTTATACATATCTAATGAATATTGGCTACTTAAAGAAACTAAATGAAGGGAATCTGCTAGAAGGCTTGCGCTCATTACTTGCTGACTGTAATCCTACTTTTCCTGTCGATCTCGATGGTCAATTGCCCAGAGCGTTCGCCCCTAACTCAGGTTGTAGGTCCAATGCTGGCCATGGCATATCAAAATCATTTCAAATAAAGTGGTGTAGCATCTTATGGAGGCTATTCGTTGCCAAAAATCCAGCCTTGTAATCATGACAATTTATACTTCGGTTCAACTAAACAGATTTGTAAAAGTATAAACGTTTATCCGAGAGGTACATATTGTGCTCGTATTGTGCGTTTTGATTATCTCGATTTAACTAGTAACGTTTTTACTTCTAGAATGTAATTTGGTAACATGCAGCTAAGATAAAATGCAAATAATATTTATAATTTTTCAAACTCAAATTTACGAAATGTACAACGACATACACGACACGTTTTACGCCGTACATCACGATGTTCGAGAATGGATCCGCATCAAATAACACTCTAAGGTTTACAACTGCATACTTGACTTTTACATTTCTACGCGATTAACATTTGTAGACGATTTTGCAACTTCCATATATGGTAGTATCACGGAAATAGGCGAAGATTTAAAGGCGGAGCCAAATTTCACGAGCGGAAAATAAAGAGAGGTAAATCTTACACCATGATAAATCGGTAAGTACAGAAAGATTTCGTATTTACCTGAGTCTGAAAATGATACTTTGTAGATACAATAATTTTATATACATCAATTGTTAATCATTATACTTACCTTTGGACTCTTTTAATATATACATGGTAAAATGAAAACGAAAAAAAAAATATGGTTGAAAAAATGTTATGTAGATCTATGAAAGGGAAGTTGCTATGTATAGACATTTAAGCTTCATTTTTTTTTTGAAAAAAAAATTGGGAAAGGAATATATTTTTTTCTCTTTTTCTATATCCAGTCATACCCTAGTATTAAGGTTATATTTGTGATATAGTAATTAAATGCTACTTAATATTACTGGGAAAGGCAGCAGCCAGAATTTGGCCTGTAAAAATTATTGTATAGATCTATCTGTAGCAAATCTTCCATCTGTTTTGACTTGAAAATTGGACAATAGTAAAGCAGCAACTTAACTGAACCTTAAATTCAATTTGACTTATTCCTTCTATAAATATATTTGTTTTGCATAAAAAATCTTGACTTATAGTCAAGCAGTAATTTTTACTGTCTGAAAAAAATCCCATTAAGAGTTGGATTAAGACACAGACAGTTGATGGCATGTAACTTTTGTGTATTTTCTTGAAGAAATTAATCAATCTGCAGGTATGTATATGAACAAACACAGAGATTCAAAATAATATTGGAAGTCAGACACTTTTTTTTGCATTTAAAACATTAATATACGGTGAAAGCAAAGGATCAATCTTTATTAAAGCAGGAGATATCTTATATCTTTAAATCTCCTGATTAAAACTAATGAATTTAATTTATACAATAGTCTATGTATAAACTAAAATATATTTTAATTGTTATTCAAAAAATTGAGTCCGGTACACCTCAGCTCTGTTTGTGAAAAGTATGCATTGTTTTTCTGAAAATTGTGAATAAAAAAATCGACTTTTTTTATGAAAGTGGCATTGAGCGCGAATTCACAACACCAGTAATGGCAGTGGCTAGATATTAAATTTTGAAAAAAGCTCAATTGTGGTGAAGGGGTTTCATATCATGTGGCTTTGGTGGCTCGACTAAAAAAAAATCAAAGTTAAAATCCTGGCCAGGGATATAAAAATCTAAATATAAATTTACGCCATGCTGCGCTTATATTGCTGGCTTTAGTTTACAATATAGGTGGGGTACTAATCTTTTTTATATCTTCTGATGTTGATTCAATACCTGCATACAATGGCACTCATGCAACTGAAACACATGATGTTTAGTAAATAATTGTGATACTGTTTAATTCTCATAATGCATTTACCTTGAATGTGTAGACCTACACGCTGCAATACTTCCCTTATTCGTACATGGGAGATAACTGCGTGGAGATTTGCCAGGCGTTGTCGGAAAATACCGAAAGTGAGCGGACAATTACGTTTATTTACGATGATATAGTGGGCGGGGAAATGGGCGGAAATGGGCGGAGCTTATTTATCAACATTCCAAACGTGTAAACCTGGATTAAGCTGAGCCGAATCATGATGGTCTGACAATGTAAAGTTGCGAGCGTTAAAATAAGAAGGTGTATTGTAGTTTATCAAAATGCATTTTGTTGAAATACGTATTTACAACGTTGCTTCGGCAAATTCAGTCCAAGAATGTATCTCTGGAATTTAAATACTAAGAAATTCAAATGAATTGTGTATTTTGTCGGAATTTAAACTGTTCAACTCAGACCAACAAGGCTGGATTTTTGGCAACGAATAGCCTCCATAGCATCTTTGTCTGACGTTCAAGATAACGAGATAAGTATAGGGATATACCCTCTTGTCTATTGGGTGTGATATTGCAAAGAGGCAGTACTATATGTGACTCATGTAGTCCCTTAAATGACTTAAATATTGTCGATGGGTCTACCACCCATTCAGACAAACATTTCCCAAACGCTTACTATGAAAAACCTTTGTCATTTTAGTGATTTCTCAATGATCATATAATTTATTTCTCTTTTTTATGTAAAACTCACAAAGCCGTTGTATGGAAGTTAAGGTATTCCCATCCTAATAGCCATATTTCATATCTTGCCACTAGATGGTTATATTTCTATGAAATTTTGTCACTTTGAAGACATTAAAAAATAAAAATATTTCACCAAGAGTTTTTTCAAGTTTTATCTAATTTGGGGGAGATAATCCGCATATAAGTTAACATTGAAGCCTATGGAAAATATGTATTTTCTATGAATATAAAAAACTGAATTTGATTTATGAGAAAAACTCATGGTAGAAAGATGCATTTTATGATTTTGTATCAATTTTCATGAAAAAAATCTAAACTTTACCACAAAAAAATGGAGAAAAACACCTTTTTTTAGTTTTCAGGGGAGATAACTCATGGCAACAAAATAATTGAGGGGAGGTAATAAAAGAACTTCTGTCACTTATCAATACATGTTAATTTGCCCCTAAGATTACCATTGTTTGTCACTTTAAAAACTTATATACATGTATATTGTTAAGTTATATGCATGGCTTTGATGAAATTGATCGCTATTAGGATGGGAATACCTTAAAGCGTGTCAACTGATGTCCTTGGTTTAAGGAAGATATTTCGTTCTTTTCCACTGAAAACAAGGAAGAAATGGGGAAAGAAAAATTTACCCAGGTTGCATGTATTGAGGGTCAGTGATAATTTTCTATATTACGGGTCAACACTTTTGAGGGGATTGAGGTTTATTTACAGATATATTCTGGAGGAGGCAGGAGCATTATTTCTTTACGTGAAGCAAAGTTAATTAGTCACTTTTTCACATACATATGGCGTCATTTGATGCCGGAGTTGACTTCTGCTACCAAAAATTATTCTTGCTACACAGCTTTAATTCTGGGGAGATTTTCTTTAATATTTCTTGCATATACACTTTCATTTTCGCATATTCGAGAATTTCAGTTTTGTATTGTCAAACCAAATTTCGAACCATTTTTTCAGATGCCGCAAAATTCATTTAAGAAATTATAAGGTGTGCTTGAATCATAATCCTAACAAGTTTAATACTAGCAAATATTGGAATAAAAGCTGTAGAGTTTTGTCCCTTGAATAATAAGAAAATTGCATATTATGTTTTTTTTACACAAGCATACTTATTTCTCAGGGAATCTTTTTTAAGTTCTATGCTGATAGTGGCCCAGTTGGTCAGGAAATATGACCCTTGATTTACTTGTACTTTATATGCACACTTATATCAGACATTTATGAAGGATTTTTATCAGTTTTGGTCCCCATTAAAATAACTTAAATACCAACCATATTTATTAACATCAGCGATACGATGACCTTCATGGTCATCTTTTTTCAATCTTATTATGTTGTGGATAATTTAAATCCAGAGATTTAGTTCCAAATTATTGCATTGATTGGATACTTTTTACCCTTAAAGAAAGAATGAGGTTTTTCCTCGGTCTGATAAAACAGGGGTGATTAATTTTCCCGTATGAGAGTTCAGGGATCAAAATATATAAAGCAAGCGAAAAGTCTACTTCATCTTTTTCTTGATTCGCCTATTCACGTATCAAAACAATAAAAAAAAAACACGTCATTCGAAAAAAAAAAGCTTAATTGGATAAGGCTTATTTAATATCAAATAACTCAGTTAAGCAGATCACTTTATTTGCAATAAACACCAACAATTAATTTATGTATTCACTTAACTATTGCATTCATTTTAATATCAGTACACAAACCTGTCTATCGAGCTTTAGACATGCTTAAAGATTTGTAGGCTATTTTTAGTTTTTTAATACCTTTGATGATACATCCTACACTATGGTAATGTCAGTTGTGAAAATAATTGAGCTTACATACCTGACTTTCTTTCAATGTTTTATATCAGTGTAGATACAGAAATCATTTAGTCCTATCGTTTTACTGAAAAAAGTAGTTTACTAATAAAATGTACTTAATATCGTCCCTGGTGGCCATGATGTTGGAACGCCCGCTCCGGGTGCGGGGGATCGTGGGTTCGATCCCCGACAGCTATATACCAAAGACGTAAAAAATGGTACTGGTTTGCGCTGAGCATAAGTACAAGGTATTTCCAGGACTGGTTGGCCTGATGTCAGGATAATGTGACATGGTGTGGTATTATGCCACATGTCTACGGCGTGATACTGCAGTGTTGCAGCACTATATCTGTCTCAGATAGATATAATCTCAAATTGAATGACTGACATATTGTCGGTGGAACGTTAAATCGATCAAAAAATATGATAGTTCTTCTAGAAATACATTCTCTAAATATGAACTGAACAAAGTAAATAATATAAGAAACCTTGTGCACGGGTTTCTGTCTGTATGTTAGTATGAGAGATTCGAGCTGGTATAGCCTCTGGGTTAAAGCCCTCACTCTAACCACCATGTCCACTAGTCCACCTTTGTGTAACCGTAATTTGTGATATCGTGCTACCACCAACAGTATTTCAGTTATTAGTGGACTTTCGTCTAGATGAGAGAAATTCGGTGTATCACGCCGTAGACAAGCTCCATTATACTGCAACCAGTCACATTATCCTGACACTTGGCCTACCATTCTTGGCCTTAAAATTGTATGCTGAGCGCTGAACACAATTTGAGAAATTGTCAGCTTTTATTTTTATGAGGCTATTAAGCAAATTTTTACGCCGTGACTGGAAGTCGAACCAAGGACCTCCTGGTTATAGGAAGTTCACTCTCAACCACAGGATACAGCAAATATATTTATATGATCAGGTTTGCAATGACTAAAAAAAAAAGACAAAAAAAGACATCATTTGTGTTTTCAGTATAAATACAGGTTTGTCCTATTCATACCGTATATAATAGGATAGAGGAGTGAGATAAATAGATTGTCTTTCTTGATTAACTTAGGTCCTGTTCTTTATGTCTTATCTTAGACAGGTTTCAATCAGTGTGAACATGTTATCTTTTCCTTAATCAGGCCAATATTTTCCTTGAAATGTTTGTTATACCACGAAACGTGTCACTTGATCCCGTTTATCAATGCCTACTCGCCAAAAATACTTGTTGGAATATATCCAACTCTAGACGTCTAGATGGATTTAAAGATAAAGTATACAACCTGAATAGATTATTATGCCTACTAAGGTTTAAATCCTGTTTCTACCAAGGAGACTATATTAGGGGAGTATTTAACAGTCCGATTTTAGAGAGCTGCAAACGTATACTATATATGTCCGCACCACGACGCGTAATTGGTGAAGAGCATTTACAACTCATCATTGATCATATCATTGAACGGACCTTGCGATTACCGTTCAGTTCGTCTAGAGGAGAGAGGATGCATCCTGTCCCCGTTACCAAAGAAACAGCCCAGAAGATCATAAATGGACTCGGTGATATGCATTTTTGTGTCACCTTCTGTGTGTCCGTCCGTTCGTCTGTATGTCTGTCTGTCCGTCACACTTTTTCCGTCACGCTTAAGCAGGTGACACACGTGTTCCAGGGAATACTTTTATTTAATTATTTTAATTTTTTATTCATTTTAGTATACAGCTCAGATTTTTACACAAACTATGTGAAAATCATAACATTCTATTTAAAAAAAAATTGTAATGAACGTCCTAAATGCGTTTTATTTTGTTTACTTGTTTTTACAGTCAGTTTGGGCTGAGAGCATCCATTTTAAGTGTGAACAAGATATGATTGCATATAATCAACAATATATAGAAAGTTTCTCAGGTTTGCTTATACTGAAGCAAGGTCATGACCTAAGGTGCAACGTTTATGATTAAGACGTCTGTGAGAAAGTAATTGTAAAATCTCGCTTTTCTTTTGTGAATGGTCTGTGAAGCTAGGAAAAAATTGCGATATCCCTGATAGTATTCCGTCTAACATAAGTTATCTATACTAAACACCATTTCTTGTGTCAGTGACCACATGGCATAGTTTATAGCTCAAAGATACATGTAAATACTAGATATATTTTACATGCGTATAGCAAAATCATTTGATTTTACCTGTTGTGAATCAACTATACACGTTGCTAGGTTTTTTGAACTGTTCACCGATGTAAGACCAGAAGGTCGTAGGTTTTATTTCCTGTTACGACTCACCAAAATCATAGAAATGTTTCTGTTATGGACATCCAATGACTGGTTGGCCTAGTAGCAAATTGCTGCGAATTGGTTTGTTACCACTTCATTTGTCATTTTTCAGCACTAATACATTTAAGCCTCCTTGAGCGGTCACCTGCCTCATGTACTGACCGGCCAACTTGATTCAAGCAGTATTAAGAATACGGACACTGTATCAATTCAACCCCTATTTAGAGGACACCGTTGATATGCAGCACAGTTCTGCCTTTTCCTCGACTGTCTGCTTTAGACATGTTTGACAGTTTATCTGTATCCCGCATACTTATCAAACAACTAGCAAAGTAACCATAGCGATGCAATAAGGGATTTGATAAAACTACAAATAATGCGGTATGATTTGCATCCGGAGTGGAAACCTTTGTGAGATCGGGATACGTCTGTGGTTTACATGCTGTGCACGAAGTCGCCTGAGAGACATGGGCTTTCTCCGGGTTCTCTGGTATTACGCATCACTGAGAGTGATTCATATAAGATATGAGTATTTGTTATTGCAATGACTAGACTGCAGAATGCAGGAATACATCAACAGTACATGATACATCGCCCATTTTGTAAAGGACAACAAGGAAGAAATAAATGCATATATACGCATACACACATACATATACATATACACATATATAAAGATTGTCACAGGATTACGAAAGCATTTGCACCGGTCATTCTCTGCCATAAACACAAACTCATGATGGACACACAAAAAAAATGGTCATTTTAAACAAGTAAGTTGTTAATTATTAAGTAGTGCACGGAATATAAGAGTATATTTATTATGTATATGCGTGTTAACCTTTCAATTATCAGGGACTGCGCTCCGAAACTCGGACAAGCAGTTTAGTGATGTACCAACATGGAACACAACCTCGACACATTCTGCAGGCTCTAGCGAGTTATTACTTTGATTATGTCCATTATTGAACATCGTACGTATTCTTTTGGGTATATTCTTAAAGAAGATACCGATAGATTGGCCCATATTTATGCCGGTGCTTCAAAAAGTGATGTGCAGAGAGACCTCCCGTGCACCAACAAAACCGAAAGTAGGGGGTTATTAAGAAATTTACATAAATATGGTAAATATACTCTAATATTTCGTGAACAACTTAATGTTGAACAACTCACCTGTTAAAACTGACTATTGGTCTTTTTTTGCCCTCTGTCCATCGTGAGTTGATGTTTTTGGCAGAGAATGACCGGTGCGAACGCAAAGAGCCCGCCAATATGGTTATGCGCTTAAACTCTCTTGGAGCGATATCTGTGTCCACTGGAGGTACGCATAGGTACCGGATGCAGGGAATGACGTCATGACGTCGTGACGTCAGCTGGAGTACCACATCTTGCAGAATATAGACACATCTTGCTGTATACCACCACAAAGTTTATTGAAAGCATCCCGAATTAACGTCGCAACCACGGTTGCTTTTTCCTACGCACCTTGTCGTATTATACATTAAAGCAGCTCGTTCACAGATGATCGGTAGAAATAAAAAAAGTCTTCTCTCCATCGTTATTGTTGATCAAGTCTTTGTTTTCTGACAAATAAACTCGACAAATGTAGGTCATATTTTGCGCGGGAAAACGCTATTTTCGTAAACGAAGCTTCTGTAAATCGGTTAAATATAAAATACGGTGTCCCCGATGCAGGTGAGTGTGGTACCAAGTGACATGCTTCAAAGCACGGCATCTTCAACAGTTTAGGTAACGAATTCGTGTTATAGTGTTATAAAAAAAAACAGCCTGTGAAGTGAGCGCATGCACGAAGTGTGAATGCGATCAGTCACGGGAAAAAATCTAAATATAAGTTTTATCATTTAAAATATAGGCTTTATACCGTCCGTGACGGTATTGTTTGTAACTTATAATCCCGCCCCTTTTTCCTATTTTCCTTAATATACCAAAGACTGTTGCATTAGGTGATGCGTCTGTATATGGATATTGATAGACGTAATACACACATGTAGTTAAATATAAATTTTTAGTCATTGACCATCTGTGAATGAGCTGCTTTAACTGTATATGACATCAAAAAAACTGGAGGCTCAATCTAGCAGCTTTCAACAGCGTTCATGAAACTTAACGACGGTGCGATTATGTACATCGATATCATATATATATATATTTAAACAACGGTAACATCGAAACTCACCGTGATCGTTGACATAACGTAACTCAATGATCAGGTAACGTCGCTCTACAATTGAGAGGGATATAAGCGATGAAATATAACAATAAATGAACACAACTAAGCCGCGCCGACTAAGATGATATAAATATCAACATTAAAAAGTTTATATCAAAAGTTGCTGCTGTATTAAAATTTATATTCATGAACCAGAAACACCGTTCACACATACGTGTATATGCACACGACCGCGCGCATACGTACTTACGCAGACTCGCGTGCTCCAGTCAATACACATTACATTGCATGCACTACTTAACATTACAACCGGATATTGTAGATATTTTCACATAATTTTCTCTTATTTTACTGTATTGGTTTAAGTACAAAGATAGCAACACTTCCTAGAACAGCAGTATTAAATCGATTAAAACTTATTTGGCCGTATCCCCATCAGTTTATAAAAAAGATGTGCAGTGACATTCTTCTAAAAAAATGCTTTCCTGCAATAAGAGTTCTAAGCTTCCCCTGTTTTAATTAAATCATCTTGAAATGATAATTTTGCTAAAGGTTCACCTAATGCATTTTTAAATAAAACTGGAAATCAAAATTTAGTATATTCTGATAAAACTGTTTCTTTTGGTTCTCTAATTTTAAATTAGTTTTTTAGATTTTGCATATACAGTACATACTTATTTATTTTCCTCCCTGTCCGCCCCTTGCCCGGTTAAAGCATGGCAATAATTCTATAATGACATTATCATAGACCTGTTATAAGAGTACATGTAATATGCATGCATGTGGGTGGATTTTTCGAGACGATTTTATCTACCTCCAGGAATTCTAAATTTAGTTTACCTATAATTTGTATGAAATCATTAGCCTGTAACGATATTTTAAAGGTTTGCTCGGCATGCGCTCAACGCACTTCGCGTTACACTCAGATTTGTTTTAATGTCCACAAAGGCTGGAAATATGTCGTTAAGCGGTAGGCGTATTTCATTTTATTTTTGTCGTTGTGATATATGTAATCTTTATATTATAATTTATAACAAATCACATAAAAATAATTGCGCTGATATTTTTTGCCCGGAATAAACCGATTTCACAAAATTTCAAATAAGATAGATCAGCAAAGATCAAATAACAACATCAAGAAATAAAACAGCAGCATATTATTCTTATATAGTCTTGAATATTGTAGTAATAATAATTATTATTATTGTTGTTGTTGTTGCTGTAATTATTTATTGAACAATATTTTATTTCTTTAATTTTATCACCAGAATCAGCATCGTTGAAGTTCTTATTGCAATATTTTTTTTAAACCATGTATCATTTAAGATCCATGGGTAAATCATGTTTTTGTATACGTTATTTCGGTTCTCATGTGATGAATAAAAGGTAGCCTAGGCACATGTATAACATGATATTGTACATCATTTGTATGGAACGCCTCAATCTCCAAGCAGAGTTGTCGTTCTTTCCGCACATAACATCTCTGCAATGGGCTCTATGACAAGAATCTTGTCAAAACAAAAAACACTCATTTAACGCGGTTATAAGTGTATTTTACGGATCAAAAGTATAAAATCATTGAATAAATACTTTTTGAATCATCTTAAAACGTGTGTAAAATATTAATTTCTGTTGATATTATTGGAACTACTTTCTGCTTTATTTCGCCGATGGGAACAATCTGCAAACGCTCGCCTGCAAATGTAAATATTCACAGATTCAGCCGGAAATCGTAATTTAAAGCCAGCTTTTTATTTTCATAATTTGTAATTTTATTGACCATTTCGATCAGGAATAGTGGTGCTATTTTTATACAATTTTTCACAGTTTAAGGAGCCTATCTAGTCTCCTCCAAATTAAATATTTGAACAACGGTCTGGATGACGTCATATATTTGGAACTACTTTCTGAGCCCACCACAGAGGTGAATGTAATGTAAGCCGATGAGTAAGAGAGTGGGAACGCCATAGCTGTCTTATATGGAACCCTATACCTGTCTTTAGTTCGGCATTGGTGTTTATATATGGTTCTAATGTCATTATCTTTGGTTATGATATCATTTTGTTAGATTGGGGTTTTTTTGGGATTCTTATAGAATTATGATGTATATATCTTTATTTCCTCCATTTTTTGAAGATTACATATAAAGACAACTTGACAAAGAACAAGGAAAATACAAATAATACACACTAGAAACATACTTATGACAAGAGCAAACAAACAAACAAACAGCGAGTAATTAATTTGCTAATAACCTACTATACTATCCTCACCCTTTACAGCACCTTTACTGTTAAATAAATAAATATAAACCTTGTCCAAGCATAATACAAGAATACAAGGTTAAAATGAAAGGGTAAGTCAATTGTTATGATGTTTCCAACCATATAAACACAAAACCACTTACCGAAACGAAACGTAAGAGTTTCTATATGGTCTCGAGCAAATTAAGAATACAACGAAACAGAAATACAAAAGAACAAAAGATGAAGGTGCTATTAACTGTATATATAAATGTTCGCTTATGTATGCGTAGGTAGGAAAGTATCATGGGCGTGTATGTAAAATTACACACATTTATATCTTAATTCATTCCAATTATTGAAGATTACAAATTACATGCATTTTACAACACCCTACAAGAATAATGTGTATGTGTGTGCGAGTCTTTGTTTATGCTTGTGTGTATGCGTGCGTGCGTATGTGCGTCCGAGCGTTTGTGTGTGTGTAACATACAGAAGAAAGGGAATAAAACTGGCCTTCACACTTTAACAATATGTTTCGGGCTAAACATGTATACAACAATTAATGTAGACATAAACCATGTTACCAGAATCCATCTACTTGTATAAAGAGTACTTTAAAGAGTACTAAGTTTAATAGATTCAAATGTGAATATAATAAGTACCTATTGCGCAGTTAAACTGCAATAAATGGAAAGCTAAGTTATAAATTCATCAAAAGAGACAGGAAAACCAAGAACTAAGATTTCGTAGGGCACAAACCTTACCAAAACCCGAAATGCGTCGATCTCACTTATAAGACATCCACATGAGATGAACGTGGCGAAATAAAATATTTATCAAAGCATGATATGGTAAGCTTGAGCATACAGCGAGTAACGGGCACTCAACCCCGAGAAGTGTATTAACTTTTGTTTTCTCATCTAATGAGAGAAAGGTTGACAACACGTGATCTCCGAGTTTTGTTTGTAAACTATCCGCCAACTGTTGACGGTGAATAAACAAATGTGGACAGACAGTGAGAATATGATCGGTAAGACTAGTGCCATTGAATTCAGCACCACATCTTCGACATGAACCACCCTGCCATGACAAATAAGTAACAAGCTTGCAAACTGTTCTGCAGTATGCAAGTTGGTATGTATACCTAAAACTGTGTTGCCAGATCTCACTTATCCCATAAATTGTATGGACAGAACGGAAACGATCGAATTCTGCCGCACTGTATGTAACAGTCCAGTCATTGATCGCCTTTGAACGAACTTTAAGATTAACGAGACGCTTCCATGTAACCTTTCTTGGAAAGTTACCATCACATATGAAATCGTTCAAATAGTTTGTTAAATCATAATCCCGAAGCAGTCCCCATATATCCTTAAAGAAACCAGATATCCTAGAGGGGTTTAACTTACTATATGTTAATCGAAAGAGAAATATATGCTTAACTGCTTTATTGCACAGCATACGACACAGTTGACCAAGAAAAATCAGTTTCCGTTTATCAATTATACATTTTATCGGTAATACATTAAGCATGCTTAGTGCTATATCAGTGCGTGTTCTCCAGCTGAAGCCTTGCATAGATTTGACACACATACGATGAGCCCGCTCAAGGGAGATAATTTCATTAGACGATAAGGTGTAGAGACATTCTGTGCCGTAAAGTGCTTTTGGGAGAACTACATAATCATAAATCCTTTTACATGTAATTGGATTTAATTTTCTGAGAGACTCATAGTCCAGAGTTCCGAAGAACGTTTTCCTTAACTTATCAGAAATTATTTTAACCCTTTGGTTTAACTTATAGTCACAATAACACATAACACCAAGGTGTAAGTAGTTACAGACTTCGGAAATTGTATCATCGCCTAAATGCCATGACCTGGACGAACGAAAGTAAGAAATCTTATTTTCATTAAAAACCATAACGGCACATTTAGCAGGGTTATATTGAAACCTCCACTTGCACGCATAACGGTGACATATGTCTAAAAGAGTTTGGAGGCCACGCATTGATAGAGATAACAATAACATATCATCGGCTACGGTCGGAGCACATATACTATATCCATTTATACATAAACCGGCCTGTGTATGAACAAGTTGTTGTATTAACTCATTAATGAAGCACAAGTAGAGAAATGGTGACCATCGCGAGCCTTGACGGGTAGACTGAAGTACAGGGAACCAGTCCGATTTACGACCCCTATACAATACACAGCTGGTCATTCCAGTGTGCATATTCACAATCGCATGCCATATGCGACCTGTTATTCCCATGTAGTGAAGCTTGTAGAAAAGACCATTATGCCATACCCTATCAAACGCTTGACGAGCATCCAGGAAGCATGCATATAACTTACTGTTGCTCTCTTTACAATAGTGTATACACTCTTGTAATAGAAAGCTTGTCATATTACAACCCATTCCATCCTGAAATCCGCCCTGTAGAGGATGAATAGGGATATTTATATGTTCTTTTAACCGTAATAAAAGCATGCTCTCATACAATTTGAGAAGACACGAAGAAAGAGTTATAGCTCGGTAACTCTTCGGATCATCTTTACGTTTATTACCCCCTTGAATAAGGTAACAATGCAGCCTTGTTTCAACTGATTAGGTACATAAGACTGTGATAACATACTATTAAATAACAAAAGTATATATTCATATAGTACAGGTCCTCCATTAATTATATGCTCATTATAAATGGAGTCTAAACCACACATTTTACCTGTGTTCAGACTCTTAATGCACCCCATTAATTCCTCAAATGCAAACGGAGGCTGGTCAGGGTCTACATTATTTTCAAATTTCCACTGATCAACTGTATCATCAACTACTTGACGAAAACCTTGATCATACAACTCATGATTTGTATCACTATATAGATTTGCAAAAATAACAAGAATCTTTTCAAAACAAAAAACACTCATTTAACGCGGTTTTAAGTGTATTTTACGGATCAAAAGTATAAAATCATTGAATAAATACTTTTTGAATCATCATAAAACGTGTGTAAAATATTAATTTCAGTTGATATTATTGGAACTACTTTCTGCTTTATTTCGCCGATGGGAACAATCTGCAAACGCTCGCCTGCAAATGTAAATATTCACAGATTCAGCCGGAAATCGTAATTTAAAGCCAGCTTTTTATTTTCATAATTTGTAATTTTATTGAGCATTTCGATCAGGAATAGTGGTGCTATTTTTATACATTTTTTCACAGTTTAAGGAGCCTATCTAGTCTCCTCCAAATTAAATATTTGAACAACGGTCTGGATGACGTCATATATTTGGAACTACTTTCTGAGCCCATCACAAAGGTGAATGTAATGTAAGCCGATGAGTAAGAGAGTGGGAACGCCATAGCTGTCTTATATGGAACCCTATACCTGTCTTTAGTTCGGCATTGGTGTTTATATATGGTTCTAATGTCATTATCTTTGGTTATGATATCATTTTGTTAGATTGTATTATCATTATAGTGGGAATATTTATCATTTTGCGGGATTCTTATAGAATTATGATGGATCATAGTACTTAACATTATTGTGGGTTCGTATAATATTATGATGGGTCGTGTTATCATTATGTTAGTTAACGGTTCGGGTTCTTATATCACTGTGATCGGTTTATAATATAATGTCGGGTTCTTATATCACTGTGATCGGTTTATAATATAATGTCGGGTTATTTTATCACTGTGATCGGTTTATAATATTATAATGTCGGGTTCTTTTATCACTGTGATCGGTTTATAATATTATAATGTTGGGTTCTTTTATCACTGTGATCGGTTTATAATATTATAATGTTGGGTTCTTTCATAGTTATGTGGAATTCATATATCATAATAATAAGCTGTCAATTTATTTTAATGGTATGGAACGCCATAGCTGTCAGTTGTGTATAAAAACTAATTTCACAGAAATGAGGCGCGAGGTGCCCCCGTGACAATAGTCTATTGTTTCGGGTATGACAAGCAGTTTTCTCTCAAAATTGTTTATGTTTATATATTTTGATATTTTGCTATGAATGTTTAATGCAATAAAGTATATATTATGTTATAATATCCGACCCCACCCCTTTAACGAGTCTAAGATCAATTGACTGTTGTTTTCGAGGATAGGTTAACTGCAATATTAATTCATTCGTTTTCTTTCCGAACAATATCGCATTGTTATTCGGAACAATTAACGAACTTCGTCATTATTTCCATTATTATAATAGGAACAATGAATGAGCGACGTTAAATAATTAGTATTGTCTCGTCAAATAATAACGTATTGATATTCAGAACAATGCTAAATAATGGGTGCTGTCCGGAATACCTTGTGCGTTATAAATTTCAATTTCAAAAGTTTATTTCCAAGATTTACATAGTAAATAACATTGGGCAAAACACATAGTAACAAAATATATTGGTTATGGCGGTTTGTTTTCAATTAATTATGGTTTTGAATATAATGATATATATCATCAAGCAAAATAGTTTATGACTGTGGAAGAAAAGTTTTAGGATGTTTGTTTGTTGGGTTTAACGTCCCGCCGACAATATTTCAATCATTTTGGGACGAAGTCTGCTTGAAACAGATAAAGTGCTGCCACACAGCAGTATCTCGCCGTAGACATGTGGCATGATACCACACCCAGTCACATTATCCTTACACCGAGCCAACCAGTCCTGCAACTTCCCTTACATGCTGAGCTCCAAGCAATGGAGCTATAACAGTACCATTGTTTACGACTTTGGTATGTCGCGGCCGGGGATCGAACCCACGACCTCCCGCTCCCGAGGTGAACGCTCTAACCACTCGACCACCGGGGACGGTTTAGGAAAAAATAAATACATAAATACAAGAAGTAATAAAAACCATGCTGCTTTATCTTCAAATCCATTTGGTAATTATAAGAATGAACTTTATGGTTGTACTACCGATCTGTCTTAATAATAATAATAATAATAATAATATTAATTAACAATAAACTAATTCAATATAGATTTCAAATTTGAATGTTGCATTGCCTTATCAGTAACTCATCTTTCAGTATGCAGTATATTATATTTGACATTTACAAAATGCAGCATTAATTCTGACATGTAAGTATATGTATGAAATGGTACGTTATTGTGCGAAAACCTGTTTTATTTTGCAACGTAATCTTTTATTTATCTGTAAATAAGGTTTAATGTTTATATACACATAATAAACTTTTATGTTGTTTTAGGTAATCATTGCTAATCAGTTCATTCTAGATTAGATTTTGGATGACAGTTGTTGGCTTGAAATTTGTTAAAATACGCATTAAGGCTGCTTTTAAATTTTCAGGTGTTTCAGTATATTATGACATCCCTCTAATGTGTGATAAGCGATGGTCACCTAAGTTTTAACATTATGATGTACTGAGTGTTTTATACAATGTGTATTTATGTTCTAGTCATTATGCCTCTTGAAATTCTTAAATAAAATGGTTGTATGCATGTTTTATAATAGTTTGCACATATGTTTATATTTGTATTTATACAAATGAGACAAAAATAAAGTTGGTTTATATATAACGGATAAATACACAACCATTCCTGCGTGTTGAGAGAAGATTACTTTGAATTAAAACAAACCGCCATAACCAATATATTTTGTTACTATATTCTTTGTCCAATGTTATTTGCTATGTAAATCTTTGAAATAAACTATTGACTTGGAACGGTTCACGGTCACTTAACTTAAACATTTCTGTAAACACAAGGATTAATCGGATACACCCGTGTCAATTACCTATGATTGACATAAGGCTTTATGGGTCCAAGAATGTGTATAACTGTCTCCGGCTTAGTCTAGTGACGATAAACGGGTATTAGCGGTTTTATCATAAGGCGAGATAGTCGGTTTTGGTATTTATTATTACCCTACGCTATGTTTTTCACTTTCTCTGTGTAAGCAATCGAGAAATTTATTTATTTATTTATTTATTTATTTACTTATTTACAACAAATACGTAACGCACGTATCCAGCGTAAACTATCGACTCGAATTTCTTATAATTCATAAGTGAGCCTTTAATAAAGATTTATAAACTCGAGAATCGCTCGATATAATTTTTGATAGTTTACCTTATGCTTTCTCTCTCTCTCTCTCTCTCTCTCTCTCTCTCAGCGCATTTTCGTCTATCAGTATACACGCATATCACTAATTATATTTCTTTGTCTTTCTTTCGTTCTGTCTCTCTCTGGTAATATTTTCCGTTTTGTCTCTGTGCGTGTTCGATTTACTGTCAGTATAGGTCATATGATAAAAAGAACCTGACATGAATTGTCATTTCATATCAAAAAACTGACTAATATTTTTCCTTTCTCTCTCTCTCTCTCTCTCTATGAAAGTATTAAGATATATCCGAGCTATGAATTTTTGCCATAACTGTTTGCGTACTAATGTACTTATGTAAATGTTTTTTTCCTAGAAGAGGGATTTATATAAGTTGTAAATCAACTTTTTTCCCAATTCTAGCTTTATTTCGCAACAATGTATACATGTATCAAATGTATTATATGGCAAATAAATATTGTTTAAACCAAAAAACTGAAAATAACGATTTAACCTGTGTATTTTCTCGTGCATTTTCAACATCATATGAATGAAGTTGCATCAAACACATTTAATCCAGCTGTTTGTTTAAGTTCAACACACTATGCCAGCCCCTCACCGCGTAGGTTTGAATCCCGACAGGGTCATTCGGATTTTCATGTGAGGAAGCCTTCCAGCTGGCTTGCGGTAGGTCGGTGGTTCTACCCGGATGCCTCCGTGCATTCGGGGTCTTCTTCCACCTGTAATTAGCTGGACGTCTCTATATGACTAAAATACATGTCGAAGCGACGGTAAGCTCAAATAGTCAAGCCAAGTCAAGTCAACACACTATGCATGTATGAGATATACTATACACGGAGTGATGTAATTCGGCCTAAAAGTTATTTATAACGTGTTAAATATAAGAAAATATGTGATGGTTCTACGAAACCGGAAACAGCTGTTTGAGCATAATGTCATACGAAAAAATGCTATGTTGACTGAATGACGTCAACACTTTCGGTCCATATACTTTGCTAAGTCCGACTGATTAGTCCATAATCTTGCATATCGCACTCCGAAACATATATTATTTGTTAAATATTGCACGAAATTTTGCATCTTGGCCGTAGGTGCGTCGATTGCCAAGTTGTCAAAATACTCATTTTCACGCATGTAGTTTTAATAAACCTGCTTATATGAAAATTAAGAAGGTGTATTAGACATATCATTTTCAACACGTTATACACGGTACATTTGTCAAGTATTTAACAAATACTTGTGGTCGACGAAATGGATACATTATACCTGATATTTAAAATGTGAAATAAAGGTATCAAATAGTAAAACATATCCTGCCTTTACTGTATCATTGTTTAATGTGTAATATTATTGCTAGAAATAGCGCTCTAAACGCCCTTAATTCCTATCATCTACGTCAGTATCAAAAAATGATTTTGGAAATTGATATTTAGAGTCAATGTTTTTTTGTGGTTTTTTGTTGTCGTTATTGTTTGTTTGTTTGTTTGTTTTTGATAGGAAGGGAGATGCATTCTTTACAATAACTGACAAGATTTATACGTTATCTTTTCTGATACATCGATACATTAAAAATTGTGGGTGGATTTTAAGTTTCATGCAAAAAATGTAAACACCTTCATTTTTAATGCGAGAAAATATTCCACATTCTATGAGCAACACTTTTTTCTAATATTTATTGTTAATAATACATACCTACTTTTGTACTGCAGGTACAAAATCCCGTGCCGCGGGATGCAAGAGAGCCGCCGCCTCTTTGACTATTGAACCCGCAACAAAAGTTCCGAAAAACGAAATACCGGAAAGCCAACCTTCGGTATATGCTTATTATTTGATATCAATTTACATGATAATGTTGTTTCTGCAATGGATACAGTATATATGTAATTTGGACAGGAACCAACAAATTAGACTAATTACTAATTAAGTGTAAACATTGTTGTGGTCAGTTGTCTTCAGTACAGTCATTTCATTGGTCGCTTGATCATTTGTTGACGAGTTTTACCAAATCAGAATATCGAACACATAAAAAATACCCAAGTGATATCCAACACTGTTGGATGATCTTAACGTTGTCTGGAAAACGTTTTCTGAGCCTTTAAATTTATTATTACTTTTAAGAAATAGTTAAATTCTATGATACAGAAATTACACTGTAGCAAACGTGTCACAGATTAAGATTCAAAGTTTTATTGCAGTCATTGGTCTTAAAAGTGAGGTGGTCTAGTGGTCAAGGGAAACTAAATCTCCTAAAATAGAGATTTCAATAATAAAGCATTGGTCCTTTTTCTTTCTTTTGTGTTGTTGTAGATAATATAATAAATCAGAAAGTAGCTGTTTGAATAGTAAGGCGGTCCTCATATACTGATGGTTTATATAGAGATGTTTACGGTGTACTTGCAGGTATTTACAGATGTCAAGAAACATGCACTTTTCCTTTGGATAGAGCTGATCAATAGGCCGACGGCCAAGAAGGTCAAGGAGGTAGCCAAAGTTGCGGCCAGTCTGCAGAAAATGGTTGACAAGGTCGTGGGTCGTGGAGAGGACTCGGAGAACGAGGTCATAGCGGGTGTTGGATTTGGACAATGGCTTTGGACTCAGGTGGGACCTTTAATATACTGCAGTTTGATATACTACTCGAAGTTTGCTAAGCACCACATACCATGTGACACTGTGAAACTGAAATGGTCATAACGTTTGTTATATTTGTCCTTATCTTTTGAAAATTCACAACAATCCTTTACAAATCCAAATCTTTGATTAAATGCAAACATCTTAAAGTATAAAAGTCTTAATTTTGAGATTTCTTAACAATAACAAAAATGTTTCTTTTTTGCTGAGTATACTTTTGGTGCTAAGCAAACTTTAAGTACTATACAATGAGTTTTGTAAAGGTAAATGAAATATCCCAACGTATTATATGCATCGATGATATTTTTATTTAACTCATTCTCTTTCAACGTTATCCTGGATGTTTGTCTGTGTGTTTGTTTTGGGTTAAGTGTCACACTGACATTATTTCCGTCATTGTGTATATCTGTAAGTCGAGCACCTGTTTCATTACTAGGTGTTCGAAGCATCATCTCGGCGATAAAAAAAAAGTCCGGAATTTGCAAAGGAGATACTGTTTGTAATACTGGCGAATGGTATAATGCAAATCTAACGTATCTGCATGGCAGTCCCGAGTCTTATCCGGTAAAAGTATCGTCCAAGTGATGTCACCGGAATAACGCTGAGGTCGAAGTAGAGGACAGATATCCGCAACACTGTTATTTTATTCTATAATCACTGGTGATAATAAACTAAGGCGAGCAAGCGGACTACAAAAGCCAACGCGGAGATCTTGCACATATTTCTGCCATAGTTGGTTGGAAAAAATAGCTGATTTTCAGCTAAATCCCAGGTAATTAATAGTATGATTTTGGTACGTATCAAAATGGCAGTGACGGATGCGGAGCCAATCTACTGCGAGGAGTTTGAGCGGACTAGTATCAGTTTCTTTCTTTTTTTTTTATCTTTTTTATTTTTATTTCGATTCACTTTCTTGTCGTTTAAATGATAAGCCTAGAAATGTGTCCATAGGACACGGGCTCCCCCACGCCCAACGTTAGGTTTTGACAGTGATAATGATGAAAAACGTGGGAAGTGCACACCAAGCAAATAGCATTATTATTTTGAACAGAAACAAAATATTTACATATACATTAAACCATGATTTAAAAAAAAAACACTGCAACTCTATCAAGATTTTGATGGGTTTTAATCTCAATTAAACTTATCCTGTACTTTGAAACACTGACAAGTCAAATAGGATTTAAAAAAATAACACGCCCTATAAAGGTTACAAAGCGAAAACTGAAATTTTACCTTAAAAAATATCTAAAGAAAGGGCCATAACTCCGCCAATATTTAGTGGATAGTAACTAAAATTCAACTTGGCCTTTAGTTTGATAATTTGCACATACATGCAAATAATGAATTTATACCATTAACTTTTTCAACAAATATTGATCGGAAACGAAATATTAACATAATGTATGTCAACAATAAACCATAAATCCAATTATATTGAGTCGATAGTATCTTATTTTACCTGTATTTTCATATCATATGATATAAACAAAGATAAATTTTATCCGGGAAAACCGTCAAAATTTATTGATCTGAAACGAAAGTGTGACATCAAAATATATCAATAAAGGGGCATAACTCCGGTAATATAAAGTGGATAGTAAGGTCGAACTAGACGTACGTTTGATATCATGTACTTATAAAAGTCCTTCAAGAGTAATTCATCAGAAAAAGAAATGTCCACGGACGGACGGATTGACAGGGGTAACTCTAAATGCCTCTTCACCATTCTGTAAATGACGGAGCATAAAATGGGTTTATAAAAATTCCAATTAGGAAGGAAATATTGTGCGCTGTATTGGAATTTCGTCAAGGACATTATAAATTTCAGCTTAAGTTAACACCCGCTTATATCGTCAGCTATCAGTTTTTAGTTGTGTGTAACGTAGTCACTCACAACTATAGTACCTACATTCTGAGTGTCCGTGTCTCTACAACTAAAACTGATTAACCTCTCAATTTTGTATCAATGACCGAACGATTGAACAGAATTCTACAATACAGATATGCTGAGATTCAGCCAAAGTAGTTAAAACACAATTTTAAATAAAAAAAGATAAATATTTAAGGGGCACAATTATTGTATTTAGTATAAAAGCACAGAAGAACTTTTTCCCCTAGGAATTGCGTAACTCACTTTACCACGCGGAAGAGTATAGTTTCTTTCGAATGCAAAGGTGGCTCATGCCTGAATTTAGATGGTGGATGTACAGGTTTCGGTTATATTTTGGTGTTTCAATGGTCCATATAGAAAGCTTGAACTACGATAAAAATCCGTATAACCTACCTTATAATCACATATAATTATCTAAGATACATCAGAGATATCTCCAGGGGTTAATATGTGCTCTATAGAATGGCTGATACACAGTAGAGAACCACTGAGTTGTATCAATAAAGTGAAATTATGCCGTCGCTCGGTAGTACAAATCAAATCGCTGATAGTGCTAAGAGAACAGTATTGTCTCATTTCTTTTGTTTATCACAGTAAATTTAATAAACGGCGGTCAAATTTTCGCACAATGCCAATAACCCTGCTTTAACGTTGCGTTAAAATGGTCATTAGATGAACGCACCATTTGTTTCAACAGACTGATATCAATTCAATTAGCACAGTGCCACTCTTACTCCCCCTATATTTCTATACCCTTCAATGAACAATTGATTATTATTTTAATATAAGTTTAATATATGGAAAAAAACAACTAAGTTACCCTGCATATTTGCAGCTTGTCAAACCCTCTTGAACTTGAGACACACACAACTTCAGTGCTTTCAGCGCTTTGATTGTCTTTACTGTTCGCAGAATTTGTTTTGAAAGACAATAATTTGTGGTTTCTAAGATTTTTCTAAAGGATAGTTGATTCCTTCCTTCAGGTTGGCGATGAAGTGCTCCAGGATTACACTTATAAAAGAAGGAGCGGTGAAAACGGTGAACTACCTAGCTCGGGTACGTATTACTCTCCTTGTAACTTGACTTGACTATTTCAGTCATATAGCGACGTCCAGCTAATTACAGGTGGAGAAAGACCCCGAATGTACGGAGGATTCCGGGTAGAACCACCGACCTACCGCAAGCAAGCTGGAAGGCTTCCTCACATGAAAATCCGAATGACCCTGCCGGGATTCGTTGATTGAACCCGATGAACAATGTCATAATATTTGACGGCATGTAGGTTTTAGAGTCCACACATGGTATTTTTTGAGTCGTGCAAAATGTTTGGAAAACGATAATTATAATCATGATGATAGAATATCTACTTGGTAAAAAAAAATTGATGAAGAATATTTGTTGGGTAAACGATGATTATATTTATGATATTAAAATATTTCTTAATAAACGATAAGTATAATCAAGATGATATATTATTTGTTTGATAAACGATGATAAAAATCATGATATACGACTGTTAATGATTTCCATGTACGATTGTATTTTCTTTCAAAGTGTATTGTATCGACACTAGAGTAAAAAAAAAAGATCGTTTCGATCTATACTGATGTCTTTTTTTTCTCTGTAACTACAGACGGGGACCTGTTTATCCATGCCAAAAGCAACAACTACAGCAAACTGTTTGAGCTGGCCCAACTCTTCACGGACAGTCTTCCGGAAGACAGCGTGAATGTTTTCGATGACGTCTACGGCTTTGTCTACAAGGATAGCCGCGACTTGACTGGGTTTATAGACGGTATCAGTATTGTCAAACTAGCAATGCATGGTTGCTTAAGACATATCAGCTAAATTGATATTGATAGTCACGAATTAAGTTATTTCAATAATTGATAGACGTACTGTTAAATCTTTCTCGCAGGTTTTCGGCATAAATCAAATTACCCGTTTAAGGCAGCAAATTTTTAAACTTTTATTTTGGCCTTGTGTATCTGTACATTTGTATATAGACCTTACATTTTCCTGAACATGTATTCATTAATATAATTATGTATGCACTCGCAAAACTGTCTTTAATACGGATTCAACGAAACTTAATATCATGAAAATAATGAATTTAAAGTTGATAGTTAAGACAAGTACCACCACGCACGACCACTAAAACATATACAATTTATAATGATACAGATTTGTACTTATATCTGCATAAGGTAGAACGGTCGAAAACTGTGATGGACAAATTGGGTCGAGATGTGATATTCTATTAAATATGTGATTAGTTTCAGTCAGCAAATTGACTCAGACACTGTAAGGTGCTGGAGACTAATAATGATATCATATTACTGTAGTCAACAAATTAATAGTTGAATTACAGATAATTACGACATAAAAATGTTTTTCAGAATTTTTATTCGTCTTTTATTCAGATTTTAATCCCGAATGAATGGATATGAATAATCGATTTGATTTAATATTTTAGGTACAAACAATCCGGAAGGCCAGGAAAATCGTCAAAATATTGCCGTGGAGAGAGAAACTGGCGGAAGTTATGTGGTAATATTCAAGATTTCTAGTTCTAGATTTCTTTCCTTTTTTACACAGTTTATTACATTTTGTAAATGCAATTTAAATTGAATTTTTATGTCCTTATTAGAGCGCGCAAATGGAGCAGAATGTTTTGAAAAGCTGATTTGTTTTTCTTGGATATTTCATGTCTAGTGTTAACAGATGAAAATGCATAGTAATTTAATTCTATGGCCAGGTTTAATATCTTAATGCAACACATGTCATTTGTAGATTACACAAAAATGGCTCCATAACTTTAAGACCATCCGTGAAAAAGAGCGTAAGTATCTGCCTTTTCCAACTTACAATTAAACCTGTGATAGCGATCACATGTCATTTGAAACCAACTTGTTAGCGACCATCCTTATAGACCATTTTACCAGGGATTCGGAAATACTCGGTATAATTCGCTGATATAAACTGACCAATTAATGACCGGAGAAAAATCTAAAATGCATGCTTATTTCCCATGTAGATAAAGTGTTCGGTGTGCTCGTTGATTTACGTTTCTTTTTCTTTACGGAGTGAAATGGTCTATTAAGCTGTCACCCTGTGCTATCTATCATCTTCATTAAGTGATCAACCTTCATTAGTGGACAATTTCGTTTAGCGACCGACCTGCGTAAGTGGACATTTTACCAAGCGACCGACGTATGTTAGAAACCTCTTTCATTTAGCCATTAGTTAAAATGAAATCTATGCATAGAGACAGCATGCGTGTGTCACAAGGAATAGATCCGAGTCGGATTATAATACAATGTAATACGTTCTTGCTTTTGGTTAAAAAAGATGTACGTTGTCCATTGTCAGAAAATGCAAATTAAAAAATGTCAAAGATATATCCATTACCTCATAAACTCACACTTTGACTGAACTTAACGTATATTTAACACCAACCAAATCTTTATTGAGTTCACATTGTTGCTCTCCGTCGTGTGGCGTCCGATAGCAATATTCTAAGTGGCATTTACTCTCGGCGTGAATAATCAATGGGTGGTTCTTCACAAAAGTTGCTGAAGCTGACGATCAGAATTTATTATATTTGGCACAATATTTAATGATATATCATAATCTTTTACTCAAATTACGTGAAGATTAGATTTCCAGACAGTGGGCTAGTTTCTATATTTAGCACATTTCACGATGTTCTTCTCTGATTTCGTTGTTTAGACTTCCACCATGTCTAAACTGACATAATGAGTTATTTAACTTATTTTACTGACTTGAACATGTGTAAAGAAATGAAAGAGTATTCCTATGTAAAATGTTTTTGCTGGGTATTGTTTTTTTTAAGTACTACGCAGACCTATGTAAGATTGGTGCGTCTTGGGACATCTGAAAAGACTAAACAAAAGTCTGATCTTAATTTTATATCTTACAGTCGTCATACAGGAAGCTTGGGTGGGTCGAACGAGACAAGAGAGCAAGGAGTTGGAAAAAAAGAGGGTAAATGCCCACATAGCCAGAATGAGAGGCGGTAAGTAAAGCTTTAACAGCTAGTCTGAGAGTGTTAGTGATGATGTATCAAGTACAAATGCAAATGACATAAATCGTAAGTCCAAATGTTCTCATAAAGTATACGTATTCAAATTTACGCCGAAAAAGCTAATACAATAGGTATGGTTGTCTCTATCCCCGTATAACTCTTTTCTCAAATGAGACCGCTGCAGTTTTCTAAACTTCAACTTCCAATGTTACGAAGACAGCACGGTCGTAGACATAACTATTTAGTTGTTTGAATGCTCTGAAAATCTGCTATACGAGAACATATTCAGAGCACAGGAATGGAATGAGTCATTATTAAAATATGCTAAACACTAACATATTTAGAGCACAGGAATGGAATGAGTCATTATTAAAATCTGCAATACACTAACATAATAAATGCACAGGAATGGAATGAGTCATTATTAAAATATGCTATACACTAGCATATTTAATGCACAGGAATGGAATGAGTCATTATTAAATGTCGCAGCCAGTCTCAACCAATATCCGTTATAGCTTTATCAATCATTAAGCATCCAATTTTCATACTCTATTTCATGGAAATTTATTTTCTTAGATATCATATACATTAAATGGCATTCTATTAAGCGTTATGGTAATACGGAAATAGCTTTAGGTGAATTATTGTCATTAAGTCAGTAATTATTAACTATGAGCTTCTGTATTTGGATCAGACAGTCATGATGTCATAGCGAATGGGGGCAACAGATTATGACCATTATCCTTGTATCCGTGGTATAGAACAATATGAACAGCCGTACCTCGAGACCACGTGCTTATGGGCCAGAACGAGGCTTTCTTAGTTCTTGCTCATAAGATGGTGCCCGAGGAATGATGATCATTCCAAAATCTAATGCTCTTAAACAAATACATGCACAATCATTCTTCTGAAAAGAAATTTTGATAAAGATGATATTTAGATTTTTATCAATATGTACTCTTGAAAACTTCAGAGAGTTAAAATGTTAGAGCATGCGATCTGTCTGTAAAATGGAGTTCTGTATCATACATGAATATAATGCAGACGAATGTATATGAAATGAAATTAAAGTACGATTCATATACTATGTTCTAGGAAACAAATATCAACAGAAACCGAAGTTTGAAATAGTCCGCCAGTCGCTTCCGTTCGGAACATTGGCAGGCGGGGCTGGCCTCTTCTTCATAGCGTACGCCGCGTCGCCAGAAAACTTCAACTTCATGTTGGACAACATGGTTGACGACAAGGCACCTGACGAAATAATGTTGTTTAGCAAGAACGTCAAGGGGACATTCTGGTATTTCCCAGGTGAACGACAGCTGGAGCGCCTAATCAAAGCCTAAATATATCGAAAAAAAAAATGTACGATTGCATGTTGTTTTTGTTAATTTTTTTCCCCTCATTTTTTCACATTTTACGATTCTCAACATGTATTTAATTTAGTAAGCTAACAAAACTCTACTAGCCCAGAACAGGCTTGCTGTGACATTTGTTTGAAATTATTTAAAGTTGAAGTACAAATTATAGTTTTTACATTTGATATATATTTAGTGATTTCGACATAGCAAAGCTATAGTTTTATTTAATACTACAATTATACTTGTGGACTACAAATATATATCAAATGATATATATATATATATATATATATAAATGTGATAACTAAATTTTAACATTTTAAATGAGGTATCACTACTGCACGATATTCAAAATTTTATCAAATTTGTATTTTTTTTTAATTTCTTTAAAACTATTTTTATTTATATAATTTCTTTTTAAAACTTATTTGTATTCTATACAATTGTCGCTTGTAACACTTTGTACAATAAAATACTTTACAGGCCTACTACGTGTTTTTCCTAAGTATAGACTACAAAATACTCGTATATTGCACTATAGACGCAATGTATATTTACACAATTCTAAATAAGGTAGAAATATTTTAACAAGTATCTGGTGCGTATGTTATGATTGAAATTAAGATTAAATCAAAAGGGTAACATAGACCGAATAAAATAGTTTTCAAGTATAAATTTCTTCATGAAATAAGACTCGCTTAAGGATGATTTCTTAAAACCTGTTAAATAAATTTATACGCAGTGATTACCATGTCAGATCTCTCTCTCTCTCCCTCTCTCTCTCCATCAAGGTTATTCACACATCTCAGACATCCCTAGTATTTGATTATACTTAATCATTGACATGTAATATGCGCATGTGCGAAAATGGCGGGTTGTTTTTTTTCTCTCTCGATAAAGGATAATGAAAAAATGGATAAAAGGTCATTGTGTTAATAATTTGGATTATATTTAAGTGTTGGACATTAGATTTTAGTGTGGACAGTTGAGGGAGTGTATTTAAGACATTATCTAGTGCTTTGGATTCATGGTAAATAGGAAAAGGAAGAAAGACAAAGACTCTCCTCAGGACAAAGACGCTCAGGTGAAAATGCGGGAGCAACGGGCTAGCCTAGGTATGGCATCAAATACACAAGATCAACGATCAAATATGAACACTGTAGCCTGCATAAACCCAGTAAATGCATGCAATCAGTAATCACAGTGCTACAAATAGCATGAATCCCCAATTCCAACTCTCAATGTATATGGGAAACCAAGGATCGCCTAACATGGGTCAGTCTTATATACAATACCCTAACACACCTAACAACACAACTAGTGATCAGTTCTCACTTATGCTCGAAAGATTAGACAATATCGGTCATAAGTTATCAAAGCTTGATCGGATTGAAGGTACCGTTAATAAAATAACGGCCCGTCTTGACAAGATTGAAAAGCATGTTGATGATATTGAATCAAGGTTGCAAGATGTAGAAAAGAGTTGTGTATTTGACTCAAAAACCAAAGAAAGTATAGAACTAAAGCAAAAAGAAATGCATTCTTTGATGAAAAAAATTGACGAAATACAAAAAGAACAAATAGCAAGTGAAAAGTGACTTAAAAGGGAGGTTATTGACTTGAAAAGCAGGAACATGAGGGACAATTTGTTATTTTTTTGGCATAGAGGAGAAGCGGAATGAGAGAGACTCGGACTGTGTGGACAAGGTTTGGATCTTATAGATAACAAATTACAGATAAATAATGCAAAGGAGGAGATTAAAATCGACAGGGCCCACAGGATTGGTAAATACGACCAGCGAAAAACCAGACCTATAGTCGCAAAGTTTGTGTATTACCCAGATCGAGAAAGGGTCCGCCTCAATGCGAAAAAACTATCTAGACCCTATGGTATCAGCCAGCAATATCCATCAGAAATAATGAATGCAAGGAAAAGGCTTATCCCGATTATGTTGGATGCCAGAAAGCAGAGCAAGGAGGCATATTTAGCAGGCGATAAACTTTATATCGACGGTCGACTCTACAGGGGTGAGGAGTCAACAGGAGTCCGGAACAGATAGGATGACGGCGTGGTGTTGTAAAGTGCCTGTCATGGAATGTAGAGGGACTTTCTAGCAAGAAGAGAGATGATATAGATTTTCTTAATTTTTTAACAAATTATGATTTGATATGTTTAAGTAAAACATGGACAAATAAGTCTTCAAAAATTAAACTAAATGGATATCAATAATTTCATTCATACCGCAAATTTCAACATCGAAGAGCAAAAAAAAAGTAGTGGAGGGCTTTTAATTTACGTCAGAAATTTTATATTTAAAGGTATTAAACTCATGAAAAATGACGTTGATTGCATATTGTGGATTAAACTAGATAAACATTTTTTCACATCGCGGATGATATTTACCTGTGTTTAACATATATTGCACCGGAAAGCTCACCTATTCATGCCATGTACAGTGTTGATTTCTTTACACTGTTAGAAACTGATATTAATGAATTTTCTTTTAAAGGTAATGTTTATTTATTTGGCGATTTAAATGTTAGAACAGAGGTTAAGCCGGACTATGTAGTCAATGATATAGGTATTGAGGGTTTTGATTACGTCGATACTGATAAACCGTTACCCAGAGAGTCACGTGACAAAAGATGTAATCGTTACGGGGATCAGTTATTAGACCTTTGCAAGGCTACAAGCATGCGAATTTGTAATGGCCGTGTTGGTTTAGATAAATCATTAGGGAAGTATACATGTTACACATACAACGGTGAAAGCGTTGTTGACTACTTGATTTGTGCAAAAAAATTGTTTTAACCTTGTTGAAATTTTCGAATACATGATTTTATGGCTCATTTTAACCATGCACCCTTAAGTTTTGATTTAAAATGTATGACTCATATGCGTGAACGTAATAATACACAAGGTACATTTTATAAGTGGGATCCTCAATTAAAAGATGTGTTTCTGGCTGACATTATGAATGGTATACAACCTCTCTGTGATGATTTGACAAATTGCATAGAAAATGATGAAAATACTGATGCATTGGTTAATATCTTTACAATTTTTTTGACAGAAAAGGGAAATGATTATTTTCTAAAACACACTTTAAATAAAAGTAATTCTTATTTTGCTGACACGGGGACCAATAAGAATAAGAGATGGTTCAATGACGAATGCAAAAGAAAATATATGTTCATTTGATAATATAATAAACGAATATTTTAAAGAAACTGGGAACGTGTTGATTGAACAGTTAAAGCTTTTATTTAATTATATATTGAGTAAACAATCATTTCCCAAATCTTGGTCTAAAGGAGTTGTGATACCGGTTTACAAAAAGGGTGATCCTTGTAATCCTAATAATTATAGAGGTATTACACTAGTCAGCTGTTTCGGGAAGCTTTTTACCGTATGTATAAACCAGCGGTTTAAAAAATGGACTGAGAAATACAATATACTAACGAACGCTCAGTTTGGATTTAAAGCAAATCATAGTACGATTGATGCGATATTCCTTCTGAAGAATTTCATTGATATGCAATTAAAAGATAAAAAGAAACTGTATGTTACGTTGGTCTATCTAAATGTTTTGACACTATCTATAGAAATGGTCTATGGTTAAAACTTATCAAAACGGGCATGAATGGTCGTCTGTTTACAGTAATAAGATCATTGTATGATGATGTAAAGCTTTGTGTTAAACAGTCTATCAGACTTCTATAATTGTGATATTGGTTTATTGCAAGGAGAGATCGTCTCACCGATTCTATTTTCCTTATTCATCAATGATATAGAATCAGATTTACAATTAAATAATCCTGGTATTACTCTTGACCATCACTCAATATATCTTTAATTATTTGCGGATGACGCAGTGCTGTTTTCAGAAACTGCAAATGGTTTACAAATATCGCTGGATAATCTGTATAATTATTGTGCAAAGTGGAAATTAAGAGTTAACGTGGAGAAAACAAAAGTAATGATTTTTAAAAAAGGTGAAAGGGTGATCAAAATGTTCATTTTCATTACAACAATGCAAATTTAGAAATAGTTTCATCTTTCAATTATCTTGGTATAGTATTCTCCATTAGCAGATCTTTTGTAAATGCAACACATACACTGGCGGATAAAGCCCTGAAATCTATGGGGTGTCTTTTTAAGATTATACGGGATCTAGAAGTACCCATCAAAATAATTTTAAACATTTTCGACACATATGTTACGTCTATATTGACTTATGCCTGCCCGGTATGGGGATTTTTAAAAGGCGATAATATAGAAAGAGTGCATAGGAAATTTTTAAAACGGATATTGGGAGTTAAATTATCAACATGTAATTCAGCTATATATGGGGAATTAGGAAGATATCCATTATATATTGTAAGATATATAAGAATTGTTCAATATTTCTTACGTCTATTTTCAATTAAAAATACAAACTCTTTGTTAAAATCTATAATAGTGACACTAAGGAATGACACGGAGAGGAATGTTACAGGTGATATCTGGACCAGTCAGGTCAAACATTTATTGCAAACAAGGGGATTCTTAGACGTGTGGATTTATCCAGAATCAGTAAATGCTAATATTTTCACAAAGGTATTCAAAAATAAAATGATAGATATGTATGTTGGAAGTTGGTATAATGATATAGAATCAAGGATTTCATTGTATTTGTATAAAGAAATAAAACCACATTTTGAATTATCACCTTATCTAGCTAAAATAAATTGTTATAAATTTAGAAATATTATAGCAAGATTAAGACTCTCATCCCATCAGCTGAACATAGAATCTGGTAGATATAATAACATGCAAAGAAACGAAAGGAAATGTATTTTATGTTCCACAAATGATGTAGAAGATGAATACCATTTTGTTATTCGCTGCTCATCTTACAATAATTTAAGAATTACATATTTACCGAAGTATTATTATAAAAAACCAAGTATGTTCAAATTTATTGAACTGATTAATACTAATAAGGTTAAATTGTTGTACAAGCTTTGTATGTTTTGTAAAAAAAAAGCCTTTAACTTGCGTAAAGAATTGTTGACAAACCATTCGCATTTTACGGAAAATTAGAATTATAAATTAAAATTTATAATTTATATTTAAACATATGTATTGATCTGTTGTATTCTGTTATGTTATCTTCACTCTCGCATTGCTGTTTCGTGCATGTATATTTATTTGTCTCTGTATAACTATGGACGGATGTTATATACGTTATATACAATAAAAGTATGTTCTGTTCTGTTCTTAATAATTGACGATGTTGTATTTAGGACCAGGATATATTTTCTACAATTTTCTTTGTCTGACATTGGCATTGTTTAACAGTTCATTTATGTGTTACATTGTACATCTGCATGTACGCATGTTTATACAGGAGTGGAATATTGTATGTGTAAGTTATTTAAGTTACACTTCGAATGATTTCAATTGTGAGATGAATGATATGAGGATAATGAAAGTATTAAACTACAACCAGATTTCAGTTATGGAAAAAGGACGTATTACACATGTAAACACTGTTTATGTTAGTCCATATTGGCTACGACTTTGTAGATGGTTTAGAATGAAATCTTGAAATCTTTTGGGTAATAAATGTGTGTGGGTTTTATTTTTTTAATATGTATGAATAATCACATTAGAATAAATTAGAACTCAATAATGAGAATTACAAAAGTTTGTGAATAGAAAGATGGCGAATATGAAGGAAAAAACAATATAACGGTAAATGTAATTTGAACCCTAATCAGGTATACAAATTAAGTTTTTGTTTGTGCCGAAGATAACAAAATCGTATACTTAAACATCAAATCAAATACTTGTATATAACTCATACAAACTCCGTGAGCATTACTGAACATATTCTACTCAGTTATGTCCCTTTCCAAAAAAAAAAAGAAGCAATTTCATTACACGATAAATATTATATTCTATTTTAGGTTAAAACCGCTTGTTTGCTTTAGACCCCAATATTGAATTGTTAATTGAGATAAATTACGCGAAGAATTATTTGTCCATGTCAAAATTCAACAGTTGAGGTGACCGTTTACTGATTGAGCAACAAACTTGATTGATGTTTAATTAAAAAAGGTTGGCATGAAGTCAAAATACGTCATTTTTACTTTTCCGTATCAAAACACCATCAAAATTAATTATGGGGTCTATGTTATTAGTACCTGAAATACATTAATTAAATGTTGTTGAATCATGCCGCATGTCAACCATCTTAATGAATCTCCTTTTTTATAAGAAGAACAGGGAACAAAAAAAATAAGGCCTGATTCAAATAAGCAGAATCAATGTATGAATCAAAATTTTGAAACTACAAATTTCTTTATAGATACACAATCATTTGTGTATACGCATTTACTTTTTGGCATTGACTTCTGAAATTAAGTGATTCTGAATATTGTAACCTTTTTTTTATACATGTACCATTCTGAGTATGAATTGTTGGATTTTTTTTCACGAGGAACGGTTCGTGTAATATCGGATTTAATCAATTAATCTTTCAGAAATCATTGGAATTAATCAGTTTATATTCAAACGTGCAACTTTATGAAATACTAATTATGTCAGAATTTCTTTAAAACGAGACTTTTTAACTGATTAAAATACAAAAAGGGTAATTGTCAAGTCCTAACTATATTTAGTTTGCCCAGCAGCCATAAGTTGAAAATACGATTTTAACTGTAGATTTTGACAATAATGCTCGAGACAGGTAGGCAAGTAATGTTCTGTCAGTTATGTTGGTTCGTCAATTAAATACCGTCTTGATATGTTCTGAAACACTAGGCTAAATATTAATTCAATTTCAAAATATTATCTCTTTTTTTTTCTGAAAAGATAGTACCGTTTGCTATTAGCATTTAGAAAAAAAAAAGAAATTCAGTTATTGTTTACAAAATACGAACCCATCTTTTATGTATGTGACGAACATCTCCAACAGAGCTTCACCTAGCACCTAGTGCTCCTTTTATATCCAACAGTGTAACTTGGTTGTCATACCGCTAATTTCTGTTGTAGATTTCCAACTAATTGTAATCTATTTCAGTGCGAGGGGGCGGGGGGGGGGGTAAAATATGTATAAAATATAAATTAAAAACTACATGTACTTCCATGCGCAGATCCAGAGGGGGAGGGAGTTATGAAAACCCTCTTGGATTTGGCTATTATGTTAAAGAAATGCATAAAATATCGTATTTGAGTACCAAAGAAGAAAGAAGGTCGTGGATCATACTTAGGAGAGAAGAGAAAAATAAATAGTATGAAGAAAGTCACGCAATCAAAAATGTCAGTCACAGTCCCCCCCCCCCCCCCCCCCCAGTATTAGTAGTTCAATTTCGGAATTTCAGAGTTAGCTAGGTATGGTAATTTTTATTTTACATAGTTGACCAACGCATGATTTCAGTTCAAAAATCCTTGTTTCGAGAACAAACATTACCTCAAAATAAATGATAGCAAGGCATTAAATATGATCCATTGTAAAAACAACATAAACACATTGTTTTTCCTTTATCATTGGTTTAGCTGTAATTGACTCTGGAAGTCTGGCAAGCAGAGTCCAAAGCAAAACATTGGACTAATTATTTTAAATTTTAATCAATTGTGAGCACGATCATATATTTCAATTAAAACATTAAGTTTTCTTACTTAAGATTTGTCAAAAATTAAAGGCATTTCAGCGGTTTTGTCTAACGGACATATTTTTCTTAAATTTTGCATACGAGTAATTAGACTATAGCTAGAAGATTTAGGATTGAAAATTGCTCCTCTTAGAGATTTAGCTTATAGTAAAACATCATTGATTGCTAAATATGTAGTTTACAGGTATTTGTAGTAAAACATCACTACATGCAAAAAATGTCATTGGGGTTTGACCAAAATACATGTACATAACTACCTAAAAGCTATGAAATTTCATATAGATTTTCTTGATAAAAAAAATTCAACGGACAGATTTCCTATCTTTTTTTTTCTCTTTTTTTTCTGATTCAATCCTCTAAAATAAAATTGTATTCTTATACATGTCAGTTTTTTTTAACAAAAAATGTTTTTTTATTGAAGTTTTTGTCAAATTTGCATAATAACACTTAAATGTGGATTGTTGATCTTCAGCCTCTGCAGAATACACTTTTAATCCTGTTGTCATGCAGGAAGTTTCATATTTTGGATTTCCTTTAACATGCTACTCAAAATAAATGAGAATATCAAAACGTAACCCGCTGAAAACTTAATGGACGTATATATATTGAATGTTATAAAAATGGTCATAAAAGGGACAGATATATATTAAAATTTAAGAATTCTGTTGCAGTCACCTAATGTAATTACAAAATTTGCAATTCGGTTTCTTGCATTTTTTAAAAATTGTAGCGTTTTACAAAAATAAATAAAATCTCTCAAGTTAGTTAAACTTAAAAAAATAAATTAAAAAGAAAAATGGATGCCTACGACGGGTGAATGTGTCAAGTTTTTGCATTTAATTCTACAAGTGCTTAATACAAAGGTAGTTCTGTTGGGGTTATTTCAAAATCTGATTTGTTGCATGTAACTTGTAACCTTAAGATATACTTATGATATGTATTCAGATTTATTTGAAAATGCAAATACACAATTCAACTAACACCGGCAAGGCTGACCTCGTGTCCGTGCATAATTCATAATCTTAATATTTTGTCCCTACCAGTTTTATAAGACAGGCATCTACTAGTTTAATCGGATTATTCTAAGGAATGGCGACAGTTTTAAGTTATGTAGAAGGTCCTAAACAACAACGGCAGGAAGTAAAAACTATTCCAGAATACCTCAAACATTATGCAGAGATACAGCCGGAGGATGAAGCTTTTGTTTTCGTGACATCAAAGTCTTTTACTAGAGATGTTGTAACCTGGAAACAGTTGTATGACAGGTCTTTGACGGTTGCCAGAGGTCTGCGAAGTATTGGTGTCCAACCGCACGAAATAGTTGCTATCAGCATGGAAAATTGTCCGGAATGGCTCTACATGACATTTGGAGCCATGATAGCAGGCTCTGTACCAATCAGTATTTCCTTCACATATCCTGATGGAAGTGACGTCATCAATATGATGAAGCTTTTAGAAAAATGTTCCCTATTTTGTATGGAACCTGGAGCCGAGAAAAAAAACTGGATAATATTTCGGAATATCATTGAAACATATACATCGGACGGCTTTGTTAAAAGCCAAGCAATGCCTTATTTAAGGTATCTTATATTTCATGATCAAAATCGTGATAACGGAGGGGTCAAATACTTCAACGACTGGATAAATGAAAATCATCCAAATGTCGAGTTTGAAAAACCACAATTGAATGAAATTGCTACTTTGTTTCAAACGTCCGGCAGTACAGGAGTCCCAAAGGCTGTTGCTCACACTCACGAATCTTTAGCTCGAAAAAGTCCCTGGAAAAATATGTTGGACTCTCCCAACTTTTTCAATGACAGACCGTTTGGTTGGAGTGGCGGTTTCCCAATTACTGTTTTGCTTGGTCAAAGACGAATACAGGTATCGAGGTTTTCAATCACTCGAGATGAAATACCATTCCTCATTAAACTCTTCAAAACTGAAAGGATAAGTTCAGCTTTTCTTCTTCCCCCGCTGGTTGAAGATTTGTTCAAATTAAAGGTATTTTATTGTTTTTGTTACAGTTTTAATGGTCCAAGCATGTTGTCTATAGATTGCGTTATTTCTAAATGCATGTAGATCTATATGTTTATCATATTTAGTTTAATATTTTACAAACAAATTCATGTCCATAAAATAATTAAATACCCTGATTGCTGTACAATGGGTACGGAGGATAGAATATTGACCAAAAAGGTGAACAATTAACAGGAATGCGAAAACAATACAGATAATAATCTTATTTTCTGTTGTTATTTTGTTTTTAACTTCAGAACATGCTCGACGAAAACTGGCCCCTGCGCAGGATATTCACGGGTGGGATGCCAGTTTCAAAGGCTTTGATGAAAGGATGTGGCGAAATTTGCGAAAGTGTTTCAATTTTATATGGCAGCACTGAGTGTGCACTTATATCAGAAAATTGCATAACAAATTCGGAAACCTTCACAGAAAATTCATCTGGCAACGTTGTATCTGGAACGACAGTGAAGATCATGGACCCTGATGGCACAATTGTACCGTTGAATACACTTGGGGAATCTGGATAAAATCTAAAACTCTCATGAAAGGTTATTACAACGATCCGACTAGAACCCAAAAAGTGAAAACAGCGGACGGTTGGTATATGTCAGGAGACATTGGAATGTTTTCGTCTGACTTCCAACTCATTGTGCAGGGACGTAAAGACAATCAGATTATTTGCGGAGGAATCAATGTTTACCCTGAAGTTATGGAATCAGCATTAATGAAGTGCCCATTTGTAGAGAGCGCTCTTATTGTCCCAGTGTCAGATGGTGTTATGTTTCAAGAAGTTTGCGCATGCGTAGTTTCTAAGACGGGATATGACGTTACGGAAGAAAGAATACGACAGTTTTGCACCGAAGCAGTCAATGAAAAGAAATGTTACGTCGTTCCAAAATACTATTTGGTCATGGAAAGATTCCCAAGAACAAGTTCTGGAAAAATATCAAGAAAAGATGTAGCTAGGGTGGCAATGGAGCGATTTTCTAAACCAGAGTAAATGAGACCTAGAAATCAAGGGTTGGTCATGTGTCCTGGAAATCACAAAATGCCTTAGGTTATTGGTGTCCTATCATTATAAGTTTATCATTATCAGCGAATTGATTACTTACACGCTATACTAATACTTTTATTTAAGTAATCTAGTTAGTAAAAGAAACATAGTTTCGATTTCTTTTATGGAACTCATTTTCACCATCAAATTTATAACAAGAAGGAAAACATATCTATAAACAGGACGGTTTTTGTCACAGTATTTAAAATTAAAACTTTTGTAAGAGGAAAGCTTACGCTGATCGTGTGACTGTTCGCACATTTGCTTTTGCGCAGGAAAATAAGTGACTTCGTCTCATCATTATCATCGTAAAAGACATAACCAGATGAGACCATCATTATTACGTAATCAGACAATTAAAGAGTCAATAGCTTAATAATAACTATCACGTGGGTGTGGTTTTAATGACTGGCTTATTGCTGGGAATAGGTGTGTAAAACTGATATTTATCAAATATTTATCAAAGAGATAAAATAATGAACATAGATAGATATTGTGTCATTTTTCCAATAGCGTTTTGATAAGTGTTTCCCATGCTGCCCATTAAAACAGATAGATTATGAAAGTGTGTTATGTTTTAGCCGAAGGTCGTTTCTCTTTGGTGTTATTGTTTTGTTATTGGTCATATTATATCCCGACCGTTAATGTTAGTTTTGAAATATTACCCCCCCCCCCCCCCCGAAAAAAAATAAAAATAAATAAATTACTTAAATAAATAAATAAATGATCTAATCAGAGACTTTGCGATTACGCACAGGATGCTCTAATCAATCATCCCTTTATACTGGTATAAATTAAATAACATATATCATCATAAAAGTATTTTATTTATTAAATGTAATCACAGAATATATTCACTGAATTAATATTTGATTCATAATTCAACAATAATGCTACAATCGAGTCTTGATGTGTATGTTTGTGGTTCGGCTAAAGAATTTTTAATGTTAACATTGAGAGCCGGAACAAGTCTATACTATATAAATTGCGACGAATTAGAAAAAAAAATACTATTCTGCTATAGTTGTTATATTGGCCATCAAGGAATTTAACTCCTAAGCGTTCCGTCCAAAATACTAGACAATCAATTAACTGCCTCGTCAACAGCAAAGGTGGCCAGTTTAAGAATACAATATCTGTATATACTAGTTGGTTCTAAAATGCATTTAGTGGTCAGGGACCTCCGTGGCAGAGAGGGTAAAGTCGCGAACTTTAACACTCACTCAGCCCCTCGCCGCGTGGGTCGAATCTCAGCAGGATCATTCGGATTTTCATGTGAGGAAGCCTTCCAGCTGGCTTGCGGTAGGTCGGTGGTTTTACCCGGATGCCGCCGTGCATTCGGGGTCTTCTTCCACCTATAATTAGCTGGACGTCGCTATATGACTGAAATACTGTCGAAGCGACGGTAAACTCAAATAGTCAAGACAAGTCAAGTCATTTTGTGGTCAACGGTGTTGAGCTGCAATCTGCTTTTAGCAGCCAACTTTTAAATTACCTATGTTGAATCATATTGTACAGTAGGCCATTATTTAATACCCTTTCTATTTGATTATTCACTTGCAACTGTATTGTATGGTTCATAAATGACCCTGCATTCAAATTGGACTTGTCTTTATATTGTCCTGATTGAGAAATGCCCTAAAATACTGTGGACTGTATTTATACAATGAATAATATATATAAATGTGATCACGTAATAGTATCTCTAACATTTTAAATAAGGTATCAATGCTGCACGATATTCAAAATTTTCAAATTGATATTATCAAATTTGAATTCTATCTCTATTTTAAAATTCAAAATTTCTATAATGATGCCTCATTGTGTATAAACTGCTTATTTGCATTCTACATAATTGTCGCTTGTAACACTTTATACAATAAAATACTAATACAAATCTCCAACGTGTTTTTCCTATGTATAGATACACTATACTCGTAAAATGCACTATAGACGCAATGTATATTTACACAATTCTAAATAAGGTAGAAATGTTTTTACACAAGTATCTGGTTCTTTTTTATGATTGAAATGTAGGTAGTATCAAATTATAACATAGACTGAATGAAAATAATTTTCAAGCATAAATTTCTAAATGAAATAAGGCTCGCTTAAGGATAATTTCCCAAACACCTGTTTAATAAAGTTAATTTATATGCAGTGATAACCCGTGTAAAATCTCTCTCTCTCTCTCTCTCTCTCTCTCTCTGTTCCATCACCATCATTCACACATCCTTGAAATACCTTGTACTTTGATTATACTTAAAGGCGTATATCACAATAAGTTCTAACGAACAGATTTTTTTTAATCTTTGCACTTAAAAGAATTACTTCTTATCTAATACATTGAAATCGAGAAAAATATAGGTCATCGTCTCGTTGGCGAGAAATTTCCCTTTCTTAGACCCCCACCCCTCCCTCACCACACACACCATGTTAAGTCCGTTTTATGAGGATTTTAAATAAAAACATAAATTTGTAGAAAATGACTCGTTCAACTGTATTTATTCATCAAAAGACAAATTTTGTACACTTTTTTGTTGCAATAAAGTACACATATGGTTTAAAGTCCAATTTCTGCCAATGTTACCTATATTCGAAAAAAAAATGACATTGTTTTACAATCCAATAATGGTTTATATATATAAATTATATATATATTATATATATATATAATATTTACATCTCGAATTATTTCAAATGTGTGATAATAAAAGTGTTAAACTACAACTAGATTTCAGTTATGGAAATAGGACGTTTTATACCTATAAACACTGTTCATGTTTGTTCATAAAGGCTTCGACTATGTAGATGGTATAGAATGAAATCTTGTATCTTTTCGGGTAGAATATGTGTGTGGGATTTATTTTTGAATTGGTAAAACTTGACTTGACTTGACTATTTGAGTTACCGTCACTTCGACAGTATTTCAGTCATTTGGTATAGAATGAAATATTTTATCTTTTGGGGGTAATAAAAGTGTGGGTTTTATTTTTAAATATGTAAGAATAATCTCATTAGAATAAATTAGGTCTGAGGCAGGGGGGGGGGACTATAATGGAAAATGTAATTTGAGCCCTTATCATTTGAGAATAATCGTATTAGAATAGATAAGGTCTGAGGGAGGGGGGACAATATAATTGAAAATGTAATTTAACAGAAGAACAGAACAGAATATTATTTCTTCCAAGTACAAGATTATTGTACAATATGGAGTATTTACATGCATAGATCTGTAAATGAAATACAATAGCTCTGGTTAACAATTTCAATTTAGCTTAGACAGGTAAGGACATTTGTAATAGGTAATAAAAAGAAAGATGAATGGGTATAAAATCGGAGGAGGAGAGAGAGAGAGAGGAAGAGGGTGTATTGTCATTAACGGGGGTTGAGAATACTAATTGTGCGTAAAATTCTAAATAATTTACACAGAGCAAAGCATAGCTAATCATAATAAACATAATAAGCATAACGAATAGTGTCATTTATATAGACATAAGCAAACAAAGCAGGTCAAATGGTAATTATAAGATCAATGCATGTGTACGACGTATTGATGACATGTATTAGGTCCTTGCCATTTTACGAAAGTAGGCAAGGTAGTACGTGTCTATCAGATTTAATAATTATAAGGATGTATCTATACATGTCAGCAGATGACGTACAAATTTAGATCTATGCAAGCAAAGACAAAACAGACAAAAACAACGGTATATATATATATATATATATATATATATATATATAACGTCAATGTATAAAGGATACGTATTAATGCCTGTTGACTCCTTACCTATATACGAAATCGAAAAAGGGCAAGGAGCTGAGGTTCACAACATAGTTAGCTAGGTTATTTCGATTTGTACAAAATGTTTTAGTATATACTTTTATTCAAGGGTTCAGGAAGAGACATATGTTGATACAAAGATATATACTTGGTCATTTAGGTACATATTCTACATAAACAAAATATAAGAGCACACTTACACTGTGTCTAAAAATAGAACATGTACTGTTAGTATCATCTTACGTCATATGGCCGGAGCTAGGACCACATGGCTTACAGCATAAACACCACGTGTGTCACAGGGTGTCGCAGATCACCGTTTTGTATATATAATGGACTAGATCGAGAAGGTAAGTATATTTCATCATTTATCAACTTTGTGTCTCGCGCTAACAATTGGGCAGTGAAACATAGTTTTGTAGGACGTGATAAGAATACTACCATTCATATGCAAAAGTTTATCATGCAGAGCTGGAAGGCAAAATCTCCGTGTATCCAGATGAATGGATTATAACTTGATATACGAATAAGAGGAATAAAGTCGACGAGAGCCTTAATCAATGTCACTGTAGCAAATAAGCAGTGTATTTACATGTCTACATTCTTAGATACTGCTACTAATAATAATTATAATGATAACGTGTAATACATCATTCTTAAATACTACTGCTAATAATAATTATAATGATAACATCTTATACATATACTGTATTAAAAGACCCTGGTGATGATAATAATAGAAGATTGTTCAACATTTCTGGCGAAAGTATCTTGCGTACGAGTATACAATTAGGTTTTTAAAAGATTTAAGTTTGAAGTTTGAAGTGGGGGGTATTGGCATGGCTGTTATTGTTGAAATTTTCTCATGACTATAGATATGAATTTACACACATTTTTCGGTGCCAATGTTTCATATGGAGTTAAATCATAGCGACCTGTCTCAATAGGTAAGCGGTGATTAGCAGTACGAAATTTATAAAGGGTCTCTGCTTCATGTGCATTTAAGGATGTAATGTAAGTTTCAAATTTATGTTCGATTTTGAAAGAGGTGTATATTCGACCTTTGTTTGTTTGTTGCAGTTATGCATGCCATTCTTGTTTGAACTGATCGATCATGATTTGTTTTACTGATTTATGTATATTAATATTTCGTATTTGGAACTGGTTATCCCATAAATAAGGTAAACCGACAGAGCACAAAATGTCTTTAATACGCTGAGGCCATTTGTAAGTATTTGGCTGATTTAATATAAATCTATAAATTCTCTAACTTATCTGTTTTTCCATTGATAATGCGGGACCAAAGAGATAACATACGATATTTTATAGTAATGGATATTGGATATCTTCCTAGCTCACCATAGAGGAAATTAATGGGTGTATTTTCTGGACTTTGTTATTTTCCTCAAAAAATCGTTATGAATTTTTTCTAGTATTTCAACATTTTCGAAACCAAATACTTCAGAACAATAGGTCGGTAAAACAGTGTGGTCAAATAACTTTATTTGTATTGGTCGATTGGGAGATCAGCATTTACAGATCGGTAGTACAGGAGATGTAGTGCTTTATTCGCTTGCTGGGCAACATGTTTTCTAGCTTTAAGAAAAGAGCCATTTGATGAGAATGTCACACCTAGATAATGATATTGATTAACGAGTTCTAACGATTGGTTTCCAAGTTAAAATTCTAAGTTTTGAAGCTGTCTTGCGCCAAAAACAACAACCTTAGTTTTTGATGTATTAACTTTCAAGTGCCAATCGTTGCAGTGGTCATAAAACGAGTTAAGACAAGATTGAAAATCGCTAGCTGAGTCTAAAAGAATTATAGTATCATCGGCATAGAGAAGAGTTACTAGTTTAAGCCATTGTTCAAAGTCGCTATCATCTCGAAGTTCTATGCCTTTCCAATCATCACTAAGCAGTCGCGTTTGTAGATCGTTTAAAAATAGGGAAAAAGTACTGGGGACAAGTTTTCACCCTGTCTAACGCCTATGTAGGATATAAATGTTGGGGGAAATGACCCATTTAAGCATATACGTGATTTAATTTTGTTATACATAATGTTTATAACTGAAAAAAAATCCCATTTATGTTATTCTTAAATAGTTTATGCCAGAGGCCAGTTCTCCATACTTTGTCGAACGCTTGTGAAAAGTCTACAAATGCACAAAATAATTTTTTCTTACGTTTCTTCATATTTTCAATTAGGCAGCTAAGTGTAAATATGTGGTCAGAACACGAATAACCTTTTCGAAATCCTGCTTGGTTTTCTTCTAAGATATTGGCAGTTTCTATAAAAGTAGAGAGCCTGGAGTTAAGAACTGAGGTAAAAAGTTTTCCTAAACAACTAAGTATAGTAATTGGTCTATAATTACTGGGATTATTTTCTCGACCCTTGTTTCTGTAAATAGGGATAATAATTCCCTCTAGCCAAGTACTAGGCACGTGACCTGTAAACAGCATTGAAAAGTTGTTTGTACAATGGTAGTAAGATGTCTAATGTTGTTTTAATATACTCATTTAATATATTGTCAAAGTGGCTCGGTGACTTACCATTTTTCAACTTTTTAACGCACTGAATTATTTCTGCTTCGGTACTTTCGGAGTTAAGATATTCATTTCCAGGGAGTTCATTGTACTCACGCTGTAATTGGTCTTCATTTATTTCATTTATGTTTGCATTTTCAAAGTAGTTAAAGAGCTTGTCCAGCGAAGAAATTTGACTTAAAGATTGTTTTGGAGAAAGGTTGTTTAAAAATTTCCAGTATCGTTTCGGATTCTTGTCGTGTAGGTTCCTTAGTTGAGTTTGGCATTTCAGTTTGTGTTTCTTTAAAAAGAAATTCATTGTTCTTTTGTATGTTTTGCTTGCATTTTTTAGTCTGATTTTGTTATTTTCTGTTGGTACATTTCTGAATTTCTCTTTTGTATCATGATAATTTTCTCTAGCTTTGTGACATTTAGGTCCAAACCATGGTTTATTATTTTGGTGCTTTGAGTGAATATATGTATTAGAATGTATTTTATTAAAGGTAAGTTCACTAGCATTACTTAATAAAGATGCAATTTGTGTGGTTGTTTCTTCAATTTGATCAGGTGAGTATGGGTTATGCTGAAGTGATTGTAATATATTGTTTACATGTATTTTATTTATGTTGTTAATAAATTAATCAGAAAGCTCGGGTTTCCAGGGTGGTAGGTTAGTGTCATTAATTACATATACAGTCGAGATTTCTTGTGGTAATGTTTTAGAGTCAAGTTCAAAAACAAGTGCATTGTGACCATCCGAGAAGAGACTATCTGTTGTAATCACATTAAATGATTTAATAAATTTAAAACATTCGGCAGTTGCTATAGTATAGTCAATTACTGATTTGTCTCTAAATGTGAATTTACCTATATCTTTGTCATTCGGTAAACGCCCATTTAATATAAATAAGTTATTATTTCTACATGCTTCAATTAATATTAAATATGTAAGAATAATCTCATTAGAATAAATTAGGTCTGAGGCAGGGGGACACTATAACGGAAAATGTAATTTGAGCCCTAATCATGTAAGAATAATCTCATAAGAATAAATTAGGTCTGAGGGAGGGGAGACATTAAAACGGAAAATGTAATTTGAGCCCTAATCGTATAAGAATAATCTCATTAGAATAAATTAGGTCTGAGGGAGGGGGGACAATATCACGGAAAATGTAATTTGAGCCCTAATCATGTAAGAATAATCTCATAGGAATAAATTAGGTCTAAGGAAGGGGGGACAATATAACGGAAAATGTAATTTGAGCCCTAAACAGAAATGAAAATTAAGTTTTAAATTTGTTTGTGCCGAAGATAACAAAATAGTAAACTTAATACATCAAATCAGTATTCTTGTTTATAACTCATACAAAACTCCGTGAAGATAACTGAACATATGCTACGCAGTTATATCCCTTTGCAAGAAATAAAAGATATGTCATCCCAAAAGCAATTCCATTACATTATTAATGTGTTAATCCTTTACATGTTCTTTGATCTTTATATTTTCTCATTAAACATGAAGCCAATCACATGAAATAAGTATTGTAGAATTTGATTTAATTTTTTTTTTGCTCACCTGAGCAAAGCTCAGGGTGAACTATTGTGATCCCGTGAACGTCCGTCGTCCGTCGTGCGTCGTGCAGCGTCAACAATTTTTAGTGTTTACACTCTTTCACCTTTATTTCTTGAGCAATCATCTTCAAACTTTATGGCAATGCTTATGACCATAATGTCTCGATTGAGTTCGATTATGGCTGAGATCCGTCAATTAGGTCAGGAGTTATGCCCCTTTTAATATTAAAAATTTGCCATATTTCACATTGTTTACACTCTAGCATCTGCATAATTTAAGCAATCATCTTAAAACTTCATGGCAGTGCAAAACTTCATGGCAGTGCTTATGACCATAATGTCTCGATTGAGTTTGAATATGGCTGAGATCGGTCAATTAGGTCAGGATTTAAGCAGCAAATCTGCATCTTTTGAGCAATCATCTTCAAAATTATTGGCAATGCTTATGACCATAAGGTCTTGATTGAGTTCGATTATGGCTAAGATCCGTCATTTAGGTCAGGAGTTAAGCCCCCTTTTAATATAAAAAAAGCCAGATTTCATTTTGTTTACACTCTAGCAGCTTCATCTTTTGAGCAATCATCTTCAAACTTTATGGCAATGCTTATGACTATAATGTCTCGATTGAGTTCGATTAAAGCTGAGATCTGTTGATTAGGTCAGGAGTTATGCCCCTTTAAATATAAAAAAATGCCAGATTTCATTTTGATTACACTCTTCATCTTCATTTTTTAGCAATCTTTTTTAAACTTTAAGACAATGTTTATGCCCATAATTTCGCAATCTGGTTCAATTATAACTGATATTGACAAGTTAATTTAGGAGTTATGCCCTTTTCACCATAAAAAAGCCAGATTTCACTCTAGCATCTTTATTTCTTAAGCAATCATCTTTCTCAGGTGAGCGATCAAGGGCCATCTTGGCCCTCTTGTTTAATGAAAGAAACAGCCTACTTTCTTTGTTTATTGCAAAACAGAACGATGATTACTTTATATCGGGTGATATTTTGTTGTTATATAATTAAATGACTTGAAGTATTATTGTATGAGACAATAAGGCTGGACAAACAAAATAATATAATGTTTATGGCTATCATTAACGGATTGATACACCTAATCTAACTTCCAAATCGATTTTTATCAAAACTTCCGCCGCAAAACCTGCAAACCATGGGAATATTCGAATTGCTCGTTCCCAAATTTTTCTTCTTTGTTTAGATGAATTGCGCCCACGTAAAAAAATCAACAATTTGAGTTGACCGTTTTACTGATTGAGCTATAAAATTGTGGTGACTGATATTTGACTAAAAAGATTCGGATAAAGTCAGAATACGAAAATGTTGCTTGTGTGTATCAAATATTCAACAAAATAAATTATGGAATCTTTCTTATTTGTCCCTAAAATACATTAATTAAAAGTTGTTGAATCATGCCGCGTGTCAACTATCTTTTTTATAGGAAGAACAGAGGTTAAAAATAAAACATGCTTCAAATAACCAGACTGTAGAAATCAAAATTGTGACAATACAATATCTTTATAACTACAAAATATCTTTATACATACGCTACCATTTGTTTATACGCACTTATTTTTTGGAAATGTTGCAACTTCATATTGTAACTTTTTATACCATTCTGAGTATGAATTGTTGATATTTTTTGCTCAAGAGGAACGGTTCATATAATATCGGGATTAATGAATCATCTTTTTATAAATCCTTGGAATTAAACAGTTTAAATTCAAACGTGCACCTTTATGATTTCTAACTAATTGTAGTAAACTATTTCCATGCGTGCTGTGGGGGTGTGGGGTAAGAGTAAATATGCATAGCATATAAAATGTAAATTACTTCCAAGCGCGGATCGAAAGGCGGATAGGGGGTTATGACACCCTCAATGATTCGGCTATTATATTTAAGATATTCATAAAATATAGTGTTCGAGTGCCAAAGAAAAAGAGTAATAAGAAAAGAAGGCACTGGACCATCCGTTGGAGAAAAGAGGAAAGTATATAGTATGGAAGAAATTCACGCAATCACAATCACGCCTCCATCCCCACCCCGGCGTACGACAATTTACATATTTATAGATTGGCTAGAACCCCACTAACGTTGAATTTCAGAATTTCAGAGTTAGCTAGGTATGTTTCATTTTATATTACATAGTTGGCCAACATATCCCTGCCCCGTCCCCTTAACTAAAAGATATAGGAATTGAAAATAGGGGATCACCATGCTCCTCTTAGAGATTAAGCTTATAGTAAAACTCATTGATTGCAAAAGTATTACAGTTACAGGTGAAAATGCTTTCAAACATGCAAGAAACATACACTACATACAAAAACAGTCAGTATGGTTGGACCAAAATATATACATAAACTAACCAAAAGCAATGAAATTTTATATAGATTCAACGGACAGATTTCCTATCTTTTTTTTTTTTTTTCAGATTAAATCCTCTAAAATAAAATTGTATTCCTATTCATGTCAGTTTTTTATTTAACTAATACTGATTTTTTTAAGTTTTAGCCATATTGCTCAATAACACTTAAATGAGGATTGTTTATCCTCAACCTTTGGAGAAAATACTTTTAATTATGTTTTAATGCAGGAATCTTACAACTTTGGGTT
>CM037788.1:8003137-8053137 GCA_021229015.1 Solen grandis | reverse complement strand
TCAGAAAAAGTTTGCCTTACTCAAGAAAAAAACATGAATTTTTAGCATTTTTTTTCCCCTTGAAAAAGGCAAACCTTTGCTGAAATATTGAATAAGAGTGAACTTAATTGTTTATTGTATTACATGTATATAACTCTTGAAAATAAACATATTTATGGAAAAACAATTACAAAATAACTTTGTAAGTCTTGATAAAACAGAAAAGTTTTCTTCATGGTTTGGATACAGAAAAGGGACATACTGAAAATGAGAGGGAAAAATACAGCTCTTCCTAAATTTGATATAAGAAGTTCCCAACAAAAACAATAAATGTTTACGAAAGTAAAGTTTTAACTTGATATGAAATAGATTCATAGTGGTGGTCATGGATACAATGACAAAGAACATGACTGTACATTTATATTATATGATATACAATTAAAATTTCTATGTTTCGAAATTAATGAAAAAAATATCCTAATACATGTCAATATATTTCTAAATGAAATATGGCCACTTTCCTTACTGAAAAACTTGTAGCCCCTTCTTCAAAGAATAGAGGTAAACAAAAATGAATGCTATATTCCTTACTTACCGACATTTCTCCACTATATCTTTTGCGTCTTCAAGCTGTTTGCCAGTAGCGAGAACATTGAAAGGATTTGTTGTAATAAAGAAGTGCTTGGCACGTCCTGCAAACGTACTCTGGTCATATCTCGGTTCATCGAGATTGATTCTTGGGCGAGAGGCCATAAGAATATTGGGCTCTTGTCTCCTGAAACATAAATAAGTTCATGATTCTTTTGTTTGTTTTCAATAGTTTCTACAATCCACTGGAAATATCTTAATCATCATTCTGAGGGCTGGGAGTTTAGCCTCAACTGGTATTCAATTTTACTGTAAACAAGTAGAATACTATGTCTTGCACTACAGACAATTGGTATGCAAGTCAGGCACTCTACCACACTGCCACAAAAGCTAGCTCTATATTCTGGTTCCTATAATGCTTCCCTGGCCCTTAAGACTGCTTCCCTGGCCCCTAGACTGCATCCCTGACCATAAGACTGCATCCCTAACCATTTGACTGCTTCCCTGGTCCCTAGACTGCTTCCCTGGTCTCTAGACTGCCTCCCTGGCCCTTAAAACTGCTTCCCTGACCCATAGACTGCATCCCTGACCATTAGACTGCATCCCTGACCATTTGACTGCTTTCCTGGTCCCTAGACTGCTTCCCTGGCCCCTTGATTGTGCATCCCTGACCATTACCATTTGACTGCTTCCCTGGTCCTTATACTGCTTCCCTGGTCACTAGACTGTGCATCCCTGACCATTCTGTGCATCCCTGACCTTAACTGCATCCCTAACCATTTGACAGCTTTCCTGGTCCTTAAACTGCTTCCCTGGTCCCTAGACTGTGCATCCCTGACCATTAGACTGCATCCCTTACCATTTGACTGCTTTCGCATCCCTCCTTACTGCTTTCCTGGTCCCTAGACTGTGCATCCCTGACCATTAGACTGCATCCCTAACCATTTGACTGCTTTCCTGGTCCCTAGACTGTGCATCCCTGACCATTAGACTGCATCCCTAACCATTTAACTGCTTTCCTGGTCCCTAGACTGTGCATCCCTAACCATTAGACTGCTTCCCTGGTCCTTATACTGCTTCCCTGGTCCCTAGACTGTGCATCCCTGACCATTAGACTGCATCCCTAACCATTAGACTGCTTCCCTGGTCCTTATACTGCTTCCCTGGTCCCTAGACTGTGCATCCCTAACCATTAGACTGCATCCTGAACCATTAGACTGCTTCCCTGGTCCTTATACTGCTTCCCTGGCCCTAGACTGCATCCCTGGTCCCAAGACTACTTCCCCTAGACTGACTCCCTGCCCCCTAAGACTGCTTCCCTGGACCTTAGATTGCTTTCAAAAGAACTTAGATGTGTGTAAATGCTGTTGTGACATTAACATATTATATTTATCACATAATTATATACAATATGAAATCTACTTAGGAGATCACCCAACCAACATTAAACTACCTCAACCTGAAAGTAGCTCACAAGATGATGAAACGTTATTTAGTTTGTACTTCTCAATACCCTGGAGAAATATAGGATGCAAGAAGACACTGTCAAACATGTTCGCAGTGAAAATTTCTTTCAGGTTTATCTGGTTTTTCCATGGTATATCATACATACTGTGTTTAAAAAGTCTAAATTTAGCTTTTTATGGTGTGAACATGGCATATTAACTGAGTGTCAAAAGGTTAAGTTACTCTCAAAGCTTAAATTGTGCATCCATTTTATTTCAAAGTCCTTAGCAGTTACCTGAACCCTACCAACATAACACTCATACTGTTCTGACTACAGAGTTTTCCTTAAGAATCAGAGTAGAAGGCTTATTTTAAAGTGAAGGGAAGCAGGGTGCTCTAGAGGTCCGTTTTCTTGGGATTTTCTTTTTTCATTTTCTTTCTATTATTCCTATTTTTTCACACTTTGGCAAATTTGAGCCAGCCAGGAAAGGATTTGAGGCGGTCAAATCTTTCCGCAAGCTGCCTCTTAAGAAAAACCCTGCGATACCCTGTGTTTTTGCTTATCTAGCATTCTGTTGAAAACACAGCAGTTTAAGAAGTAATTAGGTGAAAAAAAGTTGGTTGTTTCCACAAACATCGAAAAAAAATAGGGTTGGTAGGTCGGCTAAACTTTTTATTTTTATTTTTAACTTTTTTTCCATTTTAACCTTATTTTTTTAGAGAAACTGATGAAAAACAGCGTTTTCCAACCATAATAGCCCGAACATTAGAAAAAGTCTAGGGTTGGTACAAAAAAATAGGGTCGGTCGGGTTAGTGGAACTAAGTAACTTTTTTTTATTACGCCTTATAATTAACAAGAATGAACATTTTCATAACAATTTGTATTGATAAACAATGTCATGCCCCAAGACAGAATTATTCATTGTGGAAGTACTTTTTTTATTGTTAAAACTCTAATCACATAGTTTGATATTGCATGGTCAGGTGCCCTATTTATTTCATTATCAGTCTATGTTTATTATCATGTCCCACTTAATACCACTGACACTGAGCACTATACACTGTTTACATAAACCAACACAGGTATCACTGGTATCTATGCTGACTTCTTCCCTTAAGGAAATAGCATGTTTGTATCATGAACCGTTACAATAAAAAACTCTTTCTCTGTTTTCAATATACTTGATATCTTTCTAGCCATTTTCTTTGCATTTCCAAACACATATTTTGGATCACAGAAGGACATTTGTAACATTCCATCACGCAATGAGTCTGGGGAGTCAGTGGCCCATTTCGCTAACCTTTAAACAGCCTGAAATATTTCATGCATAACAGATTCAAGGTTCACTCTCACCATGTTGACCTAGTTTATACCAGACAAATTTGTCATTCCATAACCCTTTACCTCATATGAAAGTTTTGACACCTTTGCAAATAGAGGAGACTCAGATGTAGATTAGATTCTACTTAGTTTGCATAGCAAAGAAATCCATTGTTTCATATACCACATAAAGTTTAAAATTTATATTCATCAAGTCATTCATTTGTACATGAGGTCTGGGAGGTAGAAGTTTATTAACAAGGGGATCCAGGCAGGCCCATGGTTTTCCACTCTGGTACAAGACTCAAGGTCATCCAATTAATATAAAGAAATAATGCCATGCTTCATTCACAGAAAGAAGTTCCAGATAGTAAATTTATTGATTAAGCACTAAACAATGATGACCAGAACTTATCAGCAACAGTCAAGATGGCCTACAACATCCTAGGTGTCTAAACATAATGTAAAGATTTCAATATGCTGGATTTTCTTCAATTTAATCCAACCCAATGCTGTATGTGAAAGGCTGTTTAAATTGAAAGACCATGAATTGTCTGTCAGATTATCATCTCTCCATGATAGTGTCTTCCATCACTCTATCCCTAAACTATCAGACCCTGGAACTGTCTCCCAGTCCAGCTCACTAGCAGTAAGACTATCAAGAGAACACTGGGCACCATGCCATAAATCCTAGGTGACAGTTTTTACCTTGCATATCTACCTTCACAGATCATAGTTGTTCAGTACACTGCATCTGTTCATTCTATTGCAATTTAACCATTTATTGTAGACGCATTCTGATGCAATGGCAAACAGCTTGCAATTTTAGGAATTGTCAAATCAGGATCTCCTCAGAAGCCATTTAAGGATCAGTAAAGTAATACTCAAGTTATTAATTTGTACATTGATTTTTACAACATTAAGGGCTTTAATCCTGTCTAAGAACCTGTTTCAGTTTTACCGAAAGTACAGTATCAAATTACACTCAAATGTATATTTCCATGAAAACATGATATGTGCAGTAAATACATCTACCAAGAAGATGACAAAAAATATACTTAGAATGATGACAGGTTTACAAATTCCTTTTCATCTATATTGTATAGAGCAAACTGTGTTATCTATAGCATAAAACAGATAAATCATTGATTCTGTAAACCAATTAAGGTCTGTGGACACAAATATGGCCAACTTTTTCGCTGTTACAAAAATTACTCACTTCTGTTGGCTGGGAATTTTTTTAAATAAATTTATATCAATGTTTAGACAGATTAATTTCCAAACAAAAGACTGAAATCTTAACACTTAAAATATGAAGTAGTCTAAAAGTAACCAATATCTGAAGAGATATGCCTAAGTAATCTGGTAGCTCAGTTTGGAGAGCAACTGCCATGCAGTTGTCAGGGAGGGGTCCTGGGTATGAGTCCCAGTCTGACTGCATATTTTTCTGACCTGTTCACAAATATCAAATGAACGAGCTGTAGATAGCCTTTCAGAAACAAACACTGGGGATTATGTCATCCATACTTCTCATAAAACCATACTGGGGCTTTTGTTTGGGCGTTGATCTCTTCTTGGACATTCTGCCTTGAAGTCTTAAAGTTGTTGAAAAATATTATGTCTTTTTTCTGTTAGAACTAAGTTATAGAACGTCAAGGCAATTATAACACATTATTCAGTATGCATGTGTATATTTCCAAACATTTCTCCAAAAATAGTTGTGCTGAATATAACAAATGTACCAAAACTGATATTTTCGGCACCATGTCATGTCTGAGGATTATATAGATTATCTACAATCAGTACTGGTATGTGTAGCATACAAACAATTAGGTATTAATACTCATGCTCCAGTATTGAAAAACAGGTCACAACCTTATAACTGTTCCCTAAACCTTCTAACTGTAATGGCACAAATTACACTCATATAACCGGTACCCCCAAGTTTACCAGGGTGCCCACTGAGTTTTGCAACTGTGGATACAATTGCCATTTTTCCATAACTTTGTATACCCCTTCATATAGAAAGTCCCTATGTTGGGGGTACTTCACTACTTGACCAATTTTTGGGGTAAAAAACTCTCTACAGGGGGTAAATGGGCATGCTGTTTACTGTCTTGATTATTTAGTACTTTACCATATGAATATTCATGTGCAAATTTATGAATATCAAGTTTAATGAACTTTATACTCAGTATATGAATCAATGGATTTTTCTTTGCCATGCTGACTTTGCAGAACATGAGCTTCAGTTGTTATTGTATTGGGGTTTACCGTTGCTGCGATAGTATTTCTATCGTATAGCGACGTCCAGCTAATTAAAGGTGGAGGAAGACCCCGAGTACACAGAGGTACCCGGGTAGAACCACCAACCCACTGCAAGCCAGCTGGAAGGCTTTCTCACATGAAAAATCCGAAGTCCCTACCGGGATTCAAACCCACAGCGGTGAGGGGCTGAGAGATTTGTAGTCCATGACTGTAACCGCTTGCCCACGGCAGCCCCACATGAGCTTCAGTACTGTATTTATAAGCAAGCAGTTGAGACTCTGATCAGATAACTTCTATGTATGATCTGGGTATATACTCTGTTTGCCAATGTGTCAAATGAGTCTAAATAAAGAAATGGTTTAATTAAGTAGCATACTGATGTACAACAACCGGGTCAATACTTTAACTCCGTCATGTATATTTGAATGTAAGTAGGTCCATTGCATGTTCCTGCTGTTTTCTAACTTAATGGTGATTGGATTGAAGTAAAGCACACTCTTAAAATATAGATTATCTTACAGATGATATCTACGGGTACAGTACATGTTTTTCCATGATATACACAATTGTCCATTTTCATCCTCAAATAGTCTTTATGTCCCCCAAATATTTAATTTTTTATCTCCCTGTTCCTACGAGATGGCACTATAGAGATGCAACAATTTGTTTCAATGCAGCAGAACAGTCTCATGTGCACCAATATCAACCATTACAATATAAACATATGCAACATCCAAGACTGCTCAGAGAGCACAAGAGGTATTTCTGACATGAACATTTCTGGAGAGGACAATACTGAATTTGAAAGTATGGAAAGACATAGTGATTCCATGAATTGAATGTATGGTGATGATGAAGACACATAAAAAGTTAATATTTTGGTAATAAAAAAGTACATTTTGAGCTAACTTGCATCATTGTGAGTTATAAACTATATGTGGTCACAACATAAAAATCAAATTCATAAACACAGATTGGTAGGATAAGTCCTAGCAGAACAATAATTGGTAGAAAAAAAAGAAATCTTTCATTTAACAGTAGAAAAGTAATGCAGAAACTTTTTACAGACAAAAATTTTGCAGCACATACAGTTCAGTTCAAACAAGTAACTGGTGTTGCACACAATAAATAAGTCCCCTACCGGTGTGGTGCATAATATTTTCGTTTCCATAGCAAACAGAATTGTGGTCCAAGAAAAACAACAAAGTGACGTGCAGAATCTCCATACTGCCATCTATTCATATTCCAAGTTTCGTATTATTATTTTAAATGTTTTTTTAAGTTATCGCAGGATCCAGATATCTGGACGGATGGACAGACTGGACGGACAGACGAAGGGCCAATTTTGTGTATTATTGTTCAAGTATCTGTTCCCTTACCAATGAGTAATAATTATTTCTTTTGTATAATTATAAAAGAGTGAATCTGATTATAATATCTATTTATATTTATATTTGTGACACTTTTGTATTTTACAATTTAACAGAACATATTTATTTAGAGGCATAACATAAAAGTTACTCCTAGATTTTAATTTTTTTTTTCAATTCTTCATAGTGACCATTCGGGTGTGACTCCCTTAAAGTAAGATAATATATTGAAACTTGAAGCAATGGATCGAAGTCTTGAGTGATATAATAATATTGCTTGGGTCAAAAATGTTACTTCAACGTATAGCTGTGCAGAGTCATGTTATTTACCAATAAAAAACACATCCATGTCTATGTTTTTATGGCGCTACCTACAATCTTTTATGCAGTACACTACATTACCAAGGCTAGCTTGTGAGTTAGTATCTAACTGGAGAACTTTGTAATGCTAAAATTTTATTTCAATATACCTATAAAAATAAATGAAATGAAAAAGGAAAGAAAATATCATACAAAAATAAAGTAGCTGATATGGTTATTTTTCCTTGGCACAATGCAGTAATGTAGCATTACATTTATATTTTTGTGATCTATTAAAAAAAAAACAATATTGGGTTATATTCTTATTTGATTTAAAATAAATTGATTAAACTATTCTTGTGCATTTGTTATTTCAAATTTGCTTCTTTTTCATTTAAATACATACAAGTTTATGTAAATCTTAAAAATTGCAGGAGAGAGAGAGTGCATATATATGGGGCAATATTATCGAAATATATCAAGATTTTTCTTTAATAAAAAAAATAAAGACATACCCGATAATTACATTAAAGCTTTGATTTACATATGTGACATTTAGGTGCTTAATTGTTATATACACAGTATAAAGCTGAAAGAGTCTGATTGATTCGGATTAAAACAGTCAATGTCACCTATAGTGATGTTGGGGTGCTGGAAGTTTCGGTAAATGACAGTTCGGTAAATTGATCTTATATAGTAATTGGTTTGGACGTTTTGGTAAATTGATTACCTATACTATTTTTATGAAGAGGCATTAATATTTTATAAGAGAACATTATTAATCCCCTTCATAGGTTTTTGTGTGGATGGTAAAGGGGGAATGTTGAACTACAAAATAGCCGTATCAAATGTCCAAAAAAATGATGTTTAAACAATCTCTATGATATATCACAAAGTCACTAAAAATTGGTAATCCAAATTTCACAAGGTACTCCTCAAGTGTAGTGACTTAAAATTATTATTATTATTCTCTCTCTCACTCTGCTTGCTGCTAACTCCCTTTCTTTCTTTCTAAGACACACCCTCAAAACTTAATGTTTAACAAATCAAATCGCTTATGTTGTGAAATCAAACAAGAGGGCCAAGATGGCCCTTGATCGCTCACCTGAGAAAGATGATTGCTTAAGAAATAAAGATGCTAGAGTGTAAAAGTGAAATCTGGCTTTTTTTTATGGTGAAAAGGGCATAACTCCAAAATTAACTTGTCAATATCAGTTATAATTGAACCCGATAGCGAAATTATGGGCATAAACATTGTCTTAAAAGTTTAAAAAGATTGCTAAAACAAGAATTCTTACATTGAAAATGATTATTTTAGCAACATCTGAGAAGCCTCACTCTGTTATCATCCTTGCCAATTCCAATCAAATTATATCAAGCAATTAAAGCAAGATGACATTTAAATATTTCACTTAATACCATATTTAACATAAAATAGCCTTGCAATTTTCTTGACGAATCAGAAATTTTTTTAGCCCAAAGGATTAACCTGCCAAATTGAATCAAATTTCAAAGGAGATGTCCTTTAAAGTTTAAAAGGAAATTGCCCCACCCCTGGTGGCCATGATTTTTTTACAGATCAAAATGATTTTAGCAGCTTTGGTGTAGCTGCATCCAAGGATCGTCCCTGCCCAATTTGATTAAATTCTGTGCGGCAGTTTTACAGGAAACGTTGTTTAAAGATTTCACAATATACATCATATAAGGCAAATAAGCCCCGCCCCGGGGACCATACTTATAAGCAGATCCAAATAATTTTAACAACTTTGGAAGAGCTTCACCCAAGGATTATCCCTGCCAACTTTGATTAAAATCTGTGCAGCTGTTTCAGAGGAGATGTCATTTAAAGATTTCACTATATATACATATAAGGCAAATTAGCCCCGCCCCTGGCAACCATATTTATTGGCAGATCCAATCATTTTAGCAACTTTGAAACAGTTTCACCCAAGGATCATCCCTGCCAAATTTGATTCAAATCTGTTCAGCTGTGTCAGAGAAGATGTCGTTTAAAGATTTCACTTTATACATATAAGGCAAATTAGCCCCGCCTCTGGCGGCCATGTTTTTTGGCAGATCCAAATAATTTTAGCAACTTTTGTAGAGGGTCACCCAAGGAACATCTGTACCAAAATATTTCAAATTCTGGCCAGTAGTTTTGGAGGAGATGATTTTTAAAGTTTTCATTTTTTTTTTCCGTTGCCATGGCAACCAGAGTTCTTCATGGATCAAGTTTATTTTAGCAACTTTTGTAAAGGTTCATCAAATTCTGTCCAGTGGTTTCAGAGGAGATGTCATTTAAAGCAAATTGTTGACAACGGACGACGCACGACGCCGGACGAAGGGCGATCACAAAAGCTCACTTGAGCACAAAGTGCTCAGGTGAGCTAAAAAATCAACAGATTACTAGACTTTGGCAAAAAGTGCATCCCTAGCCAGAAACTGAGGAAAGTAATTAAATCCAACTAAGATAAACATTGGCACTGACCACAACCGGCCCTGTCAATTTAAATGACATACTTATGGCTGAACACTGGGACATTGGTGTTATGCTTATCAAAGTCAAAGCAGTGCCATACAATGACCTAGCCAAAGAATTGCTTATTTTCTATATTTTCATAATATTGACTAAGATTTAAATTATTAGACCAAACTGTGCATCCTTGGAAAGCTTATTAAAAGACAATCATTTTGATACCAAACAGCAAAGGGTAAAATTATTATTTAATATAATTTTAATAGAGAGAAACAAAGATAAAAATGTAATGAAATATGTTATTCTTTTGATATCAGAAATTTCAAAAATATGGATCATAATACTATGTATATCACGCCTAAACATACATGTGAAAGTAGATTGTTAATGTACAGGACTTAACAGTTTCTTCTCCCCTCCCCCCACCTCTCTAAAACATGTAAATATTTTCTTTCTTTCCCTCATTCATTTTTACTATTACTTGTATTTCTTAACAATTAAAAAAAGTGCCGCTGAATTCATTTAGTTCCGAACATTGAGCATAAATTTACCGAACATTAAAAACAAAAAAATGGCCGATACATGTAGTTAATTAAAAGAAGATTAATTACTAACATATAACTATTTTAGTGTTTTAATGTATTAATTTGAATAACATTTTATATTTACATATTTCAGATGTTAATACAAATAAGAAAAACCTGAATGAGAAAAAATTCAAAAAGAAATTTGTAAAAGAAAAAACGTTTTATTCTTCCTCCCTAATGCATCTTTCTCTCACTCTGTTTCATTTAATTTACTCTAATTAATGCCTTTGGTTACGATATCTTAGTATAAACAATCTACTTTCACACATGCGTTTAGGTTTTATATACGTATCATCAGTAAACATTATTAAGAATCAATTTACCGAAACATCCAACCCACATACTATGTAAAATCAATTGTGATACGAGTACCGAAACGGAAATTGAACAAATCAATCAATGGTGATGTTAATTGCCAAATGACATGCTCTATTAGTAGGAGATCTCGGAAATAGCAGGGGCCTGGTGACTGGTCAGGTGAGGAACAAGGGGCTCACAATGGGATTTCTGGCACATAAATTAACCCATATCACGACAATTCCATCAAAACATAGCCTTAAAAATTGAGTAACCAGGCCAGCTGAGGGGCCTAAATTATGTAAACAGCCCGAGAAAAACTGTCAACTGAGGTCACAGGATTATGAGAATAGATGGATCTAATTGCAAGGCAATGACAAGATAACATACATTTATATGTCTAGAAACTAAATATTAGGTGTACATGGAATTTGAATCTTATAGCTCATAGACAGATAGCACCTCTCATTCACAAGCTAACCATATTGAATCGAAAAATGATTTCAACTGAATACATGGTACTGTATTATGTAGACCTACAAGAATGACTGTATGTGTTGATCTAATCCGGTTCAATCTGGATCGATTTATATGTCATGGTAAATCACCTGTCACCTACGTTGAACATAAATAGTCACCAGAAAAACTGAATTCTAAGAATGGATGAAATCTTTCCAGCAAAAATATGCAAGAACATGGACTATTTTTGTTGAGCAATATTTATCAATTTTACTAATTAATCATTGGAAATTAAACAACTTACTAATACTATTATCTCTCTGTAAAAACCAAATACAAACAACATACCTTTAAGCAGATGACAAGTTGATAATTTCACGTGTATACGTTGACGCAACACAAAGTCTATTGAAATGAAATACACGAAAATCGACCTTGACCTTGATATTCTCATAAAGGTGTGTCAAAATAAGTTGCTGTAATTGGTCACCTTCTAAGTATTTTTTAAAGGTCATAGAGACCGAAATTATCATAAAAATATAACATAAAACGACACCTGTGGATTGGTCTGAAAATTGTCGTTTTGTGCTTGTGAATTTGTTTGCACGAAATTTAACTATTGTTGAACCCGGGTATGATGTAAATAGAGGACGAATATATATTGCATACCTTTTAAAATAGCTCAAATAAGCACTTGAAAGTGGGAAATACTCATAATTAGTAAATCAAAACTTTAAAAGTCTGGATCTCAATTCATTATTTTATGTACATGACACAATGAGTAAGAAGATTATCTTTTTTTTTTTTTAGTTTCGTCTAAGGGTTACCAGTCAAAACGGACCCAAGTTGAAACGGTACCAAATTGGTCGTTTTTAAAACGGACCAAAAAAATCAAAACGGGCCCCTTCCCATTCAAAATAGTCAAAACGGTGCTAATTATGGTCAAAACGGCGCCACTTTTAGGTTAAAACAGACCACTGTATATATTGTATATATATATATTCTTTATTTACGTCTCATCTTTGTATGATATTTAAAAGATGAATAGTTAAGTACTTGGAAGTTAATATAAATCTGTTTTAAATGAATGAAACTGTTTTAATGAGATTAAATTATTGATACAAACATCTACTACGGTATATTTTTAGACAAATAAAGGATCAATGAAACTGTTGAAATTAAATGGTAATGAGATGTCAGTTTTAATGCGATGATTAAACAAACATCCACCCTGCGGAATAATGTATAATAGTCGGCGTTTGTGTTGAGAACACTAATTAAAGGAACGAGAAGATATAAAAGTGTGAATAAATAAAGGATATGTGCTAAACCTATCTTTATGGTGTAATTGATTAGGAGAGATCAATAGAAACCGCTGTTTTTACGGTTTTTAAAAGATTCATATTTCTTTGATTATTCAAAAAAATAATAGTTGTTCATGTTTTTAAAAGATTCATATTTCTTTGATTATAAAAAAAAATGGTAGTTCATGTTTTTAAAGATTCATATTTCTTTGATTATTTAAAAAAAAATGGTATGTCATGTTTTTAAAAGATTCACATTTCTTTGATAATATAAAAAAATAATGGTAGTTCATGTTTATTAAAGATTTATATTCCTTTGATTATTTAAAAACCATTGTACATTAATTATTATGTAAATGATAGAAATAAAAAAAATGAAAAAGTGAATAAAAAGAATAAACAGAAATATATTTGTTCCTTGGGATTCTATTCCCCTATCTTGATATAACATGAGTATAAATTCCAATTAAATTGAGAGAGATAAAAAGAAAAAGAGAGAAAGATTAACTTGAAAAGGGAAAAAAATAAATTTATTAAATAAATATAAGAAATTCTTAATTATAAATAACTTATGTGTATGCCAAATATATAATATGTGTTTATATGTATGACGATGAGCTGTTATGCTGAAGTCTAAATTAAAGGTTTGTTCTGTTCTGTTCTGTGATTATTATGATGCTGTTTCGTACAGTAAAGTTCATACTCACGGCATATTTGGTTTGTCACACTTAAGTAAATATCGTCTTGCCATAAGCACGTTCCTTTAATCAATTTATCTGATTCTTCGCGCGTTCGTAACCATTCATTTATAATGGGACCGTTTATAATTCTATTTTATAATGAGTACGTTGCGTTGATTGAATCGCAAATTGATAACCTAAATAAATAATGAAAAATATAGAGTAGCATTATCTCGTTTTAGATGTTCAGCCCATAAATTAAATATTGAAGATGGTCGTATAAGAAATATTCCAAGACATTAAAGATTATGTAATAAAGGTCAATGAATGTTGTTGAGAATGAATTTCCTTATTAAAGAGACTTAAGAAACTCATATTTGCCTAAATATTATTGTCATTGGCAAACTTTAAATAAATTTAACAATTGTTATCTACATACAGACAAGAATCATCAAAAAGCATCATGCTATGTATTTCACGCAAACTGACTAAGAGGTTGATTTTATTTAACATTTATTTATTTATTTTATTTTAAAAGGAATTTAACTATAGAGCTAATTTATATTTCATTTGCCTTTTATCTTTCCTGCAGTTAGTCATCATGAATCAGTTAATTGTTTGTTTTGCTTAAATGTATATCATACTATGGTCTGTTTCATAGTTATTAAATGTTTGTCATAACATTGTATTGACACACTTTTCTCGTGTGTATCTACAGGTAACTATCTGTATACAGAGACGTTTGTGTTCACCACTTTCATGATTATTATTATTTCTTACTGTCTGACAATAGACTATACGTTTTTGTCAATAAACTCTTGAATTCAATTTCAATAGTTTATTAGGCATAAACATAATGTCCATTGCCATAGACAAAAATATATATGGCGTCGTATAAACACTGTGAAAAGTATGAAACAAATACCTGGGATAACAATATCCATACCATTTATACAATTATGCACATATAAATATAACTAAGTCACGAAATATAATTTATGTAACATTCAACTTTCTTTTTGCAAAAGCAAGATATACAAATTTAGCATTTTTTAACGACTCCTGTTTGTGTATTATGCATCAATGATTTAAATTTCGTAATTGTTGGCCAAGTACAATAATACCGTGGTAATATCTTTAACCACAAATCTCTATGATATAATGGGGCCGTTTTGACCAATCTTCTCGCCCAGTTGGGACCGTTTCAACTTGGGTCCGTTTTGGCTGGATACCCGTGTAAGTACAATAAAGTAAAATGGCTACCAAAACAAGTTTTGCAGCCGACAACGGACAAACAATACATAGACGCGTACAGCAACATATTGCTGGGAAGTATTTAGAACACATAGATCCAGGTAATGTATCATATTATCTTTATAATTAATCAGATGTAGTTATTTTTCCATTTAATCTATCCTAACTGACTTTAAGTTATATCAGTTTTTTTTCTCTTTTATCAATATCCTGGACTAGGGTATCCAGTTCTCGACAGCATAAGAAGTTATTGCAATAAAAATGAACAAAACGTCACCTCACTATATATTAAAAATACCACCATACGCATCAAATCTTCGCTTCAAATGTAATAAATTGTCACTGGTAATTAAAAACAAATTTTAAAAAAAAAAAAAAAAATTTTAAAATTTTTATTTTAACAGTTTTATCCTTGCACAGACGCGCACCTGCCAGTAATACCCGAAAGGGGAGTTTGTGCAGTATATATAGATAGATAGATAGATAGATATTTCTAAAATGGCGTCTTTAGTTCTCGACAATAAACTGAAAATGAGTATAATGGTGCACATATAGAGACAAAATCATTAAACAACAGTTACAATGAAGTTCTGTGTTCTTCCTCACAGCACAGACTGGTGTGCAAATTTATATGAACCAAATGAGAACAAAAAACACTATCACACTCACAGTTATGGTTGACTAACCATTTTTCGGGGTATAACAAGTTTTCGGGGTATTTTACCTTTTTACCGTTTGCGTGTGAGAACGTGATATGACGAGTTGTTTTCGCTGTCATATGATCAAAACAAATGTCAGCCATGTTCAAATAATCAAATTAAGACCTCATATGACCTCTTGTGTGAATTCAGAATAATGTTTAAGATGCAGATCCAGTTCATTAAAATCTTGAACTCATATTTGAATAGCTATTTTGTAGATCAAACTTGTCAGAATTATTCAAATTTACATATTTTCAAACAAAAATCTATATATTGTTTTTATTTAAGTTAATACACCTTACAGGTTTAGTATTTTGCACAGAAAGCAAACTAAATGTTATCAATTACCCGGATAATATGTCACATGATGACTTAATTTGAATTAAAAAAATGGCGGATATTTGCTATGAAATTTAAGGGGTTGGAAAATAGCTTGTGCGAGAAGCTTTTTAAGGTGTGTAAAGCATATGTTTTGTGATGAATATGTGTAAAAATGTTTCACTTATCCATATGTGTCATTAATGGTAACTGTCATTAAGTTTAAAACAAAAAAAATGATCGTCAAATGGGGTGGGTGTAAGGTCAGCAGTTTTCCCGGATAAAGTTGCAACTTTTCCGACCGTTGATGCCAATCAGAAAAAAAAATCAAAACAGCATCTCAGACGAAATAAAGGCTCTATAAATATCCAATCATAGCAGCATTAATTCCCTGAAATGGAATTTTGGTGCATATTAAACTAATAGAGTATGTTGAGCTTAATTTGAACATACCCGAAAACTTGTTAGTAACTTTTATGTTATCACCTTTGACCTACATTGGAATGAACGCTGCTCTGTTTTGATCGAGATGATTTTAAGATCGCAAATGTGTACAGGGATTTAAATGTATCAAGTATCATTTAAATATTAGAAAATACAATTTCATTAGAAAATATTCACTTGTTACCAATAATGACCTTGAAAGGAAAAAAAAATAAATGGTTTTCCGCGATGAGCATGACTTTGATGTTGTTAGTAATATATGAATAGTCTTCAACACAAGTCCCAGAATATTTGTGCAGTATACCGTGGTACAGTTCCATCCCGTGTTCCCAGCTCTAATACTAGAGTGACCAGTTTAGACACCCATAAGATAAGTTTGGCCTACGGATTTAAATTTAATGCTAAATCAATAAATTAAAAAGATATAGAAAATAAGATTTAACCAATATCCCCCGTTCATCTTCAGAAGAATATATATAATCTCACTCTACATGAGAGCAACCATGTTTGATTCGACACCTCAGATTGACTGCCTTATTATGGCTACATAAGCACTCCTCTGGAGCATGTGCACGGTGAATAATTCCACCAATGACAGCAACCATGACCTGAAAGTAATTAACACAAAAATAGGTCTTTTGCAGTTAAAACCACAGGGGCTCAAATCTCTGAAAATAACCAGGATAATGTTAAAAAAAAAGAAGAAAAATTGGCCTTGTGAAAGTAATAAAATCAATATAATAGACAACGTAAGTTTGTCGGACAGCCTCATTCATTGAACTGCCCGAGGTTATTATTAGTAGAATGATGATTTCCATGATATTTGCTAGGTCTGAAAAAATGATAACTGGTAGAAGTCTGATGTAACTGATGAACAGGAGACCTTCCTCAGTGTTTACAGATGACCATCATTCAAATTTATTTGATCCAATTAAGGTATCTAGAAGCTATGCTGAGATAACAGGTTGTCATTGATTGATCTGGTACACACAAATCAAAGCCCTTAAAACGCTGAGAGACGGTGGCAGGAATAACAGGAAAAAGCTATAACTCTAAACTCAGCATTTCAGTAGTGATTGAAGCAATAGAGGCAAAAGCCACTTGATGCAAAAAACACCACACACTTTCCTGCAACTATTGTTGCTAGTGAGGGAGTCAAATTCCCTCTCTGTATGTTGCATAACAATCTGGAGTTGGGGTCATGAACCTGACTTCATTCAAAAGTTGCATGCCTAAGTAGGTCATTCCCTTGAACTTGATGTATACATTCTATTTGTTGATACCTAAGTGCAGAAATTGACAAGGTATTTGATTGTTTAAGATACTTGAATGTTTGCCTTTCTATTTCAAAGGTAAGAAATGCACTGGGAGAAACCTAACTTGCCATCATGCAAAATTGAACTACTTTAGGTTAATTACAGACAAATTACAGGAGTAGATCTTCATGTATGTAAAATGGGTTGCTGGTTGCTGTTCTGATTTATAAATGTCACGGGTATTTTGTTCACACTTATAATGGATGTTTCCAGAGCAAAATAATGGTAAAAGAAAGCATGTTAACAAACAACAACACATGTGAAGTGGTTACGGTTGTGATGAAAACGTCTGTGTAACATATTCCACTCTCCTTTGTTTGTACAGATCGCATTGCATAGATACACACTAAGCACGGAGAGGTACAGTTAAATTTGCTGTGGAAAATATGCAAATCAACAAGGTCATCAAGGCCTGTTTTAAATTTGTAGCTACTAAAGACGGTGGCAAGCCACTGTTTAAAAAGCAGTGCACATTGTTTTGTTTGTGAGACTGTTTTGGAGCAGTTGACTGAGGTATGAATGGAAATGATGATGCTTAAATTTTTCACTTTGTAAGCTGGAAATATAATTGCAAATGCAGTAGAACCTCGTTAAGTCGAAATCCTTGGGACCAAGCTGAAAACTTCGAAAAAACGATTATTCGGATTAAAAATCCGATGGAAATTTCATTTTTTGAGTGTGCATGTCTGCGTTTTCATTACCGGTGCATATTGTGGAAATCGTAATGCCGTGAAAACCACCTTTTAGGTGTACGTATATACTATTTGCATGTTATGAAAAGTAATGAAAATATATCATGATCTACTTAGATGCTTCTGATGAAGATAATCATTCTACCATGTCAAACAATGATATATATTTTTTACCATCAATCTGCTACTTCAGGTAGCGTCGCATGCCGGTGACGAACGCGATGATATGGAATGTACTAAAGATAGGACACCTGGGTTTATCTGCTGGCACGTGCATATTATGCAACCTGTCAGACATTGATTAGCAATAATCAACATTTCCGTTGCCCAACCCAATCTCGAAAAAAGGTGTGAAAAACTTGCCTGAGCCATCACTCCAGGTGCCTCCGCAAAATAAATAAAACTTGCTTACTGACCCAGATATGATCGATTAAAGGACGATAATTAGTTCAGGAAAATTTTTGAAATATGACTTCGAAATTAAAATTGAAAAATGTACATGAATTGCAACCTTGGTACTGGGGTTTTTACTTCGAAATAGCTAAAAAAAATCGAAATAGCGAAATTCGGATTAAACATTTTATTTTTAGTAAAATAAGAAGGGAAGAAATCGGGACCAAAAATAAACTTCGAAATGGCGAGGAATTCGGTTTAATGATGTTCGGTTTGGCAAGGTTCTACTGTATAATGCATTGTTTGGTAAGGTATCAGTTACATTTCTATTATCAGTTCTTGAGGCATGCCCTCATGTTTCCTGTAAATTGTTTTGTATGTCATTCTAATTTTTTTATGTATTTAAAAATAATATTCAAGAAAGAAAAGTAAAGAAACGTGTTTTATTTTTCTCACAGATGGAGCATTGGTGGAAGAGTTGTATAAAGACAAAAATCAGCTGTTCAGAGAGACTGACCCGAAAATTAAAAAGGCATTTGATGAGGAGCACAGTAAATATATGAAAACAGAATCTATATATAGCATTCAGGTACATATAATTTTTGTATTGTAGTTTGCTAATTTGCCAAATATAGCAGAACTATCATGGATGGCAAGTTTTGTTGTCATTTTATGATACATATTTATACAGATTTGGCACAAAATGGAATTAAAGTTTTTAAAACTTTTGCATAGGTGATATAGGTTGTTGGTTTGATCCCCAGAAACAATCAAGTCCATACAACTGGTATGATTGGCTTCACTTTGACCTACAGGTAGATTTTTCCTTCATATTTCAATATACCTTACAATTATTTACAGATATGCCATGTATCCAAATTAAATTATAGGTTATCCAATTGAATATCAAGTAATCGACAGCTAACTTGATTAATACAAAAGAGCATGTGGGTTTGTTTGTGTTACTGGTTGTGAGCAGTTCACCTAGTCAAAAATAAAATAAAATATCCCCTAACCTTTTACTTTATAAATATTCATGCACAAGTTTATGGCTTGATGAATATTCATTGACTGATTTTTAAGTAGTATAGATGTATATGAAGCAGTGGATTTTTCTTTGCCATGCACACTTAACCCTTTCCAGGAGGAGCGAACAGCATAAAACCTGATCAGCCTGCGAGTTACTCGCAGGCTGATCTGGTTTTATGCTGTTCGCATAGGTCTTTTCATGGTGTCCTCTATGAGGGAAAGGGTTAATGTAGAATCTGAGCAGCAATTGTGTATGAGCTTACAGAGAAGACCCTGATTGTACAGCTCCTTTTGGAGCTGTCTGATCTAGGTTTGCTCTATTTGCAAATGCATCAAAATGAATCAATATGAACCCTTACCCTGCTGGAACCTTACTAAGTGCTAACCTTTGCCACCAGTAAAGAGCCAGGCCAGCCTGCCTGACTCTTTACTGTTGGCTGACCAACTACAAGTTTTCATCTTGTTATCCCTTAAATTGATAATGGACAGTTCCAAAAAAGGTACCGTCTGAGTCCATTTGATAAATTCAGCAGGTCAAGGGTAACATTTGGTCAGGGCAGGCTAAAATTTTAACAACAAATACTGGAAAGGTCCATAGATTCTGTCCTGACCTTTCAACTTTTACAATGGTATAAGCCCTTCACTGATTCTTTCGAGATTATTTTCTTGTCTGAGACTCAGAGTCATGTGAAGATCAGGTTAACTTAATGATCACATGATCCCGTAGTGTAGTTATTGGATGATCCAGCCATCACAGTTAAGAAGCAAATGAACAAGCCAGAATCCTTTTGTATCAAAATTGTTTTATAAAATTTGCTACAAGTGAAGTCCAACAACATATTAGAATATTGAAAAAAGAAATGAAAAACCAAAGGAGTGTACAACCAATTTAGTCAAACATTCATATTCTGACAGTTTCATTTAAAAAAATAAATGTGCAACATTTGAAATAATGGTTTGATGGTATTGAGGTTTTATTAAGTATAGCCACATAGAATAGAGAAGACTAAATAGTAAATTTTTGTACAAGTCTGAATGTTGTACCTACAGAATGTGTGCTGGATCATTGCGGCTATGGGAGTGATGTACTATACAGATCTTTACCTGGTCATCTTATATGATCCCAGGATTAACAGGTATGTACTGTTTTTCCAGTCTGCAACAACAAAATGCAGATTTTCTTATAAACATAGCGTAGCCATGCAAATACAAGGGTTTACTTAAGGATTTGACTTTCACTTGACCAGGGGGCAAGTTATTTTGAATATCTACTAGCCCCCAGTGAAAATAGGTTGCCCGATTTTGGAGTTAGTTGGTGTTTGTTAATGTTTAAAACTAAATATGTGCAGTGTTAAGATGGATTTTAGTTAATATGTATCAAAGACAATTTGCAGGCATTTTACCCCTGATATACTGTAGACAATAATAAAAAAAAAAAAAAAGATTTCATTTACATAAATCAACTTGCCGCCGGACTATCTTCTTTGAAAAATCACTTGCCTGCAGTGATTTTAACCCGGCGTGGGCAAGTGGGTGTCCACTTAAAAAAAAACTGAAATAATGTGGCAGGGTTGGGGAAGTATGATTTTGAGTGATTATATTTTTGTTAAATTCTTCTTGTACTTGTCTTTATGATAACTATATAGTAATTCTTCAAAGAATCTCTTATAACAATTTTGGCTTGAGACATTCTGGGCAATACATATGTTCAATTGAATCTGCCAGCACCTGAGATTTAACAAAAAATGCTCCAGTTGTTTTCATAAAGAACACTGTTATTTGCTGCTTGCAGGATGCTTCGTTTTACTAAATGTAAATGATTATATTTGTTTACCAACTGGTCAACATACTGCACCATAAAAATAAAATATAAGGGAAAGTAAAAATTAAAACATGATTAATATTTGTATATTGAAATTCATTTGGTTAAAATCCCTGTAACATGACTTGTTACAACAACTACTGATGGCATAGCCTTTGAACAATCTGAAAAACATGCATGTTCAAGAATAGGTTGAGTATATTTTCCTTGATTTTATTTTGATTACATGTATTTAATAACTGAATGAATTAATGACCAGAGTTTGCAACAAATACCTATGGGTCAGGACGGGCAATTTTTCAGTTCCCCGACTGTTGTGTCTGTACACAGGGTTGACAGTATCTGTTTATTACAGAAACATGTTCAACATCGGTGTCCTGCTAGACAGTATCACTGTGTCTATAGGGGCCTTCTTTATCTTGTGGCTCTCCTGCGTGAAGAAAGTCAGCTCTGACGACTGGGAGAGGATGTATCCAGCGGCAATACCTATTGCAACAGGCAGCTTCATACTGGGTGGCATCTTGTGAGTACATGTATACAGTTGAGCCTGTATTAGCAGCCACCTGTATTAAGCGGACGATATGCATTTAGTGGTCAGTTTTAATATGACCAAACTAGCATTTTGGTATATGTTTAACCTTCATTTAGTGGCCATCTCTGTTAAGCGGTCACTTTCTATTGTTCCAATGACTGACTGCTTAAGACAGGTTTTGACTGTACTATAAAATTTTAAGTCATGCTTTATTTTCTTTCTCTTTCATTTTTCATACTGCAAAGCAATAAAGCTAGTAATATTAACTTAATGAAAAAAAAAAATTATGTCAGCTAGAAAGCAAATTAAGTTCATCTCAGTGGTTCTTAGGGTTATTCCGACCCTAGCTTCTGGGACAGACATGAAAGAATCTTTTCAAACTAAGTCTCAGATCCACAGCTACTGGACCACTGGGCAGTCTTGATCATCATTAATATAGAAACTGTTGGTTCTTGGACTCTCATGCATGATACTAGCATTAAGAATCACAGAAATGATATTATATACCAAAGGTGTAATATATTAGACAATTAATGTTAAAGTTTAATGATTTTACCAGTTGTTACTTAATATATGATATTTTTTATTTTGAACTACTATGCCGAAAAGCAAAAAAGACTTTAAGTACAAAAAAAAAAATCAATATGAAATGTATTTAATCATTTACCAAAACTTGGCTAGGCATTTTCATGTTACACAAAAACATGACTGAGACTAAGAAACACGGTTGTTGTATCTTTCATAACTTTTATTTACTTTATTTTTCATATACTCAAAGTTAAAAATGTGTTACAATTTTCGACACACTGTGTCTTTAAAATGGTATGGTAAGTACAATCATGGGACTTGTTTCAAATTTGAAGCCTTGTATTGTTAAATGAATGTGTAAAAACTCTTAACTTTTACCATGGCATTCAGAATTTAATAATCTATACATGAAGCAATTACCTAAACTTGAATGTAGTTTTACCTCGGTACATGAACTTAACCCTTTCCCTCATATAGACTCATTTTGACGCCCTCAATAGGTACCACATAAAGCCTGATCTACAGAAAACCACAGTTAAACCTTACCAAATTTAATTACAAAATCCTCATTTCCAACCTCTGAGCAGCAGCGAACAGCATAAAACCTGATCAGCCTGCGAGTTACTCGCAGGCTGATCTGGTTTTATGCTGCTCGCATATGTCTTTTCATGGTGTCCTCTATGAGGGAAAGGTTAAAATACTTTGAATACTTATACAATTATCAAAATAAATCTAAACCTGTATATATAGATATAATGGTCATAGAGAAAAATAGAAAGAAAAAATTATTGACCCTACTGGGAAACTTTAGATCACTGTTGCTAATGAGGTTCTGCATATCAAAGATTTTTATGATTTGTTGTTAACTTTATATAATTGCTGTAGCTTTACTTTTAGACATTGTTCAGTAATGCAGTAGTAGAATAGACCGCTACTTGGTTTATGGAATGATGTTGATACTGTTTGTGTTTCAGCCTTGTGATCGGCCTGTGGCCAGTCTACGGACTTTTGACCCCGATCATTCTCTTCATCCTCTTCATGGCCCTGGTCATCATTTTAGCCATGTTGCCCAACTTCTGACATGGTCACTCAGGCAGATAGAGGGATGGATAGAGTGGAAGTCACCAGTAGTCAGTATTAATGGGCCAAAATGACTTTCAGGGGTTGGAAAGGAAGATTTAAACTGAGCTTTTGAACCAGTTTGTATTTGACAACTTATAAAGTATATTTGTTATGAAAATATATGTTTATCTGTCATAAACAGATGGAAATGGATGGATGGACAGATGGAAATAGATGGATGAATTGAAATGACATACATATGATGTTTTTACACTGCTGAGATAACTTGTTGCAAATTCTTAATACAAGTTTATTTATCAAAATTTTATGAATATAACAGTTCATTAGTATACAGAATTTATTAATGATTATTCTTGGAGCAGTTTTCTATTCTGACCCAATCTTTTATGAAACAAAAAAATACTTACCTGACATTTAATATTAGTTTGGAATTTTTGCATCAAATGTGGTAAAAATTAGTCATATTTGAGAATTGGATCCCCTTTTTGGGACCAAAATTTTGAAAATTAATATTATTTAAGTAATTATAATATGTCAATCTCAAGAAGAACTGTTAATGTGTGCCCAACTGCAATGGATGTATGTCTGGTTTCATTATTATAAAAAAGTTAAATCATTATCATTTTCTTGAAATTCTTTTATTTTCACACATCAGTTTGGTAAATTTAGCAATTTTATTTTAATCAAAGATATTTATTATTATTTATTCTGCTATTAAAGAATGTATTTTAGCTACTGTGGAAAACTAATTTTTGTGGGACATTTTTTTATTACTTTTGTGGTTTTATTTTATCTCAGTTTTATTTGTAGATAACTTATAAAGTATTTAATGCAAAGTACAAGTGTATACAAAAAGAATTAGAACTTGAAGCTAAAAGCTTATTGTAGTCTTATCCTTGAATAATAATCCCATGAAAGTTGTTCATTTTATAGACCATAATACGGAAGATTGGATTCTGCCAAATATGTTATCCACTATAAATAAAGACTTATTTACTTACTTAGACCATGTGTTTTCTAGGACACGAATCCTCAAATACATGTATTACTGTATGACATCCTCTTTAGCTCATAATCAACAAAATTTAAGGTCAAGGAATTTAATAATTTTACAGTATATATGTAATGTTGATGATCATGAATGTAGTCTTCTGCAAGGCATATATTAGGGATGTTTGGTAAAGTTTGTAGCCTAACACTGGCAGTTAAAACATAATGGGGGAAAAATAAACCAAAAATCTATAGTAGCCAGTATACAGGTTCATACATCTCTCTAACGACGTTACTTTACACATGCTTCCTTTGGTGGAAGATAATCAGACAAATCTGTCTTTGTCTTGGGAATTAAAATGCCAGAACCAAGTTTTATATATTATAATTATTTTGTCTAAGAAATTATCTCCTCACATTAAACCATTATAATTCCTCTCGGCATTGCATCCTGCACATTCTGGTTTATGATTCTTTAGTAATCTACTGACATCCGTCCATTTCTAAAACATCCATGCCACTTGAATACCAAAACTCTGCTGCATTTCTTTATTGTATTTAAGAATCTAATCATGCTTGATGTATCTGTTGGTGTTTATTCTAACTAGATAAGGCTTTATTGCTGTTTTAAGTTAAACGTCACCTGGCAAGGTCATTTTTATCTTCATGAGTTTAGAAATGCTACGCAAATGTAATTCTTAAGTGAAAGTAGTTCAGCCATTATCTTTTTCAAGAAATGACATCAGTACAATGTAAAACTGACATACCTTTTTGGAAGGAAATGGCATTCATTCATTTTATACACAACGTATGCATATACCGTCTTTTTCGTCATGCTATCTTGATTAAACTTGGATACCCATGTATGGTTTAATTTTGTATGAAATTGTTGTGTTTACTACATTGTCTACTTTGTAAAACATATGTGCCTATTCTTAAATCTAAATGGTGAATTTTTACAAACTTCCTGAACAAACCTCATCCTAGTTTTAGTAATAAATTTAGACCTAGGTGATGTGAAGATCAGATAGGACTTTCATTTTGTACTGTCTTATTTTACTGTTTATGAAGGCAGCTTACTTTTTTTTATCAAAATAAAATCCTAAAAGAAAAAAAGAAATATTGTTCCATTATTTAGTTATTAATATGCATGGAGTTAAAAGGGGCTTGGAAAAGACCTATGTGAACAGCATAAAACCAGATCAGCCTGCGAGTAACTTGCAGGCTAATCAGGTTTTATGCTGTTCGCTGCTCCTCAGTGGTCTGGAAATGAGGATTTTGTAATTAAATTTGGTAAGGTTTAACTGTGGTTTTCTGCAGATCAGGCTTTATGTGATACCTATTGAGGGCGTCAAAATGAGTCTATATGAGGGAAAGGGTTAAAGGTGAAAGTTCATGGTGATGGATTTGCTTGTGGGGCTTATCTTAGGATCAAAGGATTTTAAAATGATTTGGCAGTAAGATTTGCCTCAATGAGACAATGTGTAGTGCTCTAATGTTTGGTCCCTAGCCTGTGGTCAAGGTCACATTTAACCCTTTCCCTCGTATATACTCGCAGGCTGATCTGGTTTTATGCTGTTCTATGGTTTTATGTCTTTTTATGGTGTCCTCTATGAGGGAAAGGGTTAAGATGAAAGGTGTGTCTCATCATGTTGCCCTTTGGCATCTAGTTCCAGTCATTTCTTAATATTGATTTTGTTTCGTGTTTTAACCATACCGATAGTTTGTGTGGCTGTGCAGAAGGGTTCTTCTTAATAATATTTTTAGCTCACTGAGTACAATGTCTCTAGTGAGCTATTGGGTGGGTTAGTGTAACATCAGTGTGCCTGTCGTCAGTAATTGCCTTTAAATAATATCTCTTCCTAAACCGTAGAATGGATTTTGACCAAACTTCACAGTACTGATCCTTATGAGACCCTTTATCAAAACCGTTCAAATTGTTTTGATTGGTTGAAAAAGTAGGTCACAGGAGCTAAAAATAGATTTTAAAAATGCAAACTTCGAAAATCTTCTTCCCCAAAGTTGCAAGGCCTAGAAGCTGTAGAATTGTCTAGTGGAGTTCAGATCCCTGTCCCATTTGTCACTTAATTTTACATAGGCTTATATAAGAAAACTAGAAAAAGGCTTATATAAGAAAAACTAGAAAAATCCTCTCAGAAACTACAAGACCTTGAGTTTAGATATTTGGTATGTAGCATGGCCTTTTGGACATCTATCAGGTTTGTTCACATCATTGCCCTGGAGTCTAGATTGATCCCGCCCAAGGGGTCACTTGATTTTACATAGACTTATATAGGAAAGACTTAAAAAGATCTTCATGTCAAACCAACAAATTTTAAATATGGCTCTGGGGTCAAAATTGGTCCCAACCTAGGGGTCATTTGAATTTATAGCTATGACCATCAAAATTTGAACCACTGGTACAGTTGTTTTTTTTGTGGAATTATTAACTTACTTACATTATGTCTATGTTATAAAGGCAATATTTCTCAGGTGAGCGATCAGTGCCATCTTGGCCCTCTTGTTTCAAATTCACCCAGTAGAAAAATCAAGGTTCATGTTATATATATTTTCATAAAATTTATTGTGTTAATATCTTTATTTTCTATATTTTTCTCTTGTTGAAATTTTCATTTTATACAAATGGTTTGTGATATATTGCATAAAATGTGCAATAAATGTAAGAAAGAAAAAAAAACAGTTGTTTTCTTTTCTCCTTATTATTTTTTCAGCATTACATAGTTGGGTGGGGTGATTAAGAAATGAATTCTAACTTGATAATTTGGAAGTAAGGAACAGTTAATTACGCTGACCCACAAGGAACTAATATGAGTGTCCTACAGAATGTTCTGTTACCATGGGGTTTGGTAGCATTATCCCAAGTATTTTTTATAACAATGCAGTGCTCTTGAATGGTGTATCCTATAGCTAACAATATTTTATTTCATGCAAATTGCTTTTCAAATTACCAAGTACTTTCCATTTGAAATACATGTAGTCATATACACTGACTTATTTACTTGTCACATTGTAAGTAAAATGGCTGAAAAAGACTGAAATTCATAGCTATAGTAAAAATTGCATTAGGCTTAATATAGATTCCAAGCAGATATTTAAAGAATTCTGTAGTATACGTATATGGACCTCAGGCCATTTCTATGCCCACAGTATTTAGGTGGGTTAACACTTTCAAATCTGGGAGATTATCTGTAGAAGATGATGCCTGTTTTGGTAGGCCTTAAACCTCTGATAAACAGTCACTTTACCTCATGAATATTCATGAACAAATTCATGACTTGATGAATATTGATTTACTGCAACATTGAATTTTTCTTTGCCAGGCAGACTGTAGAATCTTAATTTTCAATATTGAAATAGGAAACAGAGGAGAACCTGATATCTTATCAAAGATATTGGCTTCAAACCTCACATTCCTAATTCCTCTACAAAGGTGCATAACTCTTACAAGTCACATAATTTCAGAGTTATTCCCCTTTATATACTTTACTTCTGTAAGGTAGCAAGTCCTGATCTTGAGCAAGATTTGGTAAATTAAACCTTTATGGTTAAAAATATTCTCCCATTACAACTTAAAAAATTGTGTGCATTGTCTTGTATAAAAAATAAAAATTTTATTTAAAATTATAAATTTTTACAGATAGACTGAGTGCTCTATGATTCAAACTTAGATCAAAGACAAAAACTGCTTTCAAAGACCTTACTAGAATAACTTGTTCATCTATAAACCTTTAACAAGAATGTCAGAGGACCGCACGCTCTACTATTAGAAATGCTTGTTGGTACTTGTAAATCAAATGAAATCTATTTCAATTCTTGCCCTCCACTACCCAATATATAATAAGAATGATCTACCTTGATAGTCTAATACCCTGAATGTGTTTATGAAGTTTGAAATCAATCCCATGCCTAGTTACTGAGACACTGTGCATGATAAACTTTAACGTTAGAAAAGGGCCATAATTTGTATTAAAATTCAAAGACTAATTCTCCTTGGTTTTCTGATGCCCCGGAATACACTCATAAAATTTCTAGTCAACAATATCTGAGATATTAAAGCTGGATAGTAGCTTGCATGCAAAACTTTACCCAAATTTTCTATTGCATGCAAAACTTTCACCAAAAGTCTTAATCAAAAAGTGGCCATAATCTGCATAATATTCAGTCAAAAACTATCTGTCTCCATAGTATGATACCATTGAACATATTAAAGAAGTTTCAAACCAATCCATTCCTGGTTACTGAGAAAACTAACCAAAATTTCTAAGTGAAAAAGGGGCCATAATTTGCAATATATTCCATCAAGAGTTATGTACCTTGATAGTATGATACCCCTAAACATGTTAAAGATGTTTCAAATCAATCCCATGCCTGGTTACCAAATACAAGCATAAATTCCTTGCATGCAAAACTTGAACCATAATTTCTAAGATAAAAAGGGGGGCATAATTTGAATATATTCACTTAGGAGTTATCTACCTTGATAGTCTGATACCCCTGACTTTAAAAGATATTTCAAATCAATCCCATGCCTGGATACTGAGATATAAGCATGAAAGTACTTTGCATGCAAAACTTGAACCAAAATTTCTAAGTTAAAAAGGGTCCATAATTTGTAATATATTCCATCAAGAGTTATTGACCTTGATAGTATGATACCCCTAAACATATTAAGATGTTTCAAATCAGTCCCATGCCTGGATACTGAGATTTAAACATGAAAGTACCTTGCATGCAGAACTTTAAGTTTCTAAGATAAAAAGGGGCCGTAATTTGTATTTATTTCTGTCAAGAGCTATCTTCCTTCATTGTCTGATGTCCCTAAACATATTCATTAATTTTCAAGTCAATTCCATGAATAGTTATTGAGATATTAGCTGGATAGTAGCTTGCATGAAAACTTCCACCAAATTTTCTGTTACATGCAAAACTTTAATCAAAATTTCTTAGTTAAATAGGTGCCATAATTTGTATTTAAATTCAGTCAAGAGTTATCTACATTGGTTGACATATTCATAAACTTTCAAGTCATTACCATGAATGGTTACTGAGATACAAGGTTGAGATATAAGTTTGATAGTAACTTGCATGCAAAACTTTAACCAAAAGCTGCAATGCCGACGCCAACAAAAGGGTGATTACAATAACTCTCATATTCTTCTAATAGTCGAGCTAATAAATACCACACAGCTGTCATAAATTTGAAATTTCACTGTAATTTCCAAACAAACATGACACAATGAAATACAGTGAAACTGGGTCTGTAATTTATCCTTGAACACATCAATGACTTTTCCTGCTTAAATATATACACTGTGTATAACATTGCTTTCTGTTATCATTATTTATGTCCTTTGGATGAGAGGTAACGGCACTTTTCCACATACATGGTCACACAAGAGCATCAATGGAATCTGCAAGCTTGAACCACTTCCATCCACACACTCTGGAAGGAATCATTCTTTCCATGTCTACCCACCTTGCTGTTTATTAATATGTTCTCCCCTCTTTGCCACATGATTATTAGACAAGATTCATCCTTAGACAGTGCTTTCATACAAGAATGCAAACAAACTTAGTTGCAAGGAAGAAAAGTTGTTTTAAATTTTGCCTAATGATATTTGTTTGAAAAGTATAACCAGAGGCAAAATATTTAACTAATTAAAGGAAGATTAAAGCGATTTAGGGTTGTTTTTTGTTGTTGTTACTGTAAAGTGCTTTGGTTTCTTTCAAATTCAGAGAGGTTCCATTTATAATATTCTTTCAATGTATTAACAAATTTAAGTACTTTCAAAGTCCTTTTTAAGTCCTGGCTTGAATTCCACCAACAATACTTAGCGCTAAGTAATACTTAAAATTCTTAAACTAGGTAGATACTCATTCCCTTTTTACTATTTTATGAAATATTCATGTACATAACTAAGCTGAATAGATTATTTCCTTAAAAACTAACAATAATTGTTAAGAAATGAAATACTTGGCTATTCTATTAGAGAAACGAGACTTATGAAAATCGCCCTTAAGTATTTAAGTTTTACTTAGTGCTAAGTATTGTTGTATTTGACCCTGATAGTATTTCATACTGTACAATATATATTGTGTTCACAGCATGTCAATGTTATTTTTTCATCAACCCTTGTGAACATATTTTAAAGTTCCATTTCGAAACTAGATAGAGGTAAAAAAAAAAAGACAATAAACACATGAACATACTCTTTAACTTTATTTAAGCAAACATTAAAAAAACACAATTTTTAAAAAAGGACAATTCCAAGAGTTTTCATGATTTTCAACTACTAGTTAAATATATAACACCATGACAGTTGTCTAAAATCCAATTTATTAACATGACAAAAAATTTACTTTAAAAGCAAAAACACATTGTAGAAGATACAGGAAGTTACGGTCTACAAACACTAATTAACAGCTAATATTTAACAAGAGGAAACAAGTAACAACTTCACAAGGAAAAAAACTGTGCTATATTATGAACAGCTTACCCATATCTTGGTCAGTAAATTTAATATTAACTATGATGGTTAAAATTTATATCTCAATTTACAGTCTATAATTAATACCCAAAAATTCTGTATCAAAACTTTATGAAATCTTTAAAATGTTCATTATTTATGATTTCTCGTCAAATTCTACAGCCATCCTGGAGAAGTGCTTGCTTCACCTCTACACCCACCCTCCTAATTCAACACAATTATTATTGCACTACAGCAGGTATCATCAGAAAAAGTCTTGGTGTCAGATAGTAATAATCATGTTAAAGTCTTAACAACATGTTACTACTTTAAAATGTATTACTCTCAAATCAGGAGTGAATGTTCTTTACACTGCATGTTGCGAGGAGTCATCAATCAGCTAGTTCCTACAGCAGAGTCCATCACTTTGTCACAAGGCACTCTACAACCCATCTGTAACACCAGATTTTCAACTCGACAGTTTAAGAAAGAGACCCACCATGATACATCCCTCTCAATACTCTGATCAACTTGCACTTTTTTTGATGACAAATACTGTATAACCATTCCATAACCCAACTACAAACCATCAATAGCCACTGCCTCCCTCATTAGCTACTCTGAAAACTATAAAATACCCTCTGAAACCTAACTTACCCTGTGGTAAAGCAAACATTTTTCTACAGGATGGCTCTAGCAATAAATATACTGTCAAAGCACATAGCCTAACAATGCAATAAAACTAAAACTCTGAGGTTTGAATGTGGAAATCTACATTGTCACAAGCAGCCTGAGGTAGACTTTCTACAAACTGAGGAACAAAAAAGTTGAGAGCCAGATACAGGGATCAGAAACCTTGAATGCTACAGAGCTGGGTACCGGATAGTTGAGACAAAGTTCACAAAGTGTTTACAGGGTGAAAAAGGCTGAGGGTGAGGGAAAACTACAGAGCGTGGGGAATGAAGTGTTTTGAAAGGTGGTAATCCCAACAGTCAATCTGTGAAAACTATGAGAAAGTGCAGGTAGAAAGTAATGGGTTTTTTTCACTCCTGTGATAAGGTTAACCTAGAAAAAGTTTCAGAAATTCAAAAAAAGGTGGCAAGTCTGATGTTAAATGCAATATTTGTTGTTAAACTGTACACTGTGATATCCTTCAATATCATACAAAGGTCAACAGGAAATATTTCACTGTTAAAATATTTTAGACTTAGTTACCGTTTTGAAAATCTTTCAATTAGTGTTGGATATTTCACAGTAAATTTTTTATCAATTAACTTTGATTTATAATTTACTTGATTATCTAATTGACACATAGCATACAATCTTTGAACTTCATCAGAAGAGTCAAATAATATGCTATCTAGGTAATTACTGGCAGAAACCGGACATTTTTCAAGCTAAATATTTATTCATAGTAAAGCAATTTAGTACTTGTAAAATTTTCAAGGAATCTGTAACAAAATGAAAAGTGGAACATTTTCATTATGCAATGTTAATATATGCAATTTGACCTCCAAAAATTACAAATTTTCCCTATCACCTATGTGTGATAGATAGTTTGCACTATTTCTAAATGTTAAAATATACTTTTTAAACCGTCTGATAATGGAAAACCTCTATTACCTACTAGAAAAAAAGTATATACAGATTAAAAATTCTGTAAGAAAGTGTAGAGAGAATATTATCATTAATAGAAATAGCAATAATTGTGTGATTTGAAGTAGAAAAAGGTACCAGAAAATTTATACATATTAGTGATTAGCTATTGATAACAAGTTACATTGGAAAAAACTACCAGTAATTGATCTACATTATGGAGATATAAAAAACAACACTTCTTTGTCACAACACGGAATCACAACACCCATCTATGGAAGTAACAAAAATATTCTCGACAAAATGTTCTTTGTTAAAAAACTGTGACATCTTGAAAAAATAGTCACGTCGTTCAGATGACCTGGGGTGTACCAAATGAATGGAAGGCGACAATACAAAAGAATTTCTCATAAAATAAACTTTGCATATCAATATTTCTCACAATGTGAACAAATGTGGACAGAATTTTTAGCCGATAAACGGTATACACATTTTACTGTGATACAGTTTTATCCACTTATCGTGGTATTCATCGAAAATAGATTAAAAAAAAAAAATTACCCCCCCACTAACCCACCCTTTTACAACCTGTACTCATTTCTAAATTCCATTAAAAAGTCAAGTTCTAAATGGCATGTACATAAAAATATATCCAAGGCAATGTTTTTTTTTACTGCAGTATTGTTTAGAGAAAATATTTTTTTAAAATTACAATCGTTTAACTGGAGAACCATTTCAAAAACCCATAAAACAATCACAATACACAAAATGTGAAATTAAACAATATGCCTACATAATGATCACATTTTTCTCTCAACAGGTCTTTCACAAGTCTCGTCTATAAAAGTTTTCTTTCAAAAATTGATTTTTCAATTTCCTTCACTTTTAGAATTTCTTTCATAAATAAATAAATAAATCTTCTGACTAGAAACCTCATTTTCTTACCATATCATGGAATATTGCTAGATTTGTTGATGTATGTAATTAAATATACACTGATGGTAAGCTTCCGGAATCTTTTCTTCCTCAAATTTCATCAAAATCAAAGAATTTCTTTAAATTGTCACTGTCCAAGGGAAATTGATAACCATTAATAATAATTGTTCCTCAATAAAATTAGATTTTCAGAATTAACAAAGATAATTACAGTAAGTAAACACTTTAGCAGACAGCCTTTATCAGGTGTTTAAGCTTTGTAGATATCTCAATAGCTGTCTAAAACTGGACTGAGATTCTCTCTATGTTTTATCTTCCTACATAAGAAACATATATCTTCCAACCCCAAAAATATAGAAAAAAAAGTGGACCACTACCTTCAAAAATCTACATGACATACAGTTCAAAGCAAATTACAAAATTTACGAAAATATGTCAGAGGAACATCAAATTTTAATTGTTTGATTATACAAAAATAATTTATTTGTTGGAATGGTAAAATTCATCAACTGTATAAAAAACAGACTAGTTTTGTAGTATAAAAACACTGAGGGAAGTTTACAAGCTTGGTATAAAAATAGTACAAGATATCAACACAAAAATGCAAGTATTGAAATGATTCAAAAGTCAAACCTCTTCCTGTTTATTGCTTGACAAATATCACTAGTATGATAATTATAAAAATGAACACAACTTTGAACCTCACAACCTCAGCCAGTATATTTGGGAAAAAAATCTGAACACAGCTGCAAACACCTATGAACAAAAATCTTTCAATCTTATGTAGAGAGAACCTTTGTATTAACAGCCCCTGGGGGTAAAGGCTAGATACTGCATCGATAATGTGAGCATCTAAACAGCAGCTGTGTTAAAGGTCATCTAAGTAAAACATCCAACCTGTGAACAACAGTTAAGGATTAAAATTCTGAGTAAACCTCTTTATGACAGCAGTTGCTTCTAACTTAATAAGAGTGACCTCTATTGAAAAGTTTATAAGTTAGTGACAGAAACTGAAATGATTTTGTTTACCTGCTCCATTGAAACAATAGGACACACATTCAGCTTTGAACAATGTGACCTTGTTTATAAAATACAAGTGAACTTATAACCAATAAGTCAGAACTTTCTTTTTTTTAATAGATGATTTACTAATACAACAAAATAATTGTGCTATGTAAGCAAAGATAATGAAGACAGATGGACGGACAAAAGAAAACCTACACAACAGCATGACAATCTTAAAGCAAACCTACTGCCATGAAATTAGGTGAGACTAGAGACAGTTATTAATGTATAGGTCGCTATAATAAAAATTGTATTTGAAGGAAAACAAAAAAATCCAAACATTACATTTTACTAAATTACAAAGAATATTTTTCTTTTTTTTTTTTTTTTTTTGGACAAAAGTTTTTTTTTACATCATAGGAAAGCAAAATAAAAGTTTGACTAGCCCAATTGGTTGATTTTTTTCATGACTGGCTTACAGAGAAACAATCTTTGAGACAGAATAAACAAAGATGAAAATCATTCTTCATAAAATATCTCTTCTAAATTTCATCAAAGATTGGCAGCAAGTTAGACTGTTGTTTGAAGAATAGTAGCCTTCCCAAAACAGTGAAAATAATTTGAACATAAACTGAACTTTTAAAGCCATACATGAATGTCATACTTACTGTAACACAGTTAAAAAGTTTTAGAAAAACTGATAATTTGCAAGTAAAAATATCTATAAAATTTCATAAAACATGGAAGAAATCAAATTTTTGTTTTCCAGTTTAACTTTAGTGTTTTACTTATTACATGAACAAAATCTGCAGTAAAATACACAAGTATTTATGAAAATACAATTTCTTTAACCTTTTCCCTCACAGAGGACACCATCAAAAGACCTATGCGAACAACATAAAACCAGATCAGGCTGATCAGGTTTTACGCTGTTAGCTGCTCCTCAGTGATCTGGAAATTAGGATTTTGTAATTAAATTAGGTAAGGTTTACCTGTGGTTTTCTGCAGATCAGGCTTTATGTGATACCTATTAAGGGCGTCAAAATGAGTCTATATGAGGGAAAGGGTTAACTGATAGCAATGGCTTGGGAAGCCTACTAGAACATATTTGAGGAGAGTTTGACTTTTGAACAAGGTTAAACTGTTACACGGTATACTGACACTGTTTGTTTTCATAACTGTATGAAAATAGGTCAACTCTGACATCAAATGAACATGAATCTTTCACTCCTTGCAAGACTCGATTTACAAGCTAGATAAGCAACCAAACTCAAATCTGACTAGACTGCAAGCTATCATCAGCATGCTGATCAAGTTTGTTTTTTTTTTATTCAACCATGTGATGAGGAAATAACCCTATAAAACTTGATCAGTCATGTCTGTTTCTTGTAAACAGTTTATTCTTTTCATTAGAAAATCAAGCAATCTCCAAGGAGTGAAAGATCATGTGTTTTGGCAAAATCTTTATTATGTAATTAAAAAAAAGGATTTTTTTTTCGTTTTTCACTCTTTTTTTACAAGATTTTTTTCTTAAATAAATCTAATAAACAACAAACAGTCAATCACAAACATCAAACCCCAAAAAACAACCAATAATAATAGACCAGTAAAGTTGATACATGAATAATATTAACAACAATATAAGAATAAATACAGAAACAACATCAAATAACTTCACTGTAGCAGTCTTAAAGGCAGATGAAGGTCTATCTCTCATAAAAAACTGCTTTTAAGAAAGTCAATCTTAAAACTGTTGGTTAATTTTTTCCTTTGTTTTCACTTGAATAAAGTCAAAGCTATCTGAAAAACAGTGAGAACCTAACTTACATATACATAACCTTGAGAGATGTCTTTATTTCAAACTTCCAGATGATGAAATATTACCGGTACAATTTAATGCTTTATACTTTTACAATCTACTGTCAACAGATGCAACATTATTAAGCAGCCTCTCTAAATCTAATAAAAAGTGAACATTTTCATGAAATATCAAGACCTTGTCACAACCTCTCCTACTGTCTGAGCAGCCATTAAAGTAAAAAAAAAAAAAGAAAGAAAATAATATGAAGCAACATTTTGTTTTCTGATTTTTACAAAAATTGTTTTGTATTTCTTAACAACGCAATGTTTTGCTATTTGCTGCTGCTGCTGATAGTGAAAAAAAAAACATTCTATTTCAAAACACCCAACAATATTAATGTCTTCTGACATTCCTTTTACTACACATGTGTACTGCAGCTGAAAAGTTATCATTAAAAACTGATCATGCTTTTATAAACATGTATTTAATTATCTATTTAAACACTCTAAAATTTTGTTTCCTTTTCTAATACCAAGTCCTTGAAATGAATGTATGTAAGATCATATACATTAGTTTAACCAGTAAAAGAAACACTAAACACAACCACTTTTTTCAATCTAAATTTTCAGTTAAAAAATCTATGTACAATTTCTCATTAAAAAAAAAAAAAGAAACATGAGATGAGAGAAAAAAAAATATATCCACACACTGGTCATATGTAAAATTTGATGAAGTACTGGAGATATTTTTGTGACTGCATTTTCAGAAGCAATAAGAGCTGCAAGGGGAGGCCCCATGCTTTAATCAACTTCACTCAACAGATCCACAAAATTTTAACTGACAGCCACTTATCAAAAATGTTAAAATGAGGACGACTGAGATGATACTACAGTTATAATGTTAGAACCATCATGATGTTAAAAAACCATTATCAAAAAAGACAAAAAAAAGATACACCCATAATCCCACTAAAAATAAATGGCTACATTAATTGCCCTTTGAAAAAAATATAAACTATTGAGCAAATCTCATTTAACCTAAAAAATATTATATCTATTCTAAACATAAGCTTTCTTTTTTTAAAATACAGCCACCAAAAAAAAAGCAAAGTAACATTGCACTATATATCTAATACTACAAACATACGATCACGCAAAAAAAAATATTAGAAAAATTGAGTGATGTTACAATTTTTTTCAAATGCGCTTAAATATGTCTGTACATAAAAACATAGAAACATTTTATCTGTGTTAAAAATTTATCTATTTTTTTTTTCTCTCTCTGACAGTATTCTATGAAAAAGTAAAAAAAGCACTGACAACATCAAATAGCAAAACAAGACTCGTCTGGAGTCAATGCAATGATTGTTTTTTACATACTGGAAGGGTTATGTCAGACAGATGAGAATATAGTCATTTCCTCTACTTTATATTACTAAATTACAGCCCATATTTGCTTGTATTTCACAAAATTGTATTTCATAAGGTTCTATACACAAGAAATAAAGCATAAATTTATTATGAAGTGAACATTTGAAGTTTTAACTTGTGATCATTGAATCTCAAATTCATAACCATCTGGTAGAATGTTTTCTTTTAAAATAGGACTACTAGTCAATTATACCTCTGCTATCCTAAAACATATTCAAATACTAAATTGGCTGAGTGGTTCTTTTAAACACATTTCCTTGTCCTATGTAATAATGGAACATGAATTTCTTAACAGAACAATATGAAGTACATAAAAGTTGGGTATTCTCCCATTTTGTTAAACTCTTGAAATTGAATGACTTGAAATAAAACAATTTATCACTACCACGCCTGCAACATGGCTACCCAATTTTCACATGGTCTGAATTCACACTACAATACTTTCACAAATGGCAAAACTTTACCCCAATAAATGTACATAATAAAACTTTAACACAGGTATCAACACTTAAATAAATAATTCTTCTACATGTATTAACAAGCTAAAACTATTTTCCCTGTTTTTCAATTTCACAATTGTCCACAACAGCACACAACCAAACTCATAAACTGACAATATACTGGTAAATCGCAAATGAGGCATGAGATGGGAAAATCCATAACTCAGCAGAATTTTGTCAGGAGTTAGAGAAATCCTGCAGAAGCAAATCCATTGGATAAATTCTGAATCCTGACCAATAGTTTGGCAGAAAAATTGGTGTTATTGCTAGAAAGAATATATATTTTTCTAATTTGCCAGACTGTGCACAAGGAAAACACCACTACACAATTAAGCCAATAATTACCTATGTCTCAAGTTCATAGTAATTATTTTAAGCACTGGTTGTAAATAACTTAAACTCCAAAACACTAAACAATCACAATTTAAAATGCTGTGTTAAAAAGACTAAAATGATCAGCAATGTACTTTGTAAACATGACCAGAATTGTATAATACACTATGAGTTTTACTGTCGTTCTAAAATAAATACTGCACACATGACTCCTGCTACACTGTCTCCTTACAACTGACCAGATGATAAGAAACACAAAATACAGAGTCTAATACACAGCTTTGCTTCTGTATTTGAAATACTTATATTCACTATATGATTTAAAAAAATAAAAACTTAAAATAAAAAATCAGGATCTCAACCCAAGCCACAAAAAGGGAGGAAAATATACTTTATACACAAAACCTAAATAAAAATCAATATCACTGACCAAAATGACTATTATATACGGTGATAATAAACAAAAAAAAGTAACAAAAACTGATAACTAAACCAAGGGTTTCTGGGGGTGGGGGATGCTTGTTTTTTATCCATTTACCCTGTAAAAAGCATTTTTGCCCTAGCTTGAAAATATAAACTTATGTTTGTCACATCTTCCTTGCTTTTTTCTATAAAATTTCTAAAATCATCTAAAGACTAAAAGCATCTCTGTTCAAAAGGGTGGACTACAATTCTAAATTCACTGTCAGTGATTTCATTTACAATTTCTATGACACTGAAGGTTTTCCTTTTCTTTTCTAGATGTTTAATGAGAAAAATGTATGTACATAAATATGAATTGAAAAAACATGAACAGTAGATCTGAAAACTGACATGTGGAAAAAAAAAATCCAATATGCTGAATCACTTATGGTTACGATGACTTACAAGATTGATTGTATAATATCCCGGTTGTGGAGGGGAAAAAAATAATAATAAGTCAGTATCCGACAAACTGGAAGTCACAAAATTAGATTAATCCTCCACCACATGAAAAACTATCATGGAAATGGCCAACGTAACACAGATAAAACCAGATCAACCAGCAGGTAACATGTAGTCTAATCGTGTTTTATGCCGTTTGCTAACTCATTAGTATCCTTCCAAAGTTATACTGTAAACCTTTCGGACAAAGAACTGCTTTAATGCTTCCAGTCCAATTCATTTTTACAAATTTTACTGTATTTTGATGACAAATCCATATGGCAGAAGCTTAATAAGCTTGCCTCTAGAGACTATTCTAAACAGCATGCAGCCAATGCACCAATACTGACTTCATGATACTTCAGTAACTAAAATATGTATATTGCAAACATCCCCTATATATATAGATTATATACTCTCTTTTAAATAAATAAAACCTTAGCTACTAGTTGATATAATACTTTTTAAGCTATAATACATATTTTTTTGACATCATCAACAATGCTCAGTCTTAAATATTAACATAGCTCCATAACCAAGAAAGAAAATATTAAAATAAATAAATGTTTCAACAAATAAAAAAAGAACACTCTACGAAATTTTAAAAAAACATAAATAAAAACAAACTAAAAGTAACAAAATAAAAGAAATATGGCAAGAAAAAAATTATTTCTCTACAACAAACAAACCTCTTTGCTGAGCTTGTAGAGCTTTTACTCTCTCTAGTTCCTTAAAGAAAACATCACAAAATAAAAAGGGAAAAATTAGATGTTCAAAGAGATATAATAGAACTTTTGTATCTGCAAAAAAAAGGATAAACTTCTTGGTATTTCAGAGACTTTTTTCAATGCATCAAATTCCGTAGCAGCATGATACTGACTAGAAAAAACTGTTTGCTGCTTTCATTGGAAGGTGATGCAGACAAAAATGTTAAAAAAATGTTTGTCACAGGGTGCCTACGTACAAAATGGAATGTTTTTGAGGTATAGATAAACACCTTGTATCAATTAACAACTTAAAATTGTTCTCAAAATATCAAAAATTAAAAAGTACAAAAATAGGTCAAACTGTCACTTTCTTATCTGTTTGAGAATCAAAACAGGGAAATTATATAAAAATCATGAAAGCAGTGCAAATTACAAAAATACTCAAAAGAATGTTCAAAGAACTAAATATCACTCATTCAACTGTACCAATTTCATCTATCTTTCATACATATTTATGTCTTTTTTTTCATTATTGCTATACAAAAAATATAAAAGTAAAAAAAATCTATCCATTCCCGAGTGAAAAAAAAAGTTTTAAAAAAGGGGGATTTCATAATCTTCCACTGATCATAATACAAAGAATAAGGTTATACAAATTACTCCACCAATATTGATGACACTCACAAATCAACGATACAAATCAAAAAATATCAAAATAAATACAAAAATATATTCATAGATGCAATGCATTCATTAGCGAACAACCCATATTATGAAAGGTTTCCAATACCTGGTAAAGTACTTGCAAGTGTGGACTGAAAATGTGCAAACTCTGCAACAGTGTGGATAGACTCACAGCTGCATGGAGAAAGAAAAAATACTGCAGCTTTCGGTATATATATGTATGTATATATGTCCGTGTGTGAGTAAATGAAACAGCAAAAAGTTTCACCGACAACTACAGCACAAAAATGAAGACAAAGTGACTTGTAGTGTTGACACTTAGCACCATCTGAAAGGAACGGCTCGGGGTCGATCAGCCCCTTCCTTGACTAGCGGCTTATGGAACTCCCGACCTGGCCGGGCGTGAATCTGTGCCCAGCAATGCTCGCAGTAGTACTGGAGACATGTGACATTTGCGCAGAAGAAGGGCGCAAACTTGCCCCCACACCGAGCCCCATGGCATTCATCACACATCTGGTCATCCAGAACATATGGTTTCACTTCCACCTGAAATAAACAGACCATGCTCCTAAACAGGCGACATTTTTAATCCTCCACCATAAAAGAGCCATCAGGAAAAGAAACTAAGTAACTTACTCACAGACTCATCAAGTTTAATCAATAGTAAAAAGTTGATAGATAGCAAAATATACATAAGGGATCTTAAAAACCTCACAATTGAACTGTCTAAATATATGACAACAATCAACAAATCCATGATAAGGATTGGTTTAAACTGGCATTTGTGTATCAATAGAGTGCTCAATTATTGATGTACAGTAGAACTGTGATAAGTTGATAACCCAAGGGAAAACAAGGTCCTCAGATTATTGCATGGCTCAAACAATTGCAAGAATATGGTTATGTTTTTAGTTTCATGGAAAGTAAGAGAGCTTTGTCGAGCCAGAGGATACATCTTGGATTAGGCATTGTATTTTGATGGCCATTCCTTGGACCATCACGATTTTACTGCCAGTGGCAAAACCTTAGACTTTTTCTCAGTGTGATATTGCTCTTCAATGTAAAATGACAATTGATAGTTAAATAAAGAAGGAAAAAAAAAACAACAGCAAAGAAACAAACCCTCTTGTCAATCTCTCCGTGCTGCAGCTGAACGAAGCGTGCACTTATGGCCGCAATGTAGCTCTGCTGATTGGAGAACGCCACCCGCCCTGCACCCTTGGGGTACTTGAGCTCTGGATCCGTGTCTATGCCCGCGTAACACACTCCTCCATACAGCCGATCCATGATCATTGCTAACTCCACTGTGGGTGCAATACATAAAGAGGATCCTTGTCTCATATAAATTAAGATAACATTTTATTTCATAAAAAATATCAATTTTCTATAACAAGTGAAAAAGCGAGATAAAGTATATCAATAAAATATCCTATATTAATCATGCTCTTGAAACTGAAAAACACCCACTTGAAGATTAAGTTATATTTCTTTTTCTTTTCAATTTGGAATCATTTATCTTTTTCTTTTGAAATATGCAAAATTTAAAATGGTACCATCTTATCTTATAAGGTGTTTGATATATCCTCAATAAATATTTTTCTTTATTAACCAAAATCATAAATACATGTGTACGTGTGTTAAACATTACCTGTATTCAGCAACTTATCAAATGGACTTATCCTATGTTTACAGATATATTTTTAAAAAAAATATCAGATAGCCAATAGCAATGTTGGAAAATCATGTGATCAACAGATAGCCTTGTTTACAGAAATGCTTTTGTTTCTTTTAACATCCTAAACATTTACAAAATGACAAGATCTCAAATCTCAAAATTATTTTCAAAAAGCAATTCTAGAATTGTAAAAAACTTTTCAAAGTGCTTACCGGCTCTCAGAGGCCGAGGAACCCCGCCAACAAAGATTGTTTTTCTGGGGTCCAGAGGATGTGAACCGTCCATAACAAAGTCCGAATCACTTAAGTTCCATGGCCGGATTTGTACCTAGAACCAACCAATATGTATATTGTTACACAAGTCTACACAGTCTCCTTCAGACAGATTCACCAAACAGGCCAATATCAGAAAATAGCTCAAATTGTGAGGCCCAATGATATTCTTTTTCTGGGTTGTCTGAGATTTTCAAAAATTAAGATCCATTTTTTCCCAAAACTTTTTTATCCCAAAGTAATGAAACACAAGTGGTAAAAATTGCTCCACTTAGCTCTGCACTGATTAGAAACTGTATTGGTGAAGGACTATATCACAGTAAATTACCAAAACTTTCATTTTTCCAATCCAAGAAAATAAGACTTAGGCATTCTTATGGTCAAAGCTATCAACTTAGCATCCTGAAACATGCTGGTATTAGAATAACATTCCTTCCTTAGATATTAACAACATCCTTGTATGGAATGGTCACACTTCATCTGTATACTATATGCTGATTTATTCAAAATACTGCAAATTGCATTTCAGTAAAATAAATATTATTCCAAAATCAGACAAATAAATAGCTTTGCCTTCCTCTTCTGTCCAAATAAAACATGAGTGTTACAGTTTAACTCTTACTCGAGGCATATGATTATTATGTCATAGATCTGGCTAAAAAAAAAAAAAAAAAAGGAATCTCAACCATCAACACTTGCATGACCAGTATGGCACCATTCCTTATTCCTTCAATGAGAATTATTTTTTTAGTAACTTAATGACTTATTTGATGGGATATTCTACACTTCAGTGTGGCAGTCCGTGACATTAGTATTCATTGTCTAGCCAGTGCAAACACATAAAACAGACAATATATTGCACGCCTCTCATTACTGACAGGTCTGCAGATTTTCAAACAACTCCACACATTATATAAAACGGCCTGAGTTAGGTACAGGGCAACCATTAACACAAAACTACTGATTTTCCCCAATTCATCCTAAATTCATATTGATGCAATTTTCAAAAGTAAGAAATGTAAGAAGGATATCAACTCAACAAGTCAATCATTATCTTCTAAATGAAAACAAGGATCACAGACGACCAGTTTGTTTGTTTATTTGTTGAGTTTAGCATCCCACCTACAGTATTTCAGACATTGGAGACTATAGTGCTGTCACACTGCTGTATCACGCAGTAGACATGTGGCATGATACCACACCCGGTCACATTATCCTGACACCGGGCCTGCCAGTCCTGCAACTACCCTTATATGCTGAGTGTGAAAACCCAGATCAGCCTGCAAGTAACATAGACTGACCAGGTTCTAAACTGTTTGCCACTCCTGACCTTAACAGCCCTGGGACTTGATCCAAACAATGTAAAACCTAGTTAGACTTCAAATTGTTTTTGTCTGTTTTTTCATTCCAATAGTAAATATGACAGAACATGAAATGGCTGAGCCATTCAGACTGAATTTAGCCTTAAACAACAATAGTAATCTGACATTTGCGAAATGACACAGATTCTGGTAATACAATGCAGGACTAACAGATAATGATCATCTGCAATACTTTTAGGCTGGTGATTCAAAGATATGCTCACACGATTCTTTCCAGGAAAGTAAGCTAAGTTTATCTTATTGATTTGAAAACAGCCTACTATATAATTAACCAAAGGTTAACATCTTTGTATAAATGAATTCTCTTTATTTCAATTCAACTTCCCAAATATAAATCAGTGGTACAACTTTGGAATCAAGGATTAAGTCAGTACAGTAAATAGCTGTTCATGGTAAGGTTATTTTTCAGTAAAAGTTGTTAAAATTTTACAATGATCAAAATTTCAATTGATTAGCAACAGTTTGTCTCCCAATAAGGTGTTTAACCCTTTCCCTCATACAGACTCATTTTGACGCACTAAATAGGTACCACATAAAGCCTGATCTGCAGAAAACCACAGTTAAACATTACCAAATTTAATTATAAAGTCCTCATTTCCAGACCACTGAGGAGCAGCGAACAGCATAAAACCTGATCAGCCTGCGAGTTACTTGCAGGCTGATCTGGTTTTATGCTGTTCGCATAGGTCTTTTCATGGTTTCCTCTATGAGGGAAAGGGTTAAGTATCAACTCTCTCTCTGTTCATAGACAGTTCAGGTGGTAGGATAACCTATTTACTTTTTATCATTTGGATCAGGTAATTTTCCTCACATCTAAACATTATTAAGCAAGGTAAATTAGAAAATCAATTTTCTCAGTCTGAAGGGGTCTTCCAGTGCTGTTTTCTTTTCCTTTTTTCCTCTCTCTCTCCCCCCTTTTTTTTGGATTATAATTATTTCTAAGGTATTGATTAATAGCAAACATTGATAAAGAGGATTACACCAGACCTATTTTGCCTCCTTGAGTACCACTGTTCTTACAGAATTGTTGCCCCCTGACCTTGTGGTCTTAAACCATGGTTAAACCATCTGGTTTGATCAAGACAGCTCAAGAAAATGAAGATGCTAGAATGAAAATAAACAAATTGTTGAGGAAAGATTAAGTTGTATGCCAGACATTCAGTGATCATAAAACCTATCCCTGACAATATCAAGGTCACCTGACTTAACCCTTTCCCTCATATAGACTCATTTTGACGCACTCAATAGGTACCACATAAAGCCTGATCTGCAGAAAACCACAGTTAAACCTTACCAAATTTAATTATAAAGTCCTCATTTCCAGACCACTGAGGAGCAGCGAACAGCACAAAACCTGATCAGCCTGCGAGTTACTCGCAGGCTGATCTGGTTTTATGTTGTTCGCATAGATCTTTTCATGGTTTCCTCTATGAGGGAAAGGGTTAAAAACAAGACCAGCCTGTGAGTCAGATGCCAGATGATCTTGCTTTATACAAGTTGATAGGTGAATTCAAGTGGATTTAATAACATAACACATAAAGCATCAGTGATCATTTCCAGATAATATTTCTGCCTTTGAAAAATGTTGTATTTCACACATCAATAAAGAATTTAGCATACTCAATATGCACTAATTATCAATGAAACCCCAAAACAAGAGAAATGTTCAGTGCCATAACCAGACAATTCTGTAAATGGGTGGGGAAGGAGATCAACTATTTTCCATCTCGATCCACATGGAATGTTACCAGACTGCAGTATAACCAGCCAGTATGTATGCAAGCTCTCTGTCTCTATACACATGTATACATGTACAGTACGTTCCATCTGGTGCACCTACAGTGTATATACACGTACAATTGCACATAAATTTATAGAAATGTCAATACACTGGAGTTAACAGCACAGATGTTTCTATAGCATTGACAAAGAAAAAAAATGATGAAAAATATCTCCAGATGAGAAAGGCCTTCTTTATATCACCATTAATATCATCAGCAGCAGCTTCAGCAAAAAAAACAACAAGCAACCATGATGATCTATCAATCAACCAAGCACCAGCAGCACTGTTGTTGTAATCATCAATGTAATCACCACCACAGAATCATCATCATCATCATCATCATCATCATCATCATGCAGACAAGAAGACCAGGAGATACGTACAGGTTTGTTTTTCATGGTGGGGCTGGAGACACACCAGTACAATTTGTCTTCATCTGTGATGCACGACTCGATCAGGCTCTGTACTGACACCTCGTCTTGGAAAAGTAGGAACGAGTAACCTGCAACACACACAGCTCAAGTGAACATACACGGGACCTGATGAGGTTTCATCATGATACAACAAAAGATGTACCTGTGGTCCAAATTTTGATACTCATAGCTATAAAATCAAATGATCCCTAGGGTTGGACTAATTTTAGCCCAAGAGCAGTGATTTGAAAACTTGGTTCAGGTTAACAAGACCATGTTCAACACCAAATATCTGAACCCATGATCTTGTGGTTTCTGACAAGAAGACCTTTTAAAGTCTCTCCTATATTTATAAGTCTATGTAAAATCAAGTGACCCCTGGGGCGGGGCCAGTTTTGACCCCAGGGCCATGATCTGAACAAACTTGGTAGATGTCCAGTAGGTCATGTTACATACCAAATATCAAAACTCCAGGGCCGTATTCATAAAGCTCCTTAGGGAAAAAATCCCATAGTTTCTAAGATTTTCCTTAAAATCACATAGATTTCCCTTAGTTATTAAGGGTTTCGTTTAGTCTTATATATAAAACACCTTAAGATATTTAATCAATTACGGAATTATTTTCCTTAAAAACTAAGGAGCTTTATAAATACAGTCCCTGACAAGAAGATTTTTCAAGTTCATTGGGCAATGCTACACACCAAATATCTAAACTCCAGGCCCTGTGGTTTCTGACAAGAAGATTTTTCTAGATTTTTCTAATAAAAGCCTATGTAAAATCAAGTGACCCCTGACGCAGGGCCAATTTTGACCCCAGGGTCATGATTTGAACATACTTGGTAGAGGTCCACTACTTCACATCAAATATCTAAGCTCTAGGCCTGCAGTTTTGCAGAAAAATCTTTTTAAAGATTGCATTTAATAAATCTATTTGAAGCTCCTGTGACCTACTTTTTTAACCAATCAAAACAATTTTAACAATTTTGATAGAGGGTCACATAAGGATCAATCCTGTAAAGTTTGATCAAATTCCATTTAGTGGTTTAGGAGATGTTCTTTAAAGGAAACTATTTAGGACAAATGCTGGACACTGACCCACCCTAATAGCTCACCGTGAGCATGTTGTGCTCAGGTGAGCTAACAATGTATATCCAACCTTTGATAGTAATAAACTCAATGAAAACATTCATCCAAAATATCACATGTCTCTCTTTCACAAGAGTAAGAAAGTTTTATTTTTGACATCTAACAGATGCTAGAGACAGAGTGAAGCACAAAAAGAATAAAATAATCCCAATAAAAAGTGGTCCTTGGAACATGTGACACCTGCTGAGAGAAGTGCAACGGAAAAAGTGCAACAGACAGACAAAGAAGAAGTGAACCTTCTCTTGCTTACAGCAGGTGACATAAATGTAACACTATTTCACAATATTTTTGCCATCTACAAATTAGCTATCATAATATACATTATCATGTTTTAAAAGACATCATGCAACTACTTTTACCAACTAAGTGCAAATTCACAATGTGGCCTTGGTGGAAGACTAGTGTAAATACTTCTTTCTGTACACAATCATGTAGTTACCACAGTTTTGCCCCAAGCTCTCCATATAGTCTAGTATGTATTACACATCTGACTGGAAACATATGTACACAAATGGCTCATACAGACACTACGGGATTAAACACAAATATTTCCCAGAATTTCACACAGGCTGGCTTTAAAAATCATCCTTCTCCAACTTTCAAATCAATAACATTCTACAGGTCTTCAATATACTGGATAGCAATAAAATATCACACACAGACGGGAGTGAAAATGGGGAGAGATGCACATGTATGGAAAAGAGAGGAAATTGCATAGTAATGTTTCATTTACAATCAATTTTCTCATCAAAAGTAACTTGCTAGACAAACTGCTGAATGTAATATCTAAAAAAACAATTCCTTTGCAAATTTGAAATTGCAAATATTTTAAGAAATTCAATTCCTTAGAATTGGGACCCAATGGGGAAAATGTTTTGACAGAAGGGCAATTTAACCCTTTCCCTCATATAGACTCATTTTGACGCACTCAATAGGTATTACATAAAGCCTGATCTGCAGTTACTCGCAGGCTGATCTGGTTTTATGCTGTTCGCATAGGTCTTTTCATGGTTTCCTCTACGAGAGAAAGGGTTATAACAAGATAAAACATGTTGTCCTTACTTCTTTTTAAATTTTTCATCACTTTAACCCTTGATTTAAAAATAAAAGTTCTCTGGAACACATGTGTGATGGACAGACAGACGGTGGAAAAGTGATCCCTATGTGTCACCTCTGCTTACAGCAGGTGACATAAAAAGTACATTTGTTGCTTAATGATATATCCACTGGTATTAAAAAATGAAAGGAAATCTACCCTTCATTTTAAACAGTGAGGTCCAAAACTGTACCAAACAGCCGATCTGAATGTTATGGGTTTGAACCCAACTGAGGGGAAAGGCTTTTTTATGACTGTCCTAGATGTGAAGTACTGGTCCAACCCAGGCACCATTGAAAGAGATTAGTATGAGTTGTCCCTATTGACATAAAAGAAATACTTTTAAACTCACAGTACGATTACATTTCCACATCAGTCTAAAACAAAGCATACACTGCAACCACATACATGTAGTTTCAAGATTGTACCTTACTCACCAATTTAAAAATATAAACCAGAGCACAGACACTCCTGAAATTTCCAAATCTCCAAGGAAATTTCAAAATATTCATGACAATCCTTTCAGAAGTGCACCTTTCTATGCAGAGTTCCAAACAGTATCATCCTTAGATATAAATCAAAATGTGTCTAAAGAGCCCAGCTGTTTGCTGTGTTTTACATCATCTCTCAAATCATTTAAATCTTGAACATTTATCTATATGCAATACTAACCAACCCGACTAGGCTTCATGTGAGAAGTTTATATCATCCAATATTTCAATATGTGTGCATGTGAGTGGTAAAACAGACCTATGAAAGGAAACAATTAAAATAGAGAAATGGGCACAACAGTGCCTCTACATGGAACTGGAGGAGTGTTACATTGAAGCTATGTGTTACACCAGGGATCCCATTTCTGTGAGGTTACCTTTAGGAGGGAAGTAGGATTTACTCTCAGCCTTGTGCGGCCAGTCCACAACCACTGGTCCAAATCTCCGAAATGCAGCCGTTATCTCCTCTGAAATGAGATAAATAAATAAATAAATAATACCCTGGATCCGATAAATCTGTGATGAAAATTTACAGACTATTTACCAATTAAAACACAACACCAAGGAAAGGTCCTATGGGGCCTGTAAACAATCCAGATCAGCCTACCATTATTAAACTGGATGATCAGGTTGTATACCATGATGAAAGTTTAACTGTGTGATAGTGTTCATATTGAAAATTATAGCTTTCCAACTTCGTACACAATCCTTGGCTGCATATATACAGTATAACAGAATATTGAAATAATGTCAGGACCTGTTCATTTTCAATACTGAGGCTTTTTATTGTTTTGTTCAAGGAAATAATATGAATCTGTTTTCACACTGATTTTTTTTCCATGAATCAGAACATGAGCCTAATGGTGCCAAATTGAAGCAACTGTTTTGTCCAGAAGCCTCTTTTTTTAGCCAAAAAGGGCCAAATAATTAACAGGACAGCAACATTTTTATCTCTCGTTCAACATATGACAGTTTTGGTATGAAAAAAGATTTTGTGTTTTAAAATATGTTTTCTTTTACCTGTATAAATATGAAAACACACCAATCATGATCATTACTAACTTATCATTTAACAAGCATCTAGTTGATGCTTAGAACACAAGTGAGACTGGGATTGATTAATGAGTTGATCAAAATAGTACTTTATCTTAAGATAAAGTCAAGAGGTGTAAAAAAAAATT
>CM037788.1:7953037-8003037 GCA_021229015.1 Solen grandis | reverse complement strand
TATCTGTTTCTCTGCATATTCCTAAATGAAAAATAAAACAAGGAGTGTTACATGTGAGCCAGAGATAACTAATCAACGGACAGAGTCGCGTGAAACAAAAACATGAGAGATAAATCAGTTTGCACACCACATGCATTCCCGGGTTTTCTGCTGGCAAGACACAAACTTCTTGATTAATAGACGAGAAACACGCGATGTGCATACTATATCAAAGGAAGAACGATATATCGAAGAATTCGAGTATTAACAAGGGAGGTACGTCAGTAACAGTGTGCACTTTACAACTCTCCATCTTCTTATAGTCCTTATAATGTTTATCCCCTTTAACGCTTACTAGTTTCCTATAACACTTACTGCACTTCTAACAAACTCCATTATCGACGTCATAGCAATTATCATAATCATCCACCATCATAACATAATCACATCATCATCATATCAATCATCATAATAAATAAATCATAATCATTTATCATAAACCACATCATCATTTTCATCGCCACTTTCATAACTCATTTTATTAGATCAAAGATTTCCAGGTTTTCTTCATTATGATTATATTGCTCATTACAGATATTCAGTCGTGGGTTCAATCCCCGGCCGCGACATACCAAAGTCGTAAAAAATCGTACTGTTATAACTCCCTTGTTTGGCGCTCAGTATATAAGAGTAGTTGCAGGACCGGATGGCCCGGTGTCAGGATAATGTGACTGGGTGTGGTATCATGCCACATGTCTACGGCGTGATACTGCAGTGTGGCAGCACTATATCTGTCTCAAGTAGACATCGTCTCCAAATGATTGAAATACTGTTGGTGGGACTCATACTCATAGACCAGTAATCAATGTTCAACTTTGGGTTCAGAGGCCAGATATTTATTTAGTTTGGTTTAATTAAAGGGTTGACATTCTATATTGTGATATCACGCCGTAAACAAGTGGCATGATACCACACTCAGTCACTTATTCCTAACACTAGGTCAATAAAGGGGACATAGTTAATAACTTTGGTATGCGCCCTATAGCTTACTTGTATGTTTACCATATGACCCATCAACAAATTTTATCTCCGACCATCGCGTAATCTCTACTCTAACTAGAGATTTGTTTTCGTAGAAAACTGATGTCTCCCCACACCAACTTCCCCTCACACATGTATACATATGCACTAAGGCACATAGTGACATATGCAAATAGTTAAAGTTAAAGGGCTGACTATATTGATAAAGCTCCTAACAGAGTTATGGACCTTGTGTGTGACTCTCCCTCTCATCAATTTCTTTCCATAACTGAAATTTTGTTTCAGTAGCATAAGTAGAACAAGAGTTAGGAATTGTGAAAAGGGGGAATAACTCCAAAAATACTTAGGCCAGAGTTAGACACTTTTCCCCATTAATTTCTTTCCATAAATGAAATTTAATTTCAATAGCATGAGTTGAACGGGAGTTATCTTAAATACACAAAATTGTATAAAAGCAGAAAAACTCCAACAAGAAACATTAGAAATGGATTATTCTCCGCAATTCTTGTCCATATAGCGTCACAGTTCTTATGCATGACACCTCTCCTCAATAAGATCTATACACCTGTGAAGTTTCATGTTAATAGCTTTGATACTTTTTGAGTTATGCTCTGGACAAAAAAATGAAATTTAAAAAAGGGCAATAACTCAAAAAAATGATGTGCAGAGTTACAGTTCTTGTGCATGACACTTCTCCTCCTTGAGATCTATCCACCTGTGAAGTTTCAAATAAAAAGCTTTGATACTTTTTGAGTTATGCTCTGGACAAAAAAAAATGAAATTTAAAAAAGGGCAATAACTCAAAAAAATGATGTGCAGAGTTACAGTTCTTGTGCATGACACTTTTCCTCCTTGAGATCTATCCACCTATGGAGTTTCAAATAAAAAGCTTTGATACTTTTTGAGTTATGCTCTGGACAAAAAACCAGTATGAAATTTAACAAAGGGTAATAACTCCAACAATTTAGTGTGAAAAGTTACAGTTCTTGTGCACTGCACTTCTCCTCAATGAGATATATCCGCCTGTGAAGATTCAAGTTAATAGCTTTGACCCTTTCTGAGTTAAAGCCGGACAAAAATTAAGTATGAAATTTAACAAAGGGCAATAGCTCCAAAAAAAAAATGGATGCGCAGAGTTACGATTCTTGTGCACTGCACTTCTCCTCAATGAGATCTATCCACCTGTGAAGATTCAAGTTAATAGCTTTGATCCTTTCTGAGTTATGCTCCGGACAAAAAGTGTGACAGACAGACAGACAGACAGACAACTCCGACAAAAACAATATGCCTCCTCTATATAAATATAGGGGGAGATATAACTATTACAACTTTTAATTGTAAAGTCGCTGACTTTAACACTCACTCAGCCCCTCACCGCGTGGGTTCGAATTCCGGCAGGGTAATTCGGATTTTCATGTGAGGAAGCCTTCCAGCTGGCTTGCGGTAGGTCGGTGGTTCTAAATTATAATATCCAGCTGAACCTTTAAATATTTACATTTGCAGACGAGCGTTTGCGGCATTTTCCCATCGACGAAATATAAGGCATGAAATAGTTCCCATAATAACAATCAATATTAATATTTTACACACGTTTTATGATGATTCAAAAAGAATTTATTCAATCTTTCTATACTTTTGATCCTTGAAATACACTTAAATCCACGTTTAATAAGTGTTCTCTGTTTTGACAAGATCCTTGTCATTGAGCCCCATTGCAGAGAGGAAAGAACGACAACTCTGCTTGGAGATTGTGTCAGACTAACCTTTTTACAGGTCGACGTGGAGTAAAAACAAGGTCTGTCCTACTTTCTGGACTGTAGGAGATTAGATAGAGTTATCAAATCAAAGTATTGAAATGTGCTCTCTCTCTCTCTCTCTCTCTCTCTCTCTCTCACACACATGAGTACGTGACAAGGATACACATTACTTAAGTTTTTGATGAATGTATCTAATTTTAGTAATAACAATGCGTCCTTTGGCTCCACGACGGATAACAAAACCACTACCTATCTAATCTTTCCAATCGTAGTTTCCATTCAAAAATATATATCGTTAGTTTGTTGTGACAAAAAGATAACATATTTCGAAATGAATGAATGAAAGGACAGACCGTACCAAGCCTGAAATCCCGAAAAGAAGACCACAACGTTATTTTAAAGACTTCTTTTATGCCTTTATATACCAGTGATTTGTAATGTCTTGTTGCCAGATTTGTTGTATTCCATCAGTGTGAATCATAAGCATCAATACCCAAAGCTGTACTTGATTCCGGATCAGCAATTGATAAGTGTCTGATTTTTGGATCAAAACATCTCCAACAGTACGTCAGCAGAAAATAATTCGACCTTCATCCTTTTAGTTTTGTATCTGTCTGACTCCTTGAATGTATGTCTTAATCACGTATTTTACTCGTCCATCGATTCATTTATCCAATCCACCATTTATTGATTTCATACTTTTCGAAGACTGAACAAATTACATTCTTATTTACATATAGTTTCTCACAAGGTATTTAAAGGAAGGGTGAACACAATAAATAATCAAATGACCACTGCGAAGCTGTAGGACCGTAAATAACATCAGAGTCGCAACTATGAAAAAAACACTGAACGTAACGCAGGCTAGATATAAACATACCAAGCAGAAAATGATACCACCCCCTCCCAATTTCTCTCTTTCTCTGTTTTTGTTGTTGTTGCTGTTTTCAAATGACATGTATAGTGTTATGGAAGGGAATCGCCGCCATTTTTTTTACAACAAATAGATGTTGCATTTGTTGAATATTTGATTAATATTTGATGTAGAATGACATTGTTTATAGTGCTCTTAACGTTAATTGTTAGTTTTCAACAAGTACACAGTCTGTCTTTACGTAAGTAGATGCTCCGTACATTTTAACAACAATGTTGTAGATATTTGAATATCACATAACAAGGGTTTCCCCTCGCTACTCTGATATTACACGTATAAACAAAATGTTTCATTGAATATTTAACATCAGGTACATAATTTTTAATATGAATGAAATTTTGACCAGAGACAGAGATTTAACCCTTTCCCTCATAGAGGACACCAGGAAAAGACCTATGCGAACAGCATAAAACCAAATCAGCCTGCGAGTAACTTGCAGGCTGATCAGGTTTTATGCTGTTCGCTGCTCCTCAGTGGTCTGGAAATGAGTATTTTGAAATTAAATTTGGTAAGGTTTAACTGTGGTTTTCTGCAGATCAGGCTTTATGTGATACCTATTGAGGGCGTCAAAATGAGTATTTATGAGGGAAAGGGTTAAGAGTGCAGCTGATTTGTAGTGGATTATGACGAATAAGAAATGTGTTTATGGACAAAATCGTAGGCATATATTCTAAATTCATATAGATCTATATGTATGCACTGTTTAAGGATATATATATAAACATTTCCCAACACTACACATTTTAATATGCAGATATTATATTTACTCTTTGCTATCACTAAAAGCTGTGTAAATCATTTATCCGTGACGACGACGATGATGATGATGATGTTCTCTTCTTCTCCCTCTAGAAATGAGACTAAGCCAATCGCTGGCTTGAAAATGGAACAGTTTTGATCAGTAAACAAGGTCACAATATATATAGATCTATATGTTTTGTATGGCCGCGATACACGTAGGCATGCAATTAATTACACCGTCAGAGTCTCTTAACCTTGAACGTTCACACAAAGACCAGTTTACTACAGCGCTTAAAGGTAACTACTTAAAACAAGAGGGCCATGATGGCCCTGGATCGCTCACCTGATATCATTAGGCTATGTAAAATCAAGTGACCCCTGGGGCAGAGCCAATTTTGACCCCAGGGTCATGATTTGAACAAACTGGGTAGAGGTCTATTAGCCCATGTTACATACCAAATATCTAAACTCCAGACCTTGTGGTTTTTGAGAAGAAAGTTTTCTAGATTTTTTTCCAAAATAAGTCTATGTAAAATCAAGTGATCCCTGGGGAGGGGCCAATATTTTCACCAAATATCTAAATGCCAGGCCATGTGTTTTCTAGTTTCCTAAAAAGAAGAATTTTCAAGTTATTTCTATATTAGCCTATGTAAAATCAGGTGACCCCTGGGGCGGGGCCAAATTTGGGGTTTAATTGGTGCACACCAAATATCTAAACCCTAGGCCTTGTGTTTTCTGAGAAGAAGATTTTTCAAGTTTTTCCTATATTAGCCTATGTTAAATCAAGTGACCCCTGGGGTGGGGCCAATTTTGACCCCAGGGCATATTTGAACAATTTGGTGGATCATAGACATGCTCAACCAAATATCTAAACCCGGCCTTGTGGTTTCTGAGAAGAAGATTTTTTCAAGTTTTCCTATATTAGCTTATGTTAAATCAAGTGACCCCTGGGGCAGGGCCAAATTTGACCCCAGGGCCATGATTTGAACAAATTTGGTTGTGATCTACTAGACAGTGCTGCACACCAAATATCTAAACCCCGGGCCTTGTGGTTTCTGAGAAGAAGATTTTTCAAGTTTTTTCCTATATAGCTATGTTAAATCAAGTGACCCCTGGGGCGGGGCCAATTTTGACCCCAGGGTCATAATTTTTACAAACTTGGTAGAGATCACCAGAAAATGCTACACACCAAATATCTTAACTCTATGCCTTGTGGTTTCTGAGAAGAAGATTTTTCAAGGTTTTTTCCTATAGTAGCCTATGTTAAATCAAGTGACACCTGGGGCGGGGCCAATTTTGACCCCAGGGTCATAATTTTTACAATCTTGGTAGAGAGTCATAAGATCATGCTACATACCAAAAATCAAAAGGCTAGGACTTGTGGTTTCTGAGAAGAAGATTTTTCAAGTTTTTCCTATATTAGCCTATGTAAAATCAGGTGACCCCTGGGGCGGGGCCAAATTTGACCCCAGGGCCATGATTTGAACAAACTTGGTAGTGATCTAATAGACAATGCTGCACACCAAATATCTAAACCCTAGGCCTTGTGGTTTCTGAGAAGAAGATTTTTCAAGTTTTTCCTATATTAGCCTATGTTAAATCAAGTGACCCCTGGGTTGGGCCAGTTTTGACCCCAGGGTCATAATTTGAACAATCTTGGTAGAGAGTCATAAGATCATGCTACATACCAAATATCTAAACTCCAGGCCTTGTGGTTTCTGAGAAGAAGATTTTTTCAAGTATTTCCTATATTAGCCTATGTAAAATCAGGTGACCCCTGGGGCGGGGCAAATTTTGACCCCAGGGCCATGATTTGAACAAACTTGGTAGTGATCTACTAGACAATGCTGCACACCAAATATCTAAGCTCCAGGTCTTGTGGTTTCTGAGAAGAAGATTTTTCAAGTTTTTCTATATTAGCCTATGTTAAATCAGTGACCCTGGGGCGGGGCAATTTTGACCCCAGGGCATAATTTGAACAATCTTGGTAGAGAGTCATAAGATCATGCTACATACCAAAAATCAAAAGGCTAGGCCTTGTGGTTTCTGAGAAGAAGATTTTTTCAAGTTTTTCCTATATTAGCCTATGTTAAATCAAGTGACCCCTGGGGCGGGGTCAATTTTGACCCCAGGGCCATAATTTGAACAATCTTGGTAGAGAGTCATAAGATCATGCTACATACCAAAAATCAAAAGGCTAGGCCTTGTGGTTTCGGAGAAGAAGATTTTTAAAATTTTCATTTTTAAAATCTATTTTTAGCTCCTGTGACCTAGATTTCTGACCAATCAAAATAATTTTAACAACTTTGGAAAAGACCCCATAATGAACATTCCTGTGAAGTTTTATCAAAATCCAGTGAGTAGTTTAGAAGGAGATGTTGTTTAAAGAAATTGTTGACGACGGACGTACGCACGCACGCACGCACGCACGGACGACGGACGACAGACAAAAGGCGATCACAAAAGCTCACCATGAGCACGTTGTGCTCAGGTGAGCTAACAAAAGAAAACGGTAATCATAAATACATTTTTATTAATGAACTATTGATACTTTTCTTAAAGAAATTGGTGTATATAACAAACTTTGATTTTTACAATTATTAACTTATTAAACTTGTTTACATTCACCTGCTGTGCGGGGATCACTGTTGTGTTTTTGATCGTTTAAACACCATATGACGTCTTTCGACTGTTGAGGTGTCTATAAATCAATATTCTATTCTATTCTATTCTATTCTATTCTATTCATGAACTTGGTTACTATTTCAGATGTCAACGTACGTTAGCAGTTACACCACAGCAATAAGATAAGAAGTACACTTGCCTCGAAAAACGGACAAAAAGACGTTCAGTGGTTTTGATACTTTATTAAAACATTAGTACTTAAGATGGAAAGGACTCAAACATTCATTCATTAGATCTGTCTAGTGTAATTGGTGGGGGTTCATACATATTTGTTTCATATAAATGTAAAAAAAAAATATTGTGTCGAATCAATGCAATTACTTATTGCAATAAAAACATTAAAAAAAATAAGTTGCAATATTAAATCTATAACGTTACATGAACATTGATTAAAGACACTAAATCGTCCACTGAAAGCCAGAAGGGCTCATCAGCTCCTATAAAAAGAAGACTGATTAGCCCCTCTGGCTTTCAATGGACGATATACGGATCGAAACTTATCGGTATTCTGTAACAGGGTTCAACTTTCACCTGCTGTTACTTTACGCTTTCTCCCTTTGTTTCTCTTCTTTCACTCTTCTCCTTCGCACTGGGGGATTAGCGAAGACTGTAGACAGCTTACTGTCTTACTTATTATCTTCTTTATTTTACTATATTCAACTTATATTACAAATATACAATAAACTTATTTTGTTTCTTCCGATGTTTCACACGCGGTTCCGCATGTCCAACTGACTCTCTCACATGCAACCCAATCATGCTGAAAGTGACACGAATAACTGAGCAGATAATTAGTACATAAATGGCTGGTTCTTAAAATAACGTGTCACAAATACAATATATAATCAAACATAGAAAACGTTATGAAATCAAGATTAAGGATGTCTATAGGGAGAATGAAAGTACAGTGTTACGATAGGTGAATTAAATAAACATCAAGCCATGTTTTAACGTCTTGAAAACGTTTCATAACAAATGGTCTAAAATAAGTTTTAAATGAAGAAATTATGTATCAAACTACAATGCACACTTAATTACTGATATCTGTAAGTTATTAAATATTAAACATGTTAAATATAAAATATACTGTCATAATTTGCCTTGCGACAATTCTTGTGAATGAGAGAATTAAACTGTACATAGATCAATGGTGAACAAAAAGAAGTTGAAATGACATATTGGACCAGTAGTTAAATCTGCAAGTTGCTGGCCTATTCACTAACCCACTGTCCTTCTTTCCGTTAACATATTTACTATCCTATCACTCACCAAGACCAAGGTCAGTAAATATCGGTTAATGCTCTCATTCATAGATAGAAGAACAAGAGGCCCATGATGGCCCTAAATCGCTCACCTGAGATAAATAGGTTGACCCAAGGAACATCTGTACCAATTTATTTTAAAATCTGGCCAGTAGTTTTGAAGATGATTTTTAAAGTTTTCATATTTTTTTTCTTTTTGTTGCCATTGCAACCAGAGTTCTATATGGATCAAGTTTATTTTAGGAACTTTTGTGAAGGTTGACCCAAGGATCATTCCTGCCAAATTTAATCAAATTCTGTCCAGTAGTTTCAGAGGAAATGTTGATTAAAGTTTTCCCTATATACATAAAAGGCAAATAAGCCCCGCCCCTGGCGGCCATGTTTTTTACGGATCAGAATAATTTTAGCAACTTTGGTAGAGGTTGACCTAAGGAACATCTGTACCAATTTATTTTAAAATCTGGCCAGTAGTTCTGAAGAAGATGATTTTTAAAGTTTTCATATTTTTTTATATTTTTTTTACCATGGCAACCAGAGTTCTACATGGATCAAGTTTATTTTAGCAACTTTTGTGAAGGTTGACCCAAGGATCATTCCTGCCAAGTTTAATCAAATTTTGTCCAGTGGTTTCAGAGGAGATGTTGTTTAAAGGTTTCTCTATATACATATAAGACAAATAAGCCCCGCCCCTGGCGGCCATGTTTTTTTACGGATCGGAATAATTTTAGCAACTTTGGTAGAGGTTGACCCAAGGAACATCTGTACCAAATTATTTTGAAATCTGGCCAGTAGTTTTGAAGGAGATGATTTTTAAAGTTTTCTTTTTTTTTTACTTACGGTTGCCATGGCAACCAGAGTTCTGCATGGATCAACTTTATTTTAGCAACTTTTGTAGAGCCTCACCCAAGGAACATTCCTGCCAAGTTTAATCAAATTCTGTCCGATGGTTTCAGAGGAGATGTCATTTAAAGCAAATTGGTGACGACGCACGACGCACGACGACGGACGAAGAGTGATCACAAAAGCTCAACTTGAGAACGTTGTGCTCAGGTGAGCTAATAAGCAGACAAGGGGGCCGCTTACACCAGCAGGTCATGTGACCTATCGGGATACTCACTCGGTTAAATAAGATTTATTTTGATGCAAATTATCAAAGACGCCGCGCATGTTCTTGAAGCACGACTTAAATAAAGCAAAACTATTCAGAATATTTAAAGAACACGTGCATGCAGCCTTTACAAACAGCAGGCCTAAATATTGCCACTAGGCAATAATACATGTCATTTTGACAAATATCTTCAGCTGTAGACCTTTTGGTTCAGAGTTCTCAAAAAGCCCAAAAACAAAAACAAAACTTATATCATTAAACTATTGAGAATTATAAAAAAAAAAAAGCACTGAAAATATTTTAATTATAGTAGACATTTTACATGATGATGATATGAGATGCCATAAATTAACTAATCTATAGGTCATTTTTATTTGATATGGGATTTAGGTACAGGTCCCGGTATTTACAATCAACCCGATAGTTATGATTACTTCCCTTGATAACGTAGCGTGACGTAGGAGTCTGGCATTCTTTTTGTACTAATGATATGTATAAAATTAAATATATATTTACAAGGCTTTACAACGCAAGCTAGAATGTTAAGTTAAAATTACCCATTTCAGGTATTATATATACTGGTACCGCAGATTGGGTATGGAGCCGTAAATTAGACATGTCCGATACGGCCATATGTACTTTGTACACTTTCTACATAATGTGTAATATCATCAGTTATTATTGAAGTGAGTTTCATTGTTTTTTCAAGTTGACGGCATGTATCTAAATCTGAATATTTTACGATCTCAAAACATCTTCCAAAAACTTTGAGCTTTACGTTTAGGGAGAAGTCATCAGATACACAATAAATGTGTCGAGTTTCTTTTGAATCTGTTGGGGGTTTTTTTATCAGTTAATACAAGTAATTAATTCATAAAGTTTGTTGTTATTGTTGTTTGTGTTTTGTTTTGTTTTGTTTTTTCAAACAAATTACATGTTTTTATTTTACGATAATAACAGTGCTTGCTCCCTTTTTCGATTATGCGGCTCCATGACCAAATTTAAAACCCATTCAATACTGACGCCGCATCGTCAATAATCAACTTGACAGCAACATAAACATGTATGGTTGAAATTCCTGGATCGATGCTCTCTCTCTCTCTCTCTGCCTGGTAGAGAGCAAATTATATCAGTTTTGTACATCACGCTCGCAATTAACCTCCCGCTCCGACGCGGACGCTCACACTACCCAGGGACACCCCCAACCACTCAATTTGGACCTTTTTTTCCGGGACATTTTCGTGTGCTTGTCCAAAAATGAGACAGCTTCTCCTTTTCATTTCTTTTTCACCAAGGATTGTTTTGGTCAAAACAGTACCTGATCCTTTTTTGGTCGATCGGCCGCATTTTTGCGAAAACGGGACCTTCGAGTACTGTCGAGCACTACCCGATACATTCATAGGAGATCTGCGGGACGCGATCGCCTTGAGCAGTCTTCCGCAGGTCGGGTACTGAAAATGTGATCGGCTACTGTTTTTTAATATGACAGTATTTTGTCATTTGTGTCGTCGGATTGGATAGAATCCATGATTTTCCGTTACCCTGCTCTGTGTGTGTGTGTGTGTGTGTGGCTCTCTAATCTCTACATACTATTCTGATCTAGATTTTGATCATATTTAGAGGATAATTGTTTTTTTTGGTGTAAGATCAATTAATGTTTCACTAAGTGAACATAAAAAGTGATATTTTCACGAGTGGCAAATGCACGAATGAAATTATACATCGACCAAAACAATTAGCTGTGTTATTCACAAAAGACGTCAAAATTGGAGGGATTAACTCGTGTACGTGACGCTATTTATGACGTCATTTCTTGCGTAAAACCCATCACAATTGACGCTCCAGTCAGTTTATAACGTAGGGTCGGGTTCAAGCTTCTGATAATTTCACTGTTCAAAACAGTGAAATCATCAGGATATCATCCACTGATCATCATCATCATCATCATCATCATATCATCATCATCATTATCATTATCATTATCATCATCCAGTTTTGGTTATCCAGGCCTTGAATTATTCCTTTTCACAAGGGTTAGGCCTGGCTGTCCAGTCGGGAGCGAAGTCTCCCTCTCCATGCCTGTTGATCTTGTGGGTTGGTACAGTCCATCCCTGGAGACTCACGATCCCGTTATACTAGGTAGTCCCAAGACAGCTTTGGTCTGATATTTCCCTATGATCCACCGAAAAGCATTTAATAGATATAACTATTAGCGCATTTGATATATTATGCATGTATTTCGTTTAAATATTTTTCTTTTACAGTTATTTTACGCTAAAAACACCCAGTAGTCTTAATTTTAAAATATCCTTGACATTTAAATTAATGAATCAATATATCTGAAGTATATCATTGAGATATAATTCACATCTCACTGTTGAAACTGTGAGTGATATTGGTTGGCGATCTGAACATTATTAGTTATGCACTTTCTTGACAGGGTACATGACTATATATTCCCGGCTGAGAAAAGAGATGATTTTTCTCAGCCAGGAATAAATAGTCATGTACCCTGTCATGAAACTGTATAACAGATTTATTATACTGCAAAGTTCAGTCCAATTTCTGCCTAACGCGTCATTAACAGTTTACATAACATTATACACGGCTTATTGACCAATCAGGAGAGAGAATTTTACGTCGCAGTACAATAATGAAATATACAAAGTAGAACGTGAAACGGATTAAGATTTCCATGACGTCACGGTTACATCAAATAATTCGACGTAATTTGGCACCATTTTTGGTAAGTCTGACTAGTTTTATGCAAAAACTATAGAAAACAACATAAGATAAAAAGATTTATTTTTGTTTTGAGTGAATGTTGTATCACTTCTCGATGAGAGATATTCCATATTCACCCAAAGCAAACAAATATCCTCTATGTATCTCTCATGGGCAAGTTATCTGTATACGAGTGCATATACCATTTACCTACACATTCTTCTAATTGTTAGTGTTTCTCTAGCATCTGCATGTATACACATGTGTATAAGCACACATGCACACACGTGTACCATACACACATATAAACATCTACATATGGCTACCACCGGTTTAATCAGTCCTGGAACATATATGCCCTTATATGCTGAGCGCCAAACAAAGGAGCTATACCAGTAACATTTTTATGACCATGGCATGTCACGGCCGGGGATCAAACAACGACTTCCCGGTTCCGGGGCGGACGCTTTAACCACCGGGTTTCCAATTTATGTTAAGTTCATAAGTAATTAAGCTATCCAAAAGTTCCCCACAGGGCATTTTTTAACATTGAAATAGACAAGCAAATTTATTAATATTTCTTAAATTATAAAATACCCTGTCAAACCTATACACGTATATTCACTTTCACCGTGTTTATTACTAAGGTAATGTCATGGCCTCATTTGGAATGCAACTAGTGAATGGAATCAACGTCATGACCAGCATTCCGAATTATTTTGAAACAAATCAAGGTGCTCAGGGTGCAGAGAGACTACTAAAACATATTTCATTGTTAAATTGTTTTTTCGGCGGACCTAGGTTGGTTCATATGAACATTTGGTTTTTGATTTCAAATAGGACTTTTTTGGCTGCATTAGAAATCTACAAGGAATATCATGTGCTCGTGTTGCAGTGCATAACATCCGTGATACAAACGTTTTATATAACGTTTTTAGACTGGCAGCGAAGCCAGTGTCATGTAGTGGGTAATGAAAACAGGCATTTACATAATTACCGCAGCCGATTTAACTGTATCACTCAGTAGAGAATTTTGTACGAATTCTGTACACCAGGTCACTATCACTGAAGTAAGGTCATGACCTCCTTAGGTTTGAAATTTATGAATTGAATCGGGGTCATGACCCTCACGGATCTATATGTATCAAATCAAAGTGCTCAAGGCACCGAGAGACTGCCGGTGGGGTTAGCATAAAACAAAGATCGAGTTCAGCTGACTTACCAGTAACTAGAGTTGCAGAAAAACGTTTGGAGATGTTGGCATCACATGGCTTTTGCCTCTACTGAATTCAAACATATTGAAACGCTGGGTTTAGAATTACGATTAATTCATACAGTCTCTCAGAGCCTTGGGCGCTTTGATTTGAAGACTTACGAATTCTGATACGAATACATGTATATCCAATCTAAGTGTCTCATTTGTTGTGTTGTTGTTGTATTGGGGTTTACCGTCACTGCGATAGTATTTCAATCATATAGCGACGTCCAGCTAATTACAGGTGGAGGAAGACCCCGAGTACACAGAGGTACCCGGGTAGAACCACCGACCTACCGCAAGCCAGCTGGAGGGCTTCCTCACATGAAAAATCCGAAGTCCCTACCGGGATTCCAACCCACAGCGGCGAAGGGCTGAGAGATTTGTAGTCCACGACTGTAACCGCTCGGTCACGGCAGCCCCGTCTCATTTGTTCCGTATCTAAGTTGTGTAAGGATTCGAAACTTTTAATACCCTTTTGACATTTATTTATAAAAGATAATTTCTGTTGGAAATTTTATGTTAAAGTTTTTATGGAAAAGAGTTATAAACTCTCACAGTTTGTGTTGTGTTATAAACATTTTCACTTTCCAGTTTGCATACTTTTTCTTGACATGTTTCTCTCATGCAATACTGATACTTTTCATCGACTCCTTCTGTGTTGTTGTCCATTCAAGTGTTACGAGTGTAGTTAAATAACTGTGGTCAGAAGAATGGCGTTTGTAGTTACCGTGCAACAATAATAATAAGTACCGGTTATGACAACTTATAAGAACCCTTTTCCGATGGAAAGAGCCAAAGTAAGCTATGCGGGTAGAAAGATTGTGGGCCTCAATTAAAGTACAAATCACACAGTAGCGATTTCAAGTGAACCCCCAACATTCAAGTCGCCCCATTCCCACGGGAACATGAAAACGTTTATATATTCTTGGGTAGGGCTTACTGAAAACATTTTGAGATTACTCCTCCCATTTTCAAAAGCAATTCCCAGCAATATAAAACGTTTTCAAATCCCCACCACCCGGCGGGGTGTAGTGTGTGTGTGTGTGTGGGGGGGGGGGGGTAACATGAACAAGTTTTCTGGATTCCCGTAGGTGCATGGGACTTGGGATAGGAGTGGGTGAGCTTGAAAACGTTACAACTAAGCTCGCCGGAACATAAGAACGTTTTCAAATTCCCCATTCAAGAATGAAAACGTTTTATAATCCCGTTTAGGGCACACTGATAACGAAATGAGACATACCCCTCCCCATTTTCAAATGTCCTATACCCAGGAATCTAAAATGTTTTGTGTTACCTGGGGGAATTTGAAAACGCCTATTTTTCAAGTTTCCATTTTTAATATTATTTTAATTTAATTTAGGAAATGATACATATACTTTCTAACGACATATTTCAAAAGTGGGATGTTTTAAGTTTGGGGACTTTTAGGAAAATCAAATATCCATAGAAATACCAATAATGCTTATTATATTTGTTTATAATATAAGTTTTAAATTAACGTTTTCTCGACGTCAAAATGGGATGGGTCATTTGAATACGTTTTTATGTTTCCGGGGAGGGAATTTAAAACGGTTTTAAATTATAAGGCGGAACTTGGAAATTCTTCTGTAGACCAAAATTTTGTCGTTGCGTGTGAGTGTCTTGGGTAGGGTATCCTTTTACACACCGCCCAGCTAGAAATGAAACAAAATATGTACGACGTTTGATCACATCGTAGCAATTAACAAAAATAATGTTCCTGCATGCGTGTCAAACTGAAGAGAGACTTCAATTACACAGTAGATGATATGCTTAACTCCCTCGCATTGTCATATGCAAACTTCAATTTCTCCGGCACGAATTAATGTCAGTTAAGGCGCGTGAGCACGTGCGAACGTAAAATTCATTTTGACAGTTACACAAATTGAATTCATGAAATACAAAGCAAAGGAAAATACAGTAAAACTGTACAATGACGGTAACGATGACTACGGTTATCAATAATAAAATATACCGTATACATATCCGCCCGGGGAGCATGAACCTGGGTCCCGTGCATAATCCAAGCCTGTGTCAAGACATGATCATGCTATTCAAAAATAAGTAAACACTGTTGCTCAACATTTATTTGAATTTTCTGCAATACTTTAAACAGAAACAAAAATTAAAATCAACATCAAACATGACGAAGGCATAGAGAGTAAAGTAAGAGTATTAGAGACCTTCTTTGGTCCTATATGATTTAGTGTTCATCCGTGCTGCTCTACAGAAATTGGAAGGTTGCGACAGCAACCGGAGAATGTTTTTTATTTCCGTAGAACCGCTACGGATGATATACTAACATATTTAATGGCAAGTTTTTATTTGGCTACTATGATAGCACAATGAAAAATAATCGGATAACTATCTTATGAACACACTGTTACTATAGTACTATGAAAAATAGTAGGCAGCTATATATGGGCGAACTTTGATACAGTATCGAGTTAAGTTCTTCTATACATATTAACACACATAAGTATACAGAAATATTGCGTTTTCATTGAATGACAAATAAAGGTGATTACAATATTGAGCCAAAAATGTCTCTTTCTAGTTGGTGTTAGATTTAACCACGGTGCGAGTGAATACATCACACATCTAAACGACTTACCTGAGATTATATATCCAACACAGTGCAGACACAGAAGAGTAATTCAATACCCCCACCCCCATCACATACTGCAGAAGAGTAGTTCGATAACCCCCCCCACACACACACACACACACACACCACCACCACCACACACACACCACACACACACACACACACCACCACCACACACACACACACACACCACACACACACACACACACACACCAACACCACACACACACACACACACACCACACACCACAACCACACACACACACACACACCACAACACACACCACCACCACCACCACCACACAAACACCACACACACACCACCACCACACACACCCCACACAACCACCACACACACCACACACACACACACACACACACACACACACACCACACCACACACACAACACACACACACACACCACACACACCACACACACACACACACACACCACACACCACACACACACACCACACACACCACCACAACCACACACACACACACACACACACACACACACACACACACACACACACACACACACACACCACACACACACACACCACACACACAACACACAACCACCAACACACACACACAACACACACACCACACACACACACACACACACACACCACCACACACCACACACACCACACCCCCACCACCACACACACACACACACACACACACACACACACATTTTTTAAGAGAGTTTGGGGGGCTAAAATACCTTTACTCGACTGTCACTATTGCCTCTATTTTAAGTGATTGACCGTTATATGTTTTCCTTTTTAATTTGATTATCTTTCATAAAAACTTTAATATACCGAATAGTGTGGTTAGGTACATACGTAATCAAAATAATATCTCAGTTCGAGGGGCGGGAGCCGAAGATCAATTATTCGACCATCCTGCTGCGGGGTAAAAGCTGTAACCACTCGGGCAACGGGGCACGTTCACAGTAACACAGTGCATCCTATAAGTATGCAATAAGAATGAGTAATTTATACATAACACATATTGTATTCCAACAGATGTACAGCTAGCGTCTCTGTATATTATATGGATAAAAAAAGTAAAAAAAAGACACACTCTACGCAACTTTAAACTAGATTATGTGTCTAAATATAGACTACCTTGACACTATTACTGTTCAGGAAGCAGTTGCTGCAACCACCGTGCATTCTCTGCCTGCCGGCATATAGATCGTGGCATGTCTCGTTGATCACGCGCCACTACCTCAGGAACTTTGTTTTTAATAATAATATATATGTATATATATCTTTTTCTGCGCTATCACGCCGTATACAGGTTATATGGTATCACACCAAGTTATATTATCTTAAAACTGGGCTAACTAGTCCTGGAACTACTCATGTGTTGGTCACTTAGCCATGGGAGACAAACCAGCACCATGGTAACAACTGTCGTATGTCGCGGCCAGGGATTGAACACACGACCCCCTGCTTACTAGTAAGATTGGCAAACAATCAAATGCCAAAATCAACTTGTACAATCAATTATATTGGCAGAAATTACATAGAATATCAAAAATGGCCGACAGAACACTTGGATAGGTGCAGTAGGTATTCAAGTGCAATCTCCTTAATGAACAACTGCACAGAGGCACGAAATGAGTCGGCGGGTTGACGATGTAGGTCGAGGCGGTTTTGTGGCTTATTTTCTCCGCGATCAATAACCCTAATATTGGCCTAGATACATGACAAAGGTTGCAAAGTTTATTTCTACGAGGGTCATTCAGAAAGTTCACAGACAAAATTTAAAAATAGTTCTGTAGACTGCCGACAGTAATGATTTTTTTTTCTAGTCATTGGTAGAAGTGTACTTTATTATTGATGTGTTTAAAACAACATTTGACAATGCGATCGTAAATCCTCATGTAACATTCTGTGTTGTTGTTGTTGTTTTGAACAAATGTCGCTAGTCACGATTTAGTCACTTATAATCTCAGTTACAAAAGAAAGAGTACACTTAGGTTATCTTTAATGATTTTATTTCAATCATTTCTATACTTTGTTAATGCGCTGCAAACAATTCCCCAACACATCACTTCTTTCGAAATAACACCATAAGTAATTTCGAAATACAACATGTATAAGAAAATAAAGAAAATACACCATCAGTACTTTCGAAATAAAAGAAAATGTATATAAATCATGCATTTCTTACATGCAGAGATCCAGAAGCCTACGGGTCTGGATTTGGCTATTATATTAAGAGTAAAAAAGAAAAGAACCCCCTAACCCACTGGAAAATCGTTGAGCCTGTAAAACCGATGGACCTTCCCTGGAAAATCTTAAAAATACCCCCCACCCCCTCTGATTCACATGGCAATTTTCATTGATTGGACTGAGAAGCCAAGCCACCCCCCCACCACAGACCCACGTACGAACGAATTTCAGAGTCAGAGTTTTCTTTTGAAACCGAGGACCCGTTTATACATGTTTAAAACATTACAGAGGTCACATCATATTCTCTTCATTTTTCCACATTATGATCCCGTAAAGAATCAGAAATTCGCAGTTTTGATATTTCCAGTTAAGGTGGGGGGGGGGGGGGGGGGGGGGGGGGGCGTAAATGACAGAGTTACACAAAAAAGAGAACGAAATCGAATCCACTTGAACCTTAATCAAAACAGCATCCAGTAGCTAGAGAAATTAATTGCTATTCTGTTTTACTGATGTTTTAATTAATAATTAGGATTGGAATTATAGATCACAAAATTACCATTATCTTTGTCGCCTATGGTTGTCGTTAGTGTTTCATAATCTGACTTTCAAAGGCACGGTATAAAATATTCTGTGTGAAAAGGAAAATGCTGTTAAAGAAATAGCCACATAAACCAACCACAAAAACAGTTATTATTTGCAAATTTATAAATGACTTCTCGACTGCTCTTGCTTCTCTTGATATAGCTAGATAAGAATCTGTTTATAAGCTAAGTGAAGGTTATTGTATGCAAGTGAATTAAATGGGGTCAGACACGAAGGGTGGGTCATAAATCACTACACCCAGACCCCTTTCTTTGTTTGTTGGGTTTAACATCCCACCAACAGTAATTCAGTCACTTGGAGACGATGTCTACTTGAGACAGATATGGTGCTGCCACACTGCAGTGTCACGCCGTAGACATGTGGCATGATACCACACCCAGTCACATTATCCTGACACCGAGCCAACCAGTCTTGCAACTACCCTTATATGCTGAGCGCCAAGCAAGGGAGCTATAACAATACTATTTTTTTGACTTTGTTATGTCGCGGCTGGGGATCGAACCCACCACCTCCCGCTCCCGAGGCGGACGCTCTAACCACTCGGTCACCTACGCACGCACGTGCGTATTTTTGATTTTACGATGTGATATCCTCAATAAAAAATGACAAGAAAATGTAAAATCTGAAGAAAAAAAAATGAATGTAGGTAACATCAAAAGTCTTTTCACTACACCCCTGATGAGAATAACGTATTGATGTAAGTTCCCTAATAGGGGTAAGCCATCAATTCAATCAATTTTGTTTTCATGAGTTATCTCCCAAGAAAAAAAATGTTTTTTTCATTCTTACGGTAAATTTTAGATTTTTTTTATGAAATTTGAAACAGAATCATATAGTACATCTTTCTACCGTGAGTTTTTCTCGAAAATTAATTTTCATATCCTTAGAAATAGTATATTTTCCATAAGCTTCAAGTTTAAATCTCCCCCAAATTTAATAAAACTTGAAAAAAGACTTTCGGTGAAACATTTTTACTCCAAAAGCAAGTCAGGATGTCTCGGATAACGATCACCTGGGTTTACGGGCCATTTCGGACATGAAGCGCGGTCCCATCCTTTCGTTCTCGTTTTACAATGATAAATGTCATTCTGAACGTCAGAGATGACCAAAGACGAACGAAGCCTTAATGGAAATGCTATTTTAATTATCAAAATAACAGAAGTATATATTTCAAAACAAAGACGTTCTTAAGTTCTGTTTTGTCACAAACAATTAATGTTCAAACAGAAACCTTTAATATGAGAAATCCGATGTTTTTTGTTAGCTCACCTGAGCCAGAGGCTCAAGGTGAGCTATTGTGACCGGTCTTCGTCCGTCGTCCGTCCGTCCGTCGTCCGTCGTCCGTCCGTCCGTCGTCCGTCAACATTTTGCTTCAAACGACATCTCCTCCTTAACCGCTTGGTCAATTTTGATAAAACTTTACAGGGATGTTCCTTGGGTGGTCCCCTTTCAAAGTTGTTCAAAGAATTGAATTCCATTTGGAATTCTGGTTGCCATGGCAACGGAAAGAAAAAACTTAAAATGTCTTCTTCTCCAAAACAACCAACTGAATTTCAAAATGTTTTGGCACAGATGTTCCTTTGGTAAGTGTCTACCAAGATTGTTCAAATTATTTGGATCCGTAAAAAAACATGGCCGCCAGGGGCGGGGCTTATTTGCCTTATATGTATATAGAGAAACCTTTAAACAACATCTCCTCTGAAACCACTGGACAGAATTTGATTAAACTTGGCAGGGATGATCCTTGGGTCAACCTTCACAAAAGTTGCTAAAATAAACTTGATCCATGTAGAACTCTGGTTGCCATGGCAACAAAAAGGGAAAAAAAAATGAAAACTTTAAACATCTTCTTCAAAACTACTGGCCAGATTTTAAAATAAATTGGTACAGATGTTCCTTGGGTCAACCTCTACCAAAGTTGCTAAAATTATTCCGATCCGTAAAAAAACATGGTTTGCCAGGGGCGGGGCTTATTTGTCTTATATGTATATAGAGAAACCTTTAAACAACATCTCCTCTGAAACCACTGGACAGAATTTGATTAAAATTGGCAGGGATGATCCTTGGGTCAACCTTCACAAAAGTTGCTAAAATAAACTTGATCCATGTAGAACTCTGGTTGCCATGGCAACAAAAAGGGAAAAAAATGAAAACTTTAAAAATCATCTTCTTCAAAACTACTGGCCAGATTTTAAAATAAATTGGTACAGAAGTTCCTTGGGTCAACCTCTACCAAAGTTGCTAAAATTATTCCGATCTGTAAAAAAACATGGCCGCCAGGGGCGGGGCTTATTTGCCTTATATGTATATAGAGAAACCTTTAAACAACATCTCCTCTGAAACCACTGGACAGAATTTGATTCAAATTGGCAGGGATGATCCTTGGGTCAACCTTCACAAAAGTTGCTAAAATAAACTTGATCCATGTAGAACTCTGGTTGCCATGGCAACAAAAAAACAAGAAAAAAAGAAAACTTTAAAAGTCATCTTCTTCAAAACTACTGGCCAGATTTTAAAATAAATTGGTACAGATATTCCTTGGGCCAACCTCTACCAAAGTTGCTAAAATTATTCTGATCCGTAAAAAAAACATGTCAATTTTGATAAAACTTTACAGGGATGTTCCTTGGGTGGTCCCCTTTCAAAGTTGTTCAAAGAATTGAATTCCATTTGGAATTCTGGTTGCCATGGCAACGGAAAGAAAAAACTTAAAATGTCTTCTTCTCCAAAACAACCAACTGAATTTCAAAATGTTTTGGCACAGATGTTCCTTTGGTAAGTGTCTACCAAGATTGTTCAAATTATTTGGATCCGTAAAAAAACATGGCCGCCAGGGGCGGGGCTTATTTGCCTTATATGTATATAGAGAAACCTTTAAACAACATCTCCTCTGAAACCACTGGACAGATTTAGATTAAACTTGGCAGGGATGATCCTTGGGTCAACCTTCACAAAAGCTGCTAAAATAAACTTGATCCATGTAGAACTCTGGTTGCCATGGCAACAAAAAGAAAAAAAATATGAAAACTTTAAAAATCATCTTCTTCAAAACTGCTGGCCAGATTTTAAAATAAATTGGTACAGATGTTCCTTGGGTCAACCTATTTATCTCAGGTGAGCGATATAGGGCCATCATGGGCCTCTTGTTTTTTTTTTCTTTCTTTTTGCAGTCATATAACAAAGATTGTCGTTGTATATTGACTAATTTATAACAGTAATCTTAACAGAAGCTGCAGGATGAAAGAGATTTGTTGAAGACGCAAGAAAATCAATTAGAAGTGTTGGTGAGTTGCTAACACTGACACACGGTAACCCTTTCCCTCATAGAGGACACCATGAAAAGACCTATGCGAACAGCATAAAACCAGATCAGCCTGCGAGTAACTCGCAGGCTTATCAGGTTTTATGCTGTTCGCTGCTCCTCAGTGGTCTGGAAATGAGGATTTTGTAATTAAATTTGGTGAGGTTTAACTGTGGTTTTCTGCAGATCAGGCTTTATGTGGTACCTACTGAGTGTGTCAAAATGAGTCTATATGAGGGAAAGGGTTAAATTATCATTATTTACTGTCTTACTTTCAACCAGGTCATCACATTTCCCCAGGTGTGTTAGGTTTTACTAGCATTATGTGTTGTTAATGCGTTTTTATATATAAAGTTCAACTATTAAATGAAAGCCAACATGCTCAAACTTAGATACAAACTGGGCAAGTACACATGCACTAAACACAGTATGAAAAATTCAAAGGTGGTCCTTATGCATGCAATATCACAAGTCTTCCTCGTCCTGTAATTAGCTGGACGTCGCTGTATGACTTAAATACTGTCGAAGCGACGGTAAACTCAAATAAGTCAAGTCAGTATCACCAAGGAAACATTAATGGCCCTACAACTTCATAATTTGGCTGAAAATGGCCGAATTTCAAGGGAACATGCCTAAGTCATTGATAATCAACACTTTTTACGGAATTTAGTGTTCCACTGTTTGCACCAGCTTCTTTTTCTTTTATTCAAACATATACATAAATATAAAACAATTCCTAAGATGTGTTTTATAAGCCGATTCCAATGAAATTTTGCTCCACTCATCTAAATCATACGTATGTTTTAACAGACCTCTCATGCAGTGGTCAATAAAGTTCATTTACAGTATTCAGACCTCTTCTAGCGACAACAAGTCCGTGACTATAGCCACTTGACCATGGAGACACCCCTCAGCAGTAGAAACTAACAACTATTTCATTTCTTAACAAGTATTTCATGTTAACTTAAGGCATGTACTTGAAACATTCAGTAAAACAGGAATGTTGGAATTTGTTTCTACCCATTTAAGAATGAATTAGTGCTAAATATGGAATTTTCATGTGTAAATGTGTTAAAATTGATTAACATGCTATCCAGTAGCTACTCTGGAAAAATAGGTTGTCAGTGGTTGACCTGGTCTACACAAAACACTTTTTTTTAAGCAATGGATAGAGCCAGGAAGTGAACCTACCCTCTGATTACAAAAAAAAAAAAAAAACACAAACACTGCCGGGGCCTCTGTGGCTGAGAGGGTAAAGTCGCTGACTTTAACACTCACTCAGCCCCTCACCGCGTGGGTTTGAATCCCAGCAGGGTCATCCAGATTTTCATGTGAGGAAGCCTTCCAGCTGGCTTGTGGTAGGTCGGTGGTTCTACCCGGATGTCTCCGTGCATTCGGGGTCTTCCTCCACCTGTAATTAGCTGGACATCACTATATGGCTGAAATACTGTTGAGGCGACGGTAAACTCAAATTGTCAAGTCAAACACTGCCATTTGTTGTTGTTGTTGTATAGGGGTTTACCATCGCTGCGAGAGTATTTCAATCATATAGCGACGTCCAGCTAATTACAGGTGGAGGAAGACCCTGAGTACACAGAGGTACCTGGGTAGAACCACCGACCTACCGCAAGCCAGCTGGAATCACTGCCATTTGGATTATTTTTATAAACTTGTCTGTGGCGAAAATGTAACTTATGCAAATTCACTAGCTATAGATTGATCCTAAGATCTAGCCATTAAAAAGACTGGAAAGATGCGCTTCTGATAGAGTTTTAGCCTGGCTAAGTGAAAGAAAGACTCAGTAAAGTCAAGTAATTTTCATAATTTATTTTTTACCTATAATCATTTATAACTTTTAACACACATTACAAAGCCACAATTGCAGAAGTTAATCAGCAACTGTTTGGTAAAACATTTTAAACAATATGTATACCAAATCTTAAACAAGTTCATATTTAAGAATCAATTTGAGAGTTATACACTGATACTAGGAGAAGCAGACTGACATAAATGCATTGTACCATTTTCTGTTTCCTGTGTATTTGGAAAGATAAATTCATCGTAATTCAAGAAAAGCAAATTAAAAAAAAAATCAAAGCCTAAGGTGACTAGACACGTTTCTAAAATCTTATCAAATAGTAATACACGTAGAGGAGAAAATGGAATAGCTTGATCTGGTACTATTAAAAATAGAAACGCACTGGAACACATAATGAAAAATCAAACTATCACTGATATATTTTGATTGTATAATCTTAAACTGGAATAGGTGGGGGGGTTTTTAAGTCTACATTTGTACATAATAAATAATAAATATTTTTTTATCTTCAATATCCAAAATAAAGTTAAAAATAAAGTTTCATTATTTTCTTACATCATTACCATGACGATCAGAATATACTATCCATTTAGCTGTAATTCTTCCTGTTCAAATTTGGAGATCCTAATAGTCCTAACTTTGAAATGTCAGGCAGTTCACATTATACACATACCATGTAAGGACCTTGAAATTTAAAAAGAAAACTCTGTACAGAACAAATTGGAAACTAAATAGGCAGTGCATTCATTTGTAATACTCAGTAAACAAATTTTCACCACTTTTGCTGTTCTGTAAAAGGAACACAAATATACATGTACTGGAAACAATGCACATTAAAAAATTATTTTCTAGGGAAAGCCAATTTTAACCTTCTAAAATCAGTGGAATTATTTGAAAAGCAAAGTAAAGTAATTTAGTTAACAGGGAAGCAGACATGTCACTAAGGTCATACACATTCAAACAATTTCCAAAGCTTAAAAAAGATAAATATCTATATAACTACGTTATATACTATCCTACGTGCTGTACCAATAAACCCATCAACATCAATTTTCCCCACATGAAAATGAATGATTTTACTGTACTGTTGATTTATCCGAGACTGAAAACATCATGGTCAAACTATTACCTCTACTAATCTACCGGCATTGGTTGTAATTTTTCATCTGATTTCCTTCACCATTCAATATCATTACTCTCAAAAAGGTTTTCTTAGATATCTAAAACCTTTGCAAAATTATAAGACTATGCTATGGATATATTCCACAACCATAATATCATACACTGTTAAAATGAATATCACACAGCCTTCACCATTACCCACATGGAGTGCCACATTATACCATGGTATCCCAATAAAAACCCAGATCAGACTGAAGACTTTTATCTGCCTCAACAGGTTTTAAAATGTTACATACTCATCCTAGACAGTTTTGTTAATGTTAACTGTTATTACAACAGTATTTCAGTCCTATGGTGATACCCAGCTAATATGAGAAATACAAGCCTATCATGTTGTAGCATACAGTGTGCAAGCAGGGAACCAACTCACAACTATTTGTTCACAATAGGGACTAAAGGCATTGCTGGGACACCTTGCTGGGTAGAGCCTCTCTGGCCAACCATAGTCTAACTAGAAGACTTTCTCACAAGAACTAACTGAGACCAGAACTAAGAGCAATGTGAGGGCTCAGTGACATCTCAAATGTACTGAGACACATATAGTTGAAAACATGATCAGCCAGCAAGAATATTACAGACTGATCAGGTCTATACTTAATCCTGGGGCTGTGTCTTAGTTAGCTCCCAGGCTGTATAAAATCCGCTTTCTTTTCACACAATGTGGCTAAAAATGGTAGATACAAAACCTTACTGGTATAATAAGAAAAAATGAGACGTATTCTGCATGATATTATAAATGGAAAGCGGATTACAATCACCTGTTACATGCATATTCTATAGATAGCCACTCCAACAGCTCAACATCTATTGACTGGCTTACATAATTATAGAAAAATGTATGTACAATAAAAACAGATTAAATCTTTCAATGAACCTCTTTTTTGTTTACATACCCTATAAAAGATATCATTATCAGTGAAATTCGAAATTTATAAAACATGAAAAATATCAATACCATCTTCTATCTATAATCAATATACAGAGAATGACACTTTCTGTTATTTTTCAGTAGATTAAATGATGAAAGAGGAAGGAACTTCCTTTAACATGCAATCCTTCAACGTTTAACCGCTTATCATTAATAACTCAAATTACCGGTAGTCTTGATAATGAACTGGCCGTTCACCTGAACAACAAACCAGGGGACAGTTTCACTAAACTTCGCACGAATAAAAATCTTCGTAAGCGTAAATTCAAAGACGTAAAAAAGTATTTTTCCTGTGAATTTTTCTTTACAAAAAGTATTGTATTTGTGTATTGTAATATATTGGGTCATCTTCCTTCATGTTTTATTGTGAAAATAAGCCATTAGTAGATACCATGAAGAACAAAAGACTTACGACTAAGATCAAATTTGTTCGTACGAAGTTTAGTGAAACGGGCCCCAGGTGTTATTCAAACGTGATTATGAAACAATGTAAAAGGTCATTCATGCAGGATGGCTTCATGCAATAAAGGCGTCCTTTCATTATTTAAACAATGGCAGTTTCTGATATTATATAGATACTATATAGATACATATGACTTTCTAGCTTTCAAACTCAAAAAGTTTCTCATTAAAATCACAATGGTTTATCTTCTACCACTACAAATAATTAAAGTCATAAATTAACTATCAAAGCACTGTCACAAACCCCTGTAATTAGACCATGTAATAATATCATGTCAATTTATCAAGAACAACTTGGGTAAATAGAGCATAACTGAGTGGTTAAAAGAAAACCACCCTACTAAGTCAAAAAACCGAAGGTTTCCAGTTTACATGATTTTATTGATGAAAAAAAACATTTCATTTTTATCTATCTACTATAACCTGTTCTAAAAGAATAGATTTATGTTTACATTTTTATTGATGTTCTATTCAACAGTCTGTTGTTGTTGCAGGGTTTTCACAAAAATGCCCATTATGACCCTCAAGTTGTGTAAATGACCCCAAATTTTAAAATTTGTTTCTTTATCTATTTATCGAGGGGTCATTTAATATCAAAGGAAAACAGTTGTTGTGTTAAGAGTTCACCATGTACATGCACATAACAAAATCACAAAGTTGAAAAATGTCATTTTTCTTCATTCTTTAAGATTTTTTAGTGTTCAAATTCACATAAAAAATGACTGGTTTCATTTCTTTTTCTCCTTGCTAATGTATCTTAGATAAGTTACTGTTGAGAAACTATATATAGAAACTAAAAGTCAGCATTAAAAGGCAATCTCATATTATGTACAAGTGATGGCTGCAAAAAGTTACATGACAACAAATGAAGTTTTAAATGTTTTTGTTCATGATGAAAAATATCAGCAATGTCAATATCTGTCCCTAGATATTCAAAAATTTCTTCTTTTTTTTCTATGAACACACTATAGACAATTTAAGATAATATTAATGAAGCTTAACAAAAAAAAAAGTTGAAAAATATGCCATTTATTAAGATTGCAAAAAGCATTTGAAAAATAAGCATTCTTTTAAAGTATGACATACCATACACCCTTGCAACTTGTATTACTAGAAGAAATTCTAAGCCTGCAGAGGTTTCCATGGTTACCCTATCATCCACAAAAGCACTGGTGAGTGACATACAGGAGTGACCAAGTATTGACATACAGGAGACAGCAGGCTAACAGGGTTCTATTATGGATACAAAAGGTACTCTCTCTGATCACTAGCAAAAGGTAACAGATGAAGCTAAGTTTTTGTATTTTCATAAAATAAAGGCTAAAGGCTGTGTCATCAATTCAATCCAAGACATCAAGTTTACTTTAAATAAAGTGTGTCAATTCAAACTTAAAAATGTACAATGGTTGAGGAAGCTGACTTCCTAATGCAGTTTTTAAAGGTCAATTCACATCATACCTCCACCATGTAGAAGCTGTAGAAAGCAGCTTACAGGTTTCAGGAGGCCATAATTCAAATTTCAAACTGTTGTATTTCAAATTAGTTTCACCTGTATTAAGCAACAAACTTCTTTATTACAGATTTGTCTTCAATTTATCATTCACCTATGCAAAGCAGCCAGCATGTCTTCACATCAGGAACAGGCTCCTAAATACAGGTTATACTGCAGACTATATGTGTAGGTTTCAAAATGGATTCTTTCTTGACAAACTCTATCTGAGCAATGTCATCAAGAAAAACACTGACCTGACAATTTCAATCACACAAGTAAAGAGCCACAAAGACTGACAGTGTGTAATTTTCTCTTAATAATCAGACTATGATATTTACAATAATTACAGATATCTTTCTTAACAAAAAAAAAAAAAGAAAAAAAAAAGCTATATTTGAATGAACGCCATAGACCTTGAGGTCAATGTCATTTGAAGGTCAATGTCACAGGGTGGTAGCTCATCAAGGTGAATGCACCTGTGAAGTTTGGAGGCGACAGGTAGATCGACTTCTGAATTATGGTCAAATTTTAGGTTTTTTGACACAGACAGACAAACAAACAGACAGACCAAAAACAATTTCCACTCCCCCCCCAATCTAGTTCATAAGAACTCACACAAAATATTCACATTTACAGATCCTTTTACCCCAAATAAGATATATTGATACCTTGCCAAACAAAGCAGGCATACATCAGGAAACAGGTCTCTTCTGTTTTTGTGTATACAATCTTGTAGCTCAGATTCTACAAAGTCTGCATGATAAAGAAAGGCCTTTTATACATCATTTACAGTTTTGATAGTAAATTATAATCATCAGGTCATGTACATGAAGAGTCATGGGGTAAAGGGATAAACAAATATACCATTATAGCAAGTTGTTTCTGCAAATTTATCATTTTGCCAAAAAAAAATTTTTTTTTATTAAAAGGAAACACTTGACTTTATATTTTACTTTTGGAATTTTCATGAGCTTGAAAACCTAAATCATTTGCTGAAATAACTTGCCGAGTTTCAAACAGCCAGCTTTCAAACTTGTCCCATATACAGATACATACTGAACTGTTAATAACAAACATTGTTCTTAAGAGTCCAAATATCACTTATTATTTGCTCCAGAATGTATATATAAACAAGAGCTGTCAGAGGACAGCACGCTCGACTATTCAAAATGCTTGTTGGTAAATCAAATGAAATCTATTTCAATTCTTGCCCTTCACATTCCCTGTACATAATAATAGTCAAAAATGATATACCTTGATAGTCTGATACCCCTTAATATATTTATGATGTCTAAAATCAATCCCATGCCTAGTTACTGAGACATAAACACAGTAACACTGTGCATGCAAAACTTAAACCAAAAATCCAAGTTAGAAAAGGGCCATAATTTGCATCAGTCCAAAAGTTATCCTCCTGTTTTATGATGCCCTTGAAGACACTCCTTAACTTTCTAGTCAATTCCACAAGTAATTTCTGAGATATATGCTGGATAGTAGCTTGAATGCAAAAATTTAACCAAAAGTCTAAGTTAAAAGGGGGTCATAATTTTTAATTTATTCCATCAAAAGTTATCTACCTTGATAGTATGATACTCCTAAACATATTAAAGATATTTCAAATCAATCCCATGCCTGGATACTGAGATATAAGCATGAAAGTAACTTGCATGCAAAACTTTAACCCAAATTTCTAAGTTAAAAAGGGCAATAATTTGTAACATATTCCATCAAGAGTTATCTACCATGAAAGTATGATACCCCTAAATGTATTAAAGATGTTTCAAATCAATCCCATGCCTGGATACTGAGATATTAGCATGAAAGTGCCTTGCATGCAAAACTTTAACCAAAATTTCTAAGTTAAAAAAGGGGCCATAACTTGTAATATATTCCATCAAAATGTATCTACCATGAAAGTATGATACCCCTAACCATATTAAAGATGTTCCAAATCAATTCCATGCCTGGATACTGAGATATTAGCATGAAAGTAACTTGCATGCAAAACTTTAACCAAAATTTCTTAGTTAAAAAAAGGGCCATAACTTGTAATATATTCCATCAAAAGTTATCTACCATGAAAGTATGATACCCCTAAACGTATTAAAGATGTTTAAAATCAATCCCATGCCTGGATACTGAGATATAAGCATGAGAGTATCTTGCATGCAAGACTTTAACCAAAATTTCTAAGTTAAAAAGGGGCCATAATTTGTAATATATTCCATCAAGAGTTATCTACCTTGGTTGTATGATGCCCCTAAATATATTCATAAACTTTCAAGTCAATTACCATGAATGGTTATTGAGATACAAACTAGATAGTAGCTTGCATGCAAAACTTTAACCAAATTTTCTATTGCATGCAAAACTTTAACCAAAATTTCTAAGTGTAAAAAAGGGGCCATAATTCATATTAAATTCAGTCAAGAGTTATCTACCTTGGTTGTCTGATGCCCCTGAACATATTTATAAATTTACAAGTCAATACCATAAATGGTTATTGAGATATAAGGTTGATATTAAATTGCACGCAAAACTTTAACCAAAAGCTGCAACGCCAACGCCGGCGCCAGGGTGACTACAATAGCTCTCATATTCTTCGAATAGTCGAGCTAAAAAAATGGAACATTAAATAAATATAAGCATACCTCTCATCTGAAACTTTGTACAACTAACGGGAAAATAATCCTGAGAACATGTGAAGAAGGAAAACTATTTCCTAGTGACATTTGTTATCTTGACTTCTTATTATTACCAATATTTAATTAGATAAACCATCTTAAAATCATGTCATTCAAATGTTTGAACACATTAGTGCAGATACAAGCACCATGACTTGGGAGTTAAAAGGATCATTGCTCAAAGGATATAAAGGCTTGCATTTACAACAAGAGCTGTCAAAGGACAGCATGCTCGACTATTCGAAATGCTTGTTGGTAAATCAAACGAAATCTATTTCAATTCTTGCCCTTCACATACCCTGTACGTAATAATAGTCAAAAATGATATACATTGATAGTCGATACCCCTAATATTTTATGAGTCTAAATCAATTCATCTGGTTACTGAGACATAGCAGAACACTGTGCATGCACACTTAACCAAAATATCCAATTTAGAAAAGGGCCATAATTTGTATTAAATTCAGTCAAAGAGTTATCCTCCTTGGTTTTCTGATGCTCCTGAACACACTCATTAACCATTAAATATTTCTGATGAACAATTTCTGAGATATAAGCTGGATAGTAGCTTGCATGCAAAACTTGAATCAAATTTCTATTGCATACAAAACATTAAACAAAAAGTTTATGTCAAAAAAAGTGGCCATAATCTGCGTTATACATTATTTAAGTCAAAAAACTATCTGTCTCCTTAGTGTGATATCACTTAACATATTAAAGATGTTTCAAATAATTCCCATGCCCTGTTACTGAGATGAGCATGAAATTCATTGCATGCAAACCTTTAACCAAATTTTTTAAGTTAAAAAGGGGTCATAAATTTTATCTAATTCAGTCAACCCCAAATTTTTTTAAGTCAATACCATGAATGGTTATTGAATATAAGTAGAAGTAAATTGAGCAAAATTTAACAAAAAAGCCATGCAAATGCAAGGGACTGCAACAGCTCTCATATTCTTCGAATAGTCAAGCTAATAAAATTCCAACAATGGATCATGATCACAATTTAATGATGGATGGATTTTCTTATGATAGAATGCAATGGTAAAGAAAAATGAAGTTCTCTGAAAGTGCAGGTTATTTTCAGTGAGAAAAGCTTAACAAGTGTGAATAATATCAAATGTAGTTTACATAACTGAATATAATATTTTTTGAGTTTCAAATTCAAGTTCAGAATAAAGATACTGTTGGTACATTTTACAAAATATAATCATAGCTTTGAGTACCTTCTTACCAAAAATAAAATTAACCCTTTCCCTCATATAGACTCATTTTGACGCACTCAATAGGTATCACATGAAGCCTGATCTGCAGAAAACCACAGTTAAACCTTACCAAATTTATTTACAAAATCCTCATTTCCAGACCACTGAGGAGCAGCGAACAGCATAAAACCTGATCAGCCTGCGAGTTACTCGCAGGCTGATCTGGTTTTATGCTGTTCGCATAGGTCTTTTCATGGTGTTTTCTGTGAGGGAAAGGGTTAAATTGCTGAAATTTTCAAAATAAGCAGAGACAAAATTGCCATGAATTCTAAGTAGATATTTTCTATGTCCACTTCATATCCAGGACTGAAAGTTCTTTGATAACAAATATATAGGCAAAGACATACAATGTTTTTTTCAAATCTTTTCCGGGAACTTAAGTTGGTATTTTTTCCTGAAAAAAATTAAAAAAAACATTGTATGCCTAAGCCAAAGTCGGTATCTTAACAATGAATGTCATAAATAATTTCCATCTGAAATTGTTAAACCAGCTTTTTCTAAATCTCTTTTTCTAACCTAATTAAAGCTCAAAGGTTCATGTATTTTCCTGTCTAGTTGAAAGCAACTAGAACATCAGATTTTTTTTTTACCTTGGCATGCAATAAATTACGAAGCAGAAATGTTGTGTCCTAGGGCTTTAATTTGTTTCAAAAATGTGAGAAGTTAATGGGTCAGTCCTACTGTGCATTTTTTTGCCTCGGGGATGTACTCCAGACTGAAAAAGATGTGCCTAGGGAGATGGGAGGTAGGGGACAAGTTCTCTGGTGTCCCATGGAAGCTTCGGGTGCGTCACAAGCCATGTGGAGCAATTAGGAGAATTGGGCAAAATTTCAATTTTTCCTGATGTGTTCCTGACATTTTGTTGTGAAGGCATCCCCAGAGCTTTACAAGAGCCACAGAGGAACTCTGGAAAGCATGACTTGATACTCCTTTAACTTAGTAAAAGATTACCTATAGGTGACATTATCTAAATACATGTGTAGATTATAATGTTGATATAGATTAATTCATTATTTTTTTGTTCAAAATCAATACATTTACAACAGTGAAAAAAAAAAGTTTTTTGAGTATATTTTGATAAAGGAAACATGTCTGTATGGCAAAGGCTTAATCTAATAAATGCTCACATTAATTTTGCTGTCTTTTTCTGAAAATGAATTATCAATTCCAACAAGAATAAGCCAATTATCAGCTTGTCAGTCAAGTGGTTTTAAGTTCTCTTTAATCTTTACCATATATTTCCATTATCAATCATCAAACATCGTCCTTATTTATCATCCCCTATTTTTAGCACTTTATCAATAACGTCTATCTCAAAGCTGCAATATTTGTCCTCATCATTTTTATCAGATCCTACTTTATCACCTCTATCAAAGTACAGTATTCCTAAAGCTCACATGCTGAGTAAATCAGCCATGATAATCTGGTCAAAATGTAAACACATAACACCTGTTATCTAAAATCTAAATAACTCCGAGATGTTTTACATGATGAAGTTATACTGAGATATTGCTACATCCATGTCTCAAAAACTTACAATATGTCTAAATCTTACACAAGAAACATCCCTACATTGGCATTATTATTTATTTTTCAAAATTTTCAAGAATATTTTCCATGTAGTTTTTCAAAATGAAAGTAAATATATGGCTAAAGGGAGAAACAAAGTTCATTTAAGAACTAAATTCAGACAGCATATTTTATAACAGAACTGGTTATAATCGTAAATGATTATCATAAAAATATCCTTATTTTTTTATTTATTCAAATCTGTCTTTCACAAGAAGACAATTAACAAACAGCTGGCCTGGGACACTTCTTAATATTCACTGAAGAGGCCCTGACAACACTTTGTCACATCACAGACATTTCCTGCTTTTCATCCAATCGTATTCAACCTTTAACCCATGACCTCATACCAAATCATTTTGATGCATTAGCAAACAGAGGAGACCCAAATCAGACAACTCCTGACCAGGGTCTCTTCTGTTTGCTCATAGAATATTATAGCCAAGATTCTACACAGTCTGCATGACAACAAACATACTTTGTTTTAACCCTTTCCCTCATACAGACTCATTTTGACGCACTCAGTAGGTACCACATAAAGCCTGATCTGCAGAAAACCACAGTTAAACCTTACCAAATTATAAAATCCTCATTTCCAGACCACTGAGGAGCAGCGAACAGCATAAAACCTGATCAGCCAGCGAGTTACTCGCAGGCTGATCTGGTTTTATGCTGTTTGCATAGGTCTTTTCATGGTTTCCTCTATGAGGGAAAGGGTTAAATACTTTCAATGTAAGTCTGTAAGTCAATATTCAAGTCATAAATTTTTGAATGAATTTTGATGGGGTCAAGGGTTAAACACAACAGTAACCACAGTCAAACCAGATCCACCTGATCAGTGTTAATCCGGTGTTTTATACTGCACACAAGGACTATTCCATAATAGCTCTCATGTGGTAACAAATTAAGTTGAAGTGGATGCACTTGACGAACTTTTGGTTTCATCGCGCTGAGCATCGTAATCCATGATTTCACGATTCGCTTGCCGCAAATACTGCTGCTGCTTATAGTAAATTTTGAGGACACCCTTGATAGCGACAAAAGCCACTCCACCCTGAAAATATAACATTCCAAGAATATACATTTCAAAATCTTGTCTTTTATGTAAATCTGTGTCACAGGAACCTTTCCCTTACTTTAAGCATTGAATTGCATTTTTTCTTCTCTCATCCATTTTTTTTAAAATTTATTAAATCTTATGTTGCTTTCTGATACAGTGCCATTTATTTGCACAAAATCGTTTTTGTCATTATCCTGTCTTTAAATTCTTCTTAGTTTCTGGCCTTTTCTCTTCTTTCTTTTTTTTTCGGAGTGCATTTGTGTGTGGGTGGGTGGGGGGGGGGTAAGTTTTTTCGTTGTCATTACTGTTTATTACTTTTTTTTGGTGCTTGGTACAGATAGGTATGACTTACTTTTTAGAGGCCCTGACATTGGTATCTTTACTCAAAAAATTTATCCAGTGGAAAACCTGTCCAGATCAAGGTAAATGAGAAGTGCATTTTGCATGACTACTCTCAGTGATAATCAAAATGATGTAAACACATGTCAATAATTCTAGTAGTTTCAAAAACACATCATGTCAAAAGCTAGATGACAACATGGAATCCTATTTTTATACTGCAGATTTACTTCATTCCTGGGCATCATTTCAGGACTGGCAAGGTCAGCCACACTGGGAAGTAACTCAAACATCACTGCATGCTCAGACAAGGATGTGAAATAAGTCCCATTGCATGTCTACCTCATGTGAAGTAAGTCCTAAGCACAGAGAGTTTGTGACAGAGTTTTCCTGTGCTATAATTAACAGACAGGAGACAGGAGGATAGAAAATGACAAAAGTCAGGGTTCTACATTGTTTGTTTTTTTGTTGGGTTTAATGTCCCACCGACAGTATTTCAGTCATTTGGAGACAATGTCTACTTGAGACAGATGTAGTGCTGCCACACTGTAGTACTAGTATCATACCGTAGATATGTTGCATGATACCACACCTAGTCACATTATCCTGACACTGGGCCAACCAGTCCTACAACTACCCTTATATGCTGAGCACCAAGCAAGGGAGCTATAACAGTATCATTTTTAACGACTTTGGTATGTTGTGGCCGAGATCAAACCTATGACCTCCTGCTCCCGAGGCGGACACTCTAACCACTCGGCCACCGGGGACTGTGGTTCTACACTGAAAATTAAGTCTAACTAGAACCATCACTAACGGGGAATTTATACCTCTGCATCCTACCAGCCTCCATTTAATGTAGAACTTAACATGGCGTGGCGTGAGTGATTCCTATATATTCCTGACCTCTGTAATGTGGGTATATAATAAAGCAGAGATAACAAGTTTGAAGTCTTTCAGTCATGGGCCAGTGAGACTCGCACACTTACCAGGAGTGTACGCTGGAAGTTGGAGGACACATTTCCAAACATAACCTTTCCAACCATGGTAGCAATGGTGGGCAGGACAAGGGCGCCACACAACACACGGGTTGCTGAAATGGGGTCGGACAGTGGCACTGTTTCAGCTGGTGTCCGCATCACACGGGAGTAATCTGTAACACACACACACAGTCACATCTGAGAATAGAAGGAGGGTGACCTAAACACAGCTTACAGCACCATCAAATCTGTACCAGTGAGACATCATTCAAGTGGGAGTTTCTAAAGACCCAAAACCAAAGTGATAAACCTTTTTTTAAGTATCATTTTATTACACAATTATACCTATAGACTATCACTTGAATTTAGGCATATAGCTGTAACTTCCATGACTGGGTAATGATTAAGGTTTTAATTCAGGGGGAGAGTTCCATGAAGTACTTGGATAGCTAACCAAATAACAATTACAGCAGCTAAGTTGTTTTTTTGTTGTTGTTTTTTTTTAAATTAATATTCTTTTAAGAAGATGTACACTCGATACAAACCTGTTTGAGAATTTAGACAATGAACATTTTTTTACTTTACTTTAAGTTTTTACTTTATACATGTAAGTCAAACTAGCCCCATCTCCAGTGTTCATGTTTTTTTTTGTTGTTGTTTTTTTCCCCAAAGTAGGATTAATTTGAAAGGGTTATCCAAGGAACATCTGCGCCAAATTATTTTCAAATCAGATAGGTCACTTTGTAGTAGACAATTTACAAAGCTTTTGCTCTATGCATAATGGCAAACAACCTTCACCCCTAGTGACCTTTTGATGTTTTTTAACAAATAAGAATAATTTGTATACTATTAGTACATAATTACTAAAGCTGCCAAAATACTCTAAAATCTAGCTAAATCTGGATTTTTAAAGTTATCACAATACATGAGATGTAAGCATATAATGTAAACTAACACCAATTAACATGACCCAGAAATGAATATGCATATCGGTTTAACCAGTGAAAAGCTGTACAATCCTCCGACAAACAAATGCACGTGAATCTTGCTTTCAATAATTACCTTAGTTCAACAACCTCCGACAAACATTCAGGGCATGGCTATATCTATTTTGGCATCAAGTTAATTCCATATTACCTCCATATTTTTTACAGAGAAAAATTAAGGGGAAAATCAGAAGAAAAAAAACCAAATTCAAGGGAAGATGGAAATCTGGTGCAAAGGACAGAAGTCAGTGTTTTATAGCAAGCGGCAGGTTTTGCTGTCTTATCTGTTTGCACTTTTCATGCCTGGTTGAGATAACATGCAAAATAAAACTGAAGACATCAATCTTGATGTTTTTTGCACAATTTTCATTTCTTTGTAAGGGAAATAACTCCAGGAGAGTTTGAAAACTGAGACAAAACTAGTTATCCTTCTTACATTACAGAAGCTTAAAGAATATTTGAAACCCAGAGCAACATAAAAAGAAAATAGCCAATGTAACCTGCATAAAACCAAATCAGCCTCCTAGCAACTCTGAATAATCAGGTGTTAGTGATCACTTCCTCATTTATACCTTTGAGATTAAAATTTAATTTTCTGGAACCTGTTAAGAGAAAACTATAGACTCATTGATTTTCCTAGACATTAAATCCTGTGGAATCTGTGATTCTTTGGTACAAATATTCATATATTCATGTTCTATAAAAAGGCGGGGTAAATTGAATGAACAGTTTTCATGGGGGTTACTATCTGGATAAAACCATTCACATGCATCATTTCATCATTTTCCTGATTGTTTTTATCTTAAAGTGTTTCATCCTATACCTGCCATTTCAGACATTCTATCTACGTTGAAGAGGCAATCGCATTTCAGAAGTCAATCAGCATTTCCTACTGAAAAAACATTTCCTTGTTTATTCTTGAATAGAACAAACTTAAGAGAGACTGGCGTCCGATATATAAACAGATTTTGTCTGGAGGCTGGCATTTCTGACAATTGTAAAATCTCATTGGATTTCTTTTTATAAACAATAAAAGCAAAAAGTTCATAAACAAGCCTGTTAATACACCGAAAATAATTGTAAATCTTGAAAATCATTTTGCATTTATAAAGTTAGCATTTTTCACAGCTGGTATGAATCAGCCAACTAAACTTGTCATGAAAACGTACTCAGACCTTTAAATGATGATAATGAACCCTAACTGAATGCACAGGCTTTCATGGCCAAGAAAATGCCAGACAGGTTACCCTTTCCTCATAGACACATGAAAAGCTAGCGAACAAGCAAAAACCAGTAACTCGCAGCTGACAGGTTTAGTTCATGTCCTCAGTGGTCTGGAAATGAGGATTGTAATTAATTGGTAAGGTTAACTTGTTTTTGCAGATCGTTTTGATACATGAGGCTCAAATGAGTTATAAGAGAAAGGTAACAAGACACTTTAATGTACATCATTAAGCCAAGATCAAAGTATATGAGTAATATGACTGTGGAATACTTGTTATGCTGGAGCCCATGTTGCTGTGACGGTATTTCAGTCATGTCCAGCTAATTACAGGTGGTAAAAGACCCTCTGTGAACATCTTGACCATCCAGACCAGGACTAAAGTCCACAGCTAAGAGAAGCTATATGGTAGCTAGCATCTGTATTGAAAACATGAAGTAAACTGAATATCCAAAACTGACAAAGTGCTATGCAACCCAATGTTTCTTTAAATATGATTATGTTGAGATATTTCTAAGGGCCATAACTCAAATACGCATCTATAAGCAAGCTCCACAATAACATCATTTATAACTACAATGTGTCCAAAATGTTGATCATACTAACCAAGTTTCAATGAAATATCTAAAAAAAAAAAATAAAGATGAAGATCACACCATAAACTTTCAGACAGACTAACTGACTTAACAACTGATCAACAAACCAGTTTGCCCCAATAAACTTTTGCATTGGTAAACATGTAATTATTTCTGCTTAATGATGAAGATTTTTTCAATTGCCAAGGGGTATACAATATTGATTTGTATCCTCCTAAAGCTTTGTGTGTTAATGTAGATATACACCATATATAAGGCTGCCATCAACATTTCTCCTACACCAGACAACAATAACACCTAGACTTAAAAAAATACCATGCTTCCAAGATACTTCATTTAGAGACAAACTCGAAACTCCTCCTCTGGACAAAATGAAGAGGGCAGACAGCTGTTTATCTGGGAATTGGTCCTAATAAGTTTCTGGATGGCAGATAATAGAGTTCACACGAACATACTCATTTACTGCTACATTTCATCAGCCATGTCAATAATGACAAAAAGAGTTCTTACCATTTTCACGCTCAGACTTGCACACAAAAAAATTTTTGCTACTGGGTAATAAAGATATTTCATTGAAATTAAAACAGCCTGGAGTTTGTTTGGGGCCATCTAGGGTTGGGTCTATTAGGGTGAAGACTTCACAGCAAGAGCAATCAATAAATCAATCAATACCTTGCTATCAATTTCCATATCAAATAAAGTCCAAGTGCACCCTTTAATACTCTTTGAACTTAATATGTATCAATTGTGTACCACTTGAGATATTATTAAAAGGTTAGGGGATGGGAGAGAAACATGATGAAACAAAGGTATGCTGAAGATACTGGGAATGATTCTTATGATATTGAACACAAAACTAAAAGTCCTTTGTGAGAAGGGGCCATAACTCTTAAATATCTTTTCCCCTGGTACATTATGATTTTCACTAAGGTTTCTCAAGATACTGAACTTTCTTTAAATCAGAACAGGACGACACAACATCAAGACATACAGTCTACATTTCACTTTATAAACCACGGGTATAATAGCTTGATAAGGATATTAGTACACACAAAACCTACCATCTGGGAAGAAATAATTCAGGAGAGGCAGTTTTGACGAGTGTTTTCTCCAGAGACGGAGCAGGTAGTCCTCCCAGCGCACCATCTTGCCCAGGATCAACATCAGCGGGATTGTGGGTAGACCTATCAGGAGGAACAGCGGGTCCGCCCTCTCCATCACATTCAGGCCTTCCTTGTGGCCCAGAACCTGAGGAAATGACACATTCACATATATAACTGGAGCTGATGTCCATAGAGACTATATCAAGTCAATAACAATATCTATCTGGAGACTATATCAATGCAATAACAATATCTATCTAGAGACTATATCAATGCAATAACAATATCTATCTAGAGACTATATCAATGCAATATCAATATCTATCTAGAGACTATATCAATGCAATATCAATATCTATCTAGAGACTATATCAATGCAATAACAATATCTATCTAGAGACTATATCAATGCAATATCAATATCTATCTAGAGACTATATCAATGCAATATCAATATCTATCTAGAGACTAAATCAATGCCATATCAATATATATCTAGAGACTTTATCAATGCAATATCAATATCTATCTAGAGACTATATCAATGCAATATCAATATCTATCTAGAGACTATATCAATCAATATCAATATCTATCTAGAGACTTTATCAATGCAATATCAATATCTATCTAGAGACTTTATCAATGCAATATCAATATTACTAGAGACTAATCAATGCAATATCAATATCTATCTAGAGACTAATATCAATCAATATCAATATCTATCTAGAGACTTCAAGTCAATATCAATATCTATCTAGAGACTATATCAATGCAATATCAATCTAGAGACTAAATCAATGCCATATCAATATATATCTAGAGACTATATCAATGCAATATCAATATCTATCTAGAGACTATATCAATGCAATATCAATATCTATCTAGAGACTATATCAATGCAATATCAATATCTATCTAGAGACTTTATCAATGCCATATCAATATATATCTAGAGACTTTATCAAGTCAATATCAATATCTATCTAGAGACTTTATCAATGCAATATCAATATCTATCTAGAGACTATATCAAGTCAATAACAATATCTATCTAGAGACTATATCAAGTCAATATCAATATCTATCTAGAGACTATATCAATGCAATATCAATATCTATCTAGAGACTATATCAATTCAATATCAAAATCTATCTAGAGACTATATCAAGTCAATAACAATATCTATCTAGAGACTATATCAATGCAATATCAATATCTATCTAGAGACTATATCAATGCAATATCAATATCTATCTAGAGACTATATCAATGCAATATCAATATCTATCTAGAGACTATATCAATGCAATATCAATATCTATCTAGAGACTATATCAAGTCAATAACAATATCTATCTAGAAACTAAATCAATGCCATATCAATATCTATCTAGAGACTTTATCAATGCCATATCAATATCTATGTAGAGACTATATCAATTCAATATCAATATATATCTTGAGACTATATCAATGCCATATCAATATCTATCTAGAGACTATATCAATCCATATCAATATCTATCTAGAGACTATATCAATGCCATATCAATATCTATCTAGAGACTTTATCAATGCCATATCAATATCTATGTAGAGACTATATCAATTCAATATCAATATATATCTTGAGACTATATCAATACCATATCAATATCTATCTAGAGACTATATCAATGCCATATCAATATCTATCTAGAGACTATATCAATGCAATATCAATATCTATCTAGAGACTATATCAATACCATATCAATATCTATCTAGAGACTATATCAATGCCATATCAATATCTATCTAGAGACTATATCAATGCAATATCAATATCTATCTAGAGACTATATCAAGACTATATCAATGCAATACCAATACCTATCTACAGCCTTATCAATGCAAGAACAATATCTATCTAGAGACTATATCAATGCAACAAAAATATATATCAATGCAACAACAATATCTGGAGACTATATCAATGCAACAACAATATCTGGAGACTATATCAATGCAACAACAATATCTGGAGACTATATCAATGCAATCACAATATATCTATATAGAAACTACACCAATACAACAGAATTGATCAATGGAACTCATTTTAAAATATCAATACAAATACACTTGTTAAGGCTCTGTACTCATATACATGGTTATAAAAAGAAAGAAAAGAAAAATAAAACACCCTTTTGACAGAAAGGCTTGCCCAGTTAAAAGCTGGTCTAACCAAAGCATCTGTTGCTTAACCATTAACCCTTTCCCTCATATATACTCATTTTGACGCCCTCAATAGGTATCACATAAAGCCTGATCTGCAGAAAACCACAGTTATACCTTACCAAATTTAATTACAAAATCCTCATTTCCAGACCACTGAGGAGCAGCGAACAGCATAAAACCTGATCAGCCTGCGAGTTACTCGCAGGCTGATCTGGTTTTATGCTGTTCGCATAGGTCTTTTCATGGTGTCCTCTATGAGGGAAAGGGTTAACTGATTTTGTGCAAGTTTTGGTCCCAGTATAATAATCAAGTACCTTGGAATGGACTAAAATTTTGAAGTAAGCTTTCACAAATCATTGACTACCACTTGCAAGTGTTGTATGTTATATATGGACAGATTCAGTAAATAAATTTATACAGATTTTTTTTCTTCAAAAAGTTATGTAATATTTGCTGCATCTGCTAAATTACGAATGTGGCTGCAAGCCAACAATGAAACCGCTGCTCCAATATGTTACAAGCACCTGTGGACATATTCACAATTATTGGTACCCACTGCGTCTTGCCTACACATTGTGTGCATGTCATTATTAATCTTAGCCGAATAACAGAAGCTGAATGTGTCATGCTGTATTCCTAAGTGACTGTGATAAAATTAAGTCAACTGTCAAAACAGTCTCAAATAATATCAGGACGGATGGTCTGTTTTGGATTCTGACACTGTGCAGGAAATGTGCCAAGTATATTACAGATAACTGACAAGGCAGTAACTTCTACATGACATGTTAAGACTGTAATTGTTTCAGTACCGACATGTACTGCTGTATCATCAATATTCTGTCATCAAATATATAAATGTCTTAATACTTAACTCCATAAGGACTCATTTTGACACCTTGGCATCCACAGCCGATCGAAATCGGACAGCCCCTAGAGGGATCTCAAGGTCCCCTTCGTTAGCTCAGATTCTGCACAGTCTGCATGACCAAGTATAATCCATTGTTTAAGCTACCACTTATGTTCAGTAAATTAACAATAAATTAAAGTTTATTAAGTCTTAAATTTGTACATGAAATGAAACAATGGGTTGAATATGGCTTATATCATATTACGAATTATATACATGTATTTTATTGCCATGTATAATTATGATAGTTTTACAACAATGAAAAGAGCTACAAAATAAGTAAAAGGGTCTTACCACAAGTTTTTACAACAATACTATTTAGTACATGTATTGGTAATTCCCTTTGGCTTACATTATCTTAGTTTATGGTCAACCACACAAAGCGGTGGACCCATTTCCAGCCACAAGGTCCTGGTATCACTATACTTTACCTCACTGTTATATCATGCCATAGACAAGTAGCATGATATCATCCTCACAATCATTTTCTGGACACTGGTCTATGTGCTGAGCCTTAAGCAAGAGAGATATACTAGTGCAATTTGTAACGCAGTGTTCCCACTAAGATTTGAAAAAGGGGGTAAAATTTGTGCTTTTCTTGAATTTTTGTACCCTCCCTATAAGAGATTTGTTACATTACTCTCAAAACTTGAGGGTACTGAAGACCAATTTGGGGGGAAAATACTCCCATATGGGGATATTTGGGAACACTGGTAACGTCTTTGGTATGTTGCAAATGTGATCAAACTCACTACTTCTCTGTTACAGGGCAGACAATATATCCACTAAGCTACCTTGAATCATGTATATATCTAAGATATGTTGGTATATAATGAACATATAGAATCTGTGTTAAGATTAAAGGCGTAGATTCTATTTCCACAGAAAATGTTATTCAATTGCTTAGTTGCAAGTGACTCCTGTGGCATGGCCGATTTTGAACGAAGAGCCATGATTTTAATACATTTTGCAGACATCCACTGGGAAATGTTTTACACTGAATATCCATACTCCAGGCCTTGTGGTGTCTAACAAAATTTAAAACTTTTTCCTATAATTATAAGTCTAGGTAAAATCAAGTGACCCCTGGGGCAAAGCCAATATCAACCGTGCGATCGTGATCTAAACAAGCTTGGTGGATGTCCACTTTATAATGCCCCACATCAAACATCTAAGCTATAGGTCTTTAAGAGAAGATGGTTTTTAAAGATTTCTCTTTCAAACTCTATATTGAGCTTAAAAGGGCCATAACTCCAAGAAAAATACATTCCACTCAAACCTGTAGATGATATTCTGAACTGAACTTGGCATTAATCAATCCTGTGAAGATTCATCCAATACAAGCTAGCCTTATCTGAGATTAACCCTTTCCCTCATATAGACTCATTTTGACGCACTCAGTAGGTACCACATAAAGCCTGATCTGCAGAAATCCACAGTTAAACCTTACCAAATTTAATTACAAAATCCTAATTTCCAGACCACTGAGGAGCAGCGAACAGCGTAAAACCTGATCAGCCTGATCTGGTTTTATGTTGTTCGCATAGGTCTTTTCATGGTTTCCTCTATGAGGGAAAGGGTTAAGTGCAGACAAAATTCTGTATGTACATTATGTTGTTAAAAAAATGATGGATCATAACTTTGTGATAAAATATACCAACAAAATGTGACTACTATATGCACAACTAGACTTTGAAGTCTCATCAAATTCAAGTTCGGGGTTTTGATGATGAAGTGTGGGCCACTTTACACATAATATTGCTAAAAACAAAGGGCCATAACTCTGCAATATACATGCCAATGATATGCCCAATTAAAACTTGATTCATATCAATCCTGTGAAGTTTCATCCAATTCAAGATAGGGGTTTCGAGATGAAGTGTGGACAAGACTGAAGGGCAGTCATAGATAATTATTAAATTGCAAACTTCAAAAAATGAACAACTAGTCTATATTATTTCATAACAGCAATGATGAAATACTTAAACAAATACTTTTTTATATTAAACATACAAAAAAGCAAAGCTCAAGTGATCTTGTTCTTTTAACATCAGAGGAACTTAATTGTACACCATTTCTCCATAGATTTTTTTTTTCCAAATTAGTTAATTTAAGGCATTCTTCCCCAACATTTCTTAATCTCAGATATCAAAGTCTGACTAAACGACAACCGAGCAGTATATAATCAACAGATTATACTTGGCTTTATTTGCATAGCTTGTAAATCAGACAAATTGAAAAAGAATCTGATACAGATGGTGATTATCAAGTGCTGATCACAACCAATCATTATATCATTATCATACAACTGCTGCAGTCCTCAATCAATCATTATATTCCTCCACATGCTCTGCTACTCTTTCCTCAACCCAGCCTCCCTCTCGACTCTCCCGCTAAATACCGCAAAGGGTATCATGACTGACAAACACAATACAGCGTCCGATACATCAATACTGATACAAATAACCGAAGCTGGCTCTCACAGAGCCTGGCTCATTATTGCACTTTCGGGAGTAACTGGTTCCGTCTCATCACGGCCTCACACTGAGTAATCACAGTTTAGTACCGTGTTGTCAATACTAGTTACAGACCCAATATAGTTTGTTGCCCCCTTTTCATGGGATATTCAACTCTAGGCCAATCCTTTCAATTTCTCTGTTTCCTGTCATTTGATCATTTGAAAACAGGCAGATTTTTTTTCCAGGGTTAGGGTGTATTTATCACTTCATCACTAGAGTTGAGATATAAGATTATATTTAAAGTAGCTCATTTACAGATGATCAGTAGAATTAAGTATTTTACTTCTCTCCCCTGTTAATGTTGGTGAGATCTGTGTCTTGACAAATAAACTGGGTAAGTGTGGGTCACATTGCATGGGAAAATGCTATTTTCATTAACGCCCACTTTTTGGAAATCAGTTACATATAGAATATTGTTTCTCTGTAGCAGGTGCTTGCATAAGCACCTGCCAAGTTTCCAAACATGGCGTTCTTACCAGCTCCTGGTAGGGAATTCATAAGTTCAGTCTGTGAAGTGAGCGCATGCACGAAGAGTGAATGTTATCAGTCATGTTAGAGCACAAATAAAATTTCTAAATATAGGCTCAATACTGATTGTAACTCTATTGCTTGTGATGTAGAAACCATCCATTCTTTTTATAATCACAGAATGTTACATTGGGTAATCATGTATCTGTAGATGGGTATTGATAGATTATTAAAGATAAACTTCTTTGTCAATGACCATTTATGAACAAGCTGCTTTAACTTAAATAAGGATGCCTTCTGTACCTTCAAAAACTGCATTCAATATTGAAACAATTTTAAGACTTAATTTTTTCAGAAAATTTTCAATTATTTTGTTATTTTCCAAAGAATCAGACAGATACCATCACTAAAAGCTATTTATACCATCACTGAAAGCGACGAATTTCATCACTGAAAGAGACGGATACTGTCACTGAAAGCTATTTATACTGTCACTGAAAGCGATGAATTTCATCACTAAAAGACGGATACTGTCACTGAAAGCTATTTATACCGTCACTGAAAACGACAAATTTCATCACTGAAAGAGACGGATACTGTCACTGAAAGCTATTTACACATCACTGAAAGCGACGAATTTCATCACTGAAAGAGACGGATACTGTCACTGAAAGCTATTTATACCATCACTGAAAGCGACAAATTTCATCACTGAAAGAGACGGATACTGTCACTGAAAGCTATTTACCTCACTGAAAGCGACAATTTCATCACTGAAAGAGACGGATACTGTCACTGAAAGCTATTTATACCATCACTGAAAGCGACAAATTTCATCACTGAAAGAGACGGATACTGTCACTGAAAGCTATTTACACATCACTGAAAGCGACAAATTTCATCACTGAAAGAGACGAATACTGTCACTGAAAGCTATTTATACCATCACTGAAAGCGACAAATTTCATCACTGAAAGAGACGGATACTGTCACTGAAAGCTATTTACACATCACTGAAAGCGACAAATTTCATCACTGAAAGAGACGGAAACTGTCACTGAAAGCTATTTATACCATCACTGAAAGCGACAAATTTCATCACTGAAAGAGACGGATACTGTCACTGAAAGCTATTTACACATCACTGAAAGCGACGAATTTCATCACTGAAAGAGACGGATACTGTCACTGAAAGCTATTTATACCATCACTGAAAGCTGTTTTAACATCATTGAACGCTATGAATATATCACTGAAACAGGGTTTTCCTTACGAGGTGGTTGGAGGACTCCCCTGCCTCCTACAATTTAAAATTAGCCTTCTACTCTGATTCTTAGAGAAAGCCCTGCTGAAAGCATGGTTGGAAAAGAACTGCTTGTAATGCAATTTGACTTGTTATTTCAATATATCCTCAACTCCAATGTATATTTTATATATAACAAGGCCAAATGATAGCCTACACATGGTTTTATTTCTAAGGATTATCTAGCATTTCCACCATTTAAAAACACTGATTAAAAATTGATTTATCCTCGTCAGTTCCCAAAGAATGCCATCAAAGGCTATAACAAAGACAGATAGTCACAATCAAATGTGTTAGCTAGTGGAGTGCAATACAAACAAACATTCTTTCAGCATGGCCTTACACTTACTATTGATCCTAGACTGAGAGCCACTCTGGCCACTACCTCCAGTACTTTGATACAACCCTAGGGGACGCCACTGTAGTATTGAATGTTTAATTACAGATAGCCTAACCCCACCCCTGGGAGCTATTCTACAATAGGCAAGACAGGCTTGTCACAATGGGGCTATTACTAGACTGGCATTACTTAATCAATTGTAGGGCACAATTCAGAATTTTTACTCAATGCGGATTTCTCCCTTCCACATTACTGACCTGATTTAATTATAAACCATAAATATAAAAAGCCTAATAAACTGTATGGATTACACATAAAGAATTTCTGTCATCCATACAACAGATGCAATTAATACAAAACAATAAAAAGCAATCTTAATTAATCAAGAAAACATAATTTTCTTGTTTTCTACAGTCCTAAAAGTTAGTTTAGATCATACTTTTAAGTAATTAAAACACACAACTAATTACAGTTTTCTGGAAACCTGACATTTCTTGAGTCAGGACTGATAACAATTATTACAAACACATTTTCCAGGAATATACGGTCAACCAAATAAGGAAATAAGTGAGAATGAACCTTCAGGAAGGCAAGTATGCAATCTAAGCAATACTTTGCTGATTAAAAACCCCCCTCCCTGCAATCATACAAATCATGCTCAGAACTGTTTGAGTCATGGTCAATAAACATAACCACTCCTTCCTGACACTATATACTACCATCCCATTACCTCATGGATATTCATTATCCCTTTCCCTCATATAGACTCATTTTGACGCACTCAATAGGTACCACATAAAGCCTGATCTGCAGAAAACCACAGTTAAACCTTACCAAATTTAATTGTAAAATCCTCATTTCCAGACCACCGAGGAGCAGCGAACAGCATAAAACCTGATCAGCCTGCGAGTTACTCACAGGCTGATCTGGTTTTATGCTGTTCGCATAGGTCTTTTCATGGTTTTCTCTATGAGGGAAAGGGATAACTCAAAGAAAAGTTTGGATACCAATTTACTGAACACTGAATTTTAGTATATAAAACAATGGATTTTTCTTAACTGTGCAGTTTGTGTAGAATCTGAGCAACAATGTTGTACAAGCAAACAGAGGAGACCCTGATTAGACAGCTCCTTACATGAGCTTTTTTTTTTATCTAGGTATGCTCTGTTTGCCAAAACATCAAAATACATATAATTAGGTATAAAGTGTTGAATAAAGTAACGCATGTACCAGGGAAACAGAATTTAACAAACTCCAGTTTCTAATGACCCTATTAATGTATCAAATAGATATTGATTGAAATCATTCATTTGCAATTCTAAATAATGCATAAAAAATCAGGTGTTAATAAAATCATTGCTTCTCCCTTGATAATGTTTATATCAGCTAAAATAAAATACGATGAAAAAGTCAATATTTACACACAATTAGTATGGATGAATCATTCCTGGCTCTAATTGATCAATTAATATCCCTAGTGTTACAGCACAGTATTCATTTTTTTTTCTAATTTACACAGTCCCTATGAATGCGATACTCAGTTTACAGGACTATTTTCACCGACAATTGAGTTAAAATATCTGATCCCGCTGTTTGCGTAATCAAATAATTATTGATCAGTTAGAGTTCATTTTATCAAGATATCAGAAAAACCTATGGGATGAGGAGAAATGAAACAATAAATCAAAAAAGTCATGTCAAAATGTGTCATGTCAGTTTTGTCTAATGTTTCTCCTTTCCTTCAAATAAAATCCATCTTCATAACTCCCAACAATAACATTCACACAGACACACACACACACACACTCTCTCTCTCTTCTCTCTCTCTCTCTCTCTCTCTCTGGCACTTTCTTTATCTTTCTCTCTCATCTAAATCCTACTTTTTTTTCCCTTCAAACTTTCATTCTTTGCTCTTATAGGGTCAAAGTTTTCACATTTTTTCAGTCTCTATGGCCCAGTAATTAGAACTTCCACCTAGGGAGCAGGAGGTTGTGGGTTCAATTGCAAAGTACAGAGAAGTAGGGAGGAAGCCTTGCTTGGTGATCAGCATATACAGCATAGATCCTTCATTACAATGTGAGAACCAATTATATAACATGCTTCAAATCATGATGCCAAAGTCTGAATGTGTAAAAGTTGTCACACAACTGCAATGTGGTCCAATATGTAGAACCAAGGTTTGGAACCCCAAAATATAATTATAACTAGGACTGGGTATTAATTATGAATCAAAGGGTATCCAAACAGGTTAGTACCATGGCTATAGCACTAAGGGTCTGTGTCAGGATTTGTGTTAATTGTGGTATACAGTATGATGCTACATTAACCCTT
>CM037788.1:7902937-7952937 GCA_021229015.1 Solen grandis | reverse complement strand
TCCCTCATATAGACTCATTTTGATGCACTCAATAGGTACCACATAAAGCCTGATCTGCAGAAAGCCAAACTCAAACCTTACCAAATATAATTGTAAAATCCTCATTACCAGACCACTGAGGAGCAGCGAACAGCATAAAACCTGATCAGCCTGCGAGTTACTTGCAGGCTGATCTGGTTTTATGCTGTTCGCATAGGTCTTTTCATGGTTTCCTCTATGAGGGAAAGGGTTAAGGCAGCATTATAGGCGACCATAATTTAATTAAATTTAGACAATAGGGTAAAAACAATATAAAATAACATAAACCAATAATACTATTTGCATATACTGCTATCCTAACCTGATATCTCTGATCAATTAATGGTGGTACTCTGGAGACCGGACTATCACAATAAGTTCAGGATTTTCATGATTGATCTTACTGGATATATCGATCATCATTATTCACTATTCATAAAACTCAACTCAGTGCAAATAGGTTTCCCTCTATCTCACTTTTAATTGTTCTCCAATGAGATTTTTTTTTGTTTATAATTTTATTGTACAGTTATGCAAAGGTTATGATTCTGAAAAGGTAATATAACTTTACATTCTTTTACAAAAACAATAAATTTGTGTAAACTTTGATCTTGTTTCTTATTCATCAATAGAGAACAGATTTTTCACAATTTAAACTTATTCACTCTGAACAATTTCTGAGCTGGAATTTGCACCTGGGTTGATCTAGTTTTAACAAAAGAACACATGGATTTGAAAGCAGCTGACCTTACAATAACAGGAAACATATCTCTTCAAAATAAGTAAATGTGGAGCTTAAATTTTCACTACAAATACAAACACACAAAACCTGGAAATATGCATTTAAACTAACACTGGATTATGGCATGAAAAAAAAAAAGTTAGCTCCTAGCAAGAAAACATAACCATTATTCTGAAAAGTTTCTTCAACTAATTACTACCTTTTTTATCCATTTAATCAGATCAATATGAAACAAGTAACTGGTGTTGCATGCAACACATGAGTCCCCTACCAGTTGGATGCATAATTTTTCTGTTACCATAGCAACCAGAATTTTGGTCCGAGAAAGAAAACAAAGTGACGTGCAGAATCTCCATACTACCATCTATTCATACACCAAGTTTCATAATATTATCTTAAACGGTTTAATATAAGTTATCGCAGGATCCAGATTTCCAGACATCCGGACTGACGGACGGATGGACGGACGGACGGACGGACGGACGGACGGACGGACGGACGGACGGACGGACGGACGGACGGACAGACAGACAGACAGACAGACAGACAGACAGACAGACAGACGGAGAGCAAACCTATAGTACTACCGTGTAAACACCAGTAGGGACTAATTAGCATACTCATGATAATTTCAGACTCAAGTACATACACATATGCATAGGAAACACACCTAAGATGTTATCCCGCGCTGTTAAAGATGCCAGGCTACTTATCAGGTCTATTTCAACTGTGTTCATGTTAAACTGGTTATAAATTATGAAAACACTATACGTGGTAATGAAATTTACTTAATTATAGCTTTTCCAATATCTGGAATGTTTTGACACCTGTGAATTAAAGCGTGAAGTGACAACAGATTGAGTTCCATTCCAATTTAGTCACAGCTATACTCTGTTTTCAGCAGTAATGATGTTATATTTGAATACTCATTACTGTTAATTATTGATGAGGTGATTTTCATTTTCTTTTCTTTTGTCCTCATGAATTAATAACAAGAGCTATCAGAGGACAGCACACTTGACTATACAAAATGCTTGTTGGTGAATCAAATGAAATCTATTTCAATTCTTGCCCTTTCACATACCCTGTACATAATAATAGTCAACAAGTAACTGGTGTTGTATGCAACACATAAAGTCCCCTACCGGCTCCACCTTGACTCAATATGGTAATCAATCCCATTTTTTGCCATATTTTCACTATTTCCGTTACCTTAGCAACCACAATTTTAGTCGAAGAACAAAAATAAAATGATGTGCATAATCTACACATTGCCATCTAGTCATATACCAAGTTTCATCAAGTTTGCTTGCTTAGTTATCGCGGGATCCCATTTTTTACCATATTTTCACTATTTCCGTTACCATAGCAACCACAATTTTAGTCGAAGAACAAAAATAAAATGACGTGCATAATCTACACATTGCCATCTAGTCATATAGCAAGTTTCATCAAGTTAGCTTGCTTAGTTATCGCGGATCCCATTTTGCCATATTTTCACTATTTCGTTACAATACAACCACAATTTCAGTTGAAGACAAAAATAAAATGACGTGCATAATCTACACATTGCCATCTAGTAATATACCAAGTTTCATCAGTTAGCTTGCTTAGTTATCGCGGGATCCCATTTTGCCATATTTCACTATTTCTGTTACCATAGCAACACAATTTTAGTCGAAAACAGAATAAAATGATGTGCATAATCTACCATTGCATCTAGTCATATACAAGTTTCATCAAGTTAGCTTGCTTAGTTATCGCGGATCCCATTTTGCCTTATTTTCACTATTTCGTACCATAGCAACCACAATTTAGTCGAAGACAAAATAAAATGACGTGCATATCTACACATGCATCTGTCATATACCAAGTTTCATCAAGTTAGCTTGCTAGTTATTAAGTTATCGCGGATCCAGATTGAGCGGACAGACGAGACGGGACGACGACAGACGGAGGGCAAACTATAGTCCCTCCGTGTGAACACGTAGGGGACTAAAATGATACTAAACTAGTTACTGAGACATAAGCACAATAACACTGTGCATGCAAAACTTGTAATATATTCCATCAAAATGTATCTACCATGAAAGTATGATAACCCTAAACGTATTAAAGATGTTCCAAATCAATTCGCAAGCCTGGATACTGAGATATTAGCATGAAAGTAACTTGCATGCAAAACTTCAACCAAAAAAGGGGCAATAATTTGTAATTTTATCTACCATGAAAGTATGATACCCCTAAACATATTAAAGATGTTTGAAATCAATCCCATGCCTTGATACTGAGACATAAGCATGAGAGTATCTTGCATGCAAAACTTAAACCAAAATTTCTAAGTTAAAAAGGGGCCATAATTTGTAATATATTCCATCAAGAGTTATCTACTTTGGTTGTCTGATGCCCCTAAACATATTCATAAACTTTCAAGTCAATACCATGAATGGTTATTGAGATACAAACTAAATAGTAGCTTGCACGCAAAACTTTAACCAAATTTTCAATTGCATGCAAAACTTTAACCAAAATTTCTAAGTTAAAAAGGGGCCATAATTCATATTAAATTCTGTCAAGAGTTATCTACCTTGGTTATCTGATGCCCCTGAACATATTTATAAACTTTCAAGTCAATACCATAAACGGTTATTGAGATATAAGGTTGATAGTAACTTGCACGCAAAACTTTAACCAAAAGCTGCAACGCCGACGCCGACGCAAGGGCGACTACAATAGCTCTCATATTCTTCGAATAGTGGAGCTTAAAAAAATGAAGTTATCTGAGAATCAACCTAAATTTTATGATATTTACAGCAACACAATACATTGTGAATGAATGAAAATAAATATAAACTGTCTTTTAAAGGTGATTAAAATTAGTCTCTTGCTTGTTGGTTTAACCGCAATATCCCACCAGCCATCTTAAGATTCTGAGTCATCACTGTGCTAGCATGCAGAAGATAAGTTTAAAAAAAAAATATTTTTTTTAATCTATTTTACATCGATTGTGAAACAAATTCTTACAAATTATATTAATCACGCTCTAGGGCACTGAGGGCATATATATATGGTCAAAATTGTGGGAGGAGACAGGAGAGCCCGGAGAAAACCCACGAGTATGAATAGGCGATCACTGTACCCTCTCATGTACGTGACCTTGAATCGATTTCCGGGACGCATTGGTGAGAAGCGAAGTGCATTACCATCAAAGACACTGGTATGTTGCTGTCCATTAAAAAAAAAAATCAACGACATATATAATAAGAAGGTATGTAACTTTGTTCATTGAAAATGTACATCATGTTGTTTCAACTGTCATAACTCCTTTGAAATTTTTTTTTCATAAAATTGACCTTATTTTGTGTGGAAGGGATGAATAAAGACAATCATGTACAAAAAACACCCCCTTGCCAAAGGAATTGCACTACACAATTCGCAAAGTCGAAAATGCATTTGGTCGGAAGAGATCTGACAGACAGAATCTCACCAATCTCTCCAGTGTAAAACTTAAAAAAAACTTATCTATGTTGAATTGTATGGACAGATACTGATAAAAGAAACAAATAATCCTTAAATGAATACTTGTTATTTCATTTTTTTATCTTATGCAGCCTTTTTTTCTGCCTTTTTAAAATTTCATCCGAATCGACCTTGACCAATGATCAGCTACGTTTGAACTTTTGATTCTCTACAGTTACTATTGAGCGTCTCGGTGACATTGCTGATATAGTTTTGATTTAGTCACAAAATCTTCTCAAAACAATGCATTTCAAGTCAGCACAAGTGTTCATTTAGGTATATTTGTTTCTTTCACAGTATCTGTCCATACAATTCAACATTGATATTTAGTTTAGGAGAAATTGGCAAGATTCTGTCAGTCAGATCTCTTCCGACCAAACGTGTTTTTGTATTCGTGAACTTTTTAAGGGCAATTCCTCGGGTAACGGGGTGTTTTTTGTCCCTGTATGTCTTTATTCATCCCTTACATACAAAATAAGACCAATTATATGAAAATCTATCACTGATCAAAGGAGTAACTGCAATTGAAACGACAATGTACAATTTCAATGGAAAAAGTTACCTACCTTCTTATCATATACAAGGTTGTTAATTTTTTTATTCCTTTTAAATACAGCAGTTTTTTGGTCAAAGCAACGTACCGGATACCTTTGGTTACCACTACGCTATCCGGGCATCCAATAAGTGAAATAAGTGGCATCATGCCACTAGTCCAATGTATGCCACCACGGTAACATCCTGTCAACCAGCTTACCAGTCCCAGAACCACCCATACACATGTTACACAAGTTTCAATTTAATTCTGATCTGTCAATATGTTATAGTCAGTTAACATATGGTAATGCTTTCGAACTAAGGTTTTCAGAAAATGAAATCAAGTCTGGGTTATAAGTTGTGAAACTACCTCTGAAGTAGTAATAAACAACCACAGGTATGAGCTTATATTTGGTTTATAAAAAATTAAGCTGGAAGAAATTTGCAATGCATGTGACATAAGGTTGAAGAAATGACACACCCTCAATTCATAATCCTTTCAGTGAAAAGAACTAACAACAAGATGCACTGCACAACAGTCAGATAAAGACGCTGAGGCTTGAAAAACAGATGGACACACATGGTTATCCCAATAACTGCATCCCAAAACTTTAAGGAATACATGTAATAATAAAGTATCTACTGGTATAATGTGTAAATACTTCAAATATTTCTACTTAAACATTTCCTTTATATGTTGATTGGGAAGCAGTTCTTACTACTCATTCAGGGGTGTAGATATCATAAATATATCATTGCCCTGTCTAGCCCCTCCTAAATTTGAGATAGTAAAATCAAGAACATTACAAACAAATGTTCTTATATTTTACTCACTCTCCATACATCCACAAACAAATATATATCTTTAAAAAGATACTCGGCCATGGTGACTGGCTTGATGATTAGCGTCTGAATGGTTTAACATGTAATAGATTTTGTTGTTTTAATAGTTGTGTAATTTCTGTGTCAGTGCAGCTCTTTGAAATACCACGGATCCAAATAATTTGTACAATCTTGGTAGACACTTACAGCCTTAAAACATCTGCGCATTAGACTTCGTTTAGCGGGCTACAAAACGAAACCGGATGTTACGCTTTTGTTGAATATAGGATCTGTCAGGGTCGAACAATCAATTCCGAAATATACGCGTTTCCTATTTTTTAGCGTTCTACTCTTTCAGTTTACCTTAAAAAGGTGCAGTGTTTTACTATTCGAACAATTGTCGCAGGAAAGAAAACTTCAACTTTAAAACAAAAGAGATCTAAAGAACTGTTTCCGCAACTCCTTTCTTTTTTCTTTTGACTAATTTTACAATGACCAATGGGAATTTAGCAAAGTATATAATAACCAATGAAAATCCTAATTTTATTCTGCTTCATTACTGTGTGTTTCACAGGAAGTCAGGGTGAAAATAAACAGCCTAACAGCCGAAAAAAAAGTATGCCTTATCTGCTAAGTTTATGGTAATAACAACCATTTACTTCATGGGTATTCATGCACAAATGTTTGTCTTCAAGAATATCAATCAAATGAACTTTAAAAGGTATATGATTTATTTTTTTGATAATTGGGTTTAACATCCCACTGACGGTATTTCAGTCATTTGGAGACGGTGTCTACTTGAGACAGATATAGTGCAGCCACACTGCAGTATCACGCCGTAGACATGTGACATGATACCACACCCAGTCACATTATCCTGACACCAGGTAAACCAGTCCTGCAACTACCCTTACATGCTGAGCGCAAGCAAGGGAGCTATAACAGTACCATTTTTTATGACTTTGGTATGTGGCGGCCGGGGATCAAAACCAATGACCTCCTGAATCCGGGGTGGACACTAATCACACGGCCACCGGGGACCGGTAAACATGGTATATATGAAACAATAGATTTTCTGTTGTTGTACAGACTGTTTACAGTGTACAATAATGTATGAACAAACAAGAGGAAACCCTGATCTGACAACCTCTGTCTGACCTGGAACTGCTCTGTTTGCCAATGTCTTAAATGTGGTAATGGATTATAATGGTGTCTCTCTCATCCCCCCCCCCCCAAAAAAAAACAAGTAACTGGTGTTGTATGCAACACATAAAGTCCCCTACCGGCCCCACCTTGACTCAATATGGTAATCAATCCCATTTTTTGCCATATTTTCACTATTTCCGTTACCATAGCAACCACAACTTTAGTCGAAGAACAAAAATAAAATGACGTGCATAATCTACACATTGTCATCTAGTCATATACCAAGTTTGATCAAGTTAGCTTGCTTAGTTATCGCGGGATCCCATTTTTTGCCATATTTTCACTATTTCCGTTACTTTAGCTACCACAATTTTAGTCGAAGAACAAAAATAAAATGACGTGCATAATCTACACATTGCCATCTAGTCATATACCAAGTTTCATCAAGTTAGCTTGCTTAGTTATCGCAGGATCCCATTTTTTGCCATATTTTCACTATTTCCATTACCATAGCAACCACAATTTTAGTCGAAGAACAAAAATAAAATGACGTGCATAATCTACACATTGGCATCTAGTCATAAACCAAGTTTCATCAAGTTAGCTTGCTTAGTTATTAAGTTATCGCGGGATCCAGATTTGAGCGGACAGAGAGACAGACGGATGGATGGACGGACGAACAGACGGAGGGCAAACCAATAGTCCCCTCCGGTGTGAACACCGGTAGGGGACTGATAAATTCATAAGCTCAATGACGTTTACCTGCATTACTGTAACAGCACCATACGTGACTAGCGTCCAGTAGACTGAACCGATAAAGATGCCTCCAGCGACAAACGGACACAGCTTGTAGATTGTACGGTCAGCAAGGTCCATTATATATATCAACGTACCTACAACAACGAGGACACAACTGCAGTAAGTGGTATTTGGAGTTAACAACATGTTGAGCAGTGGTGGACTGCGGTCATAAATATCAATCTGAATTTCGAATTTAATCAAGTACAATAAAACCTCATTTAAAGAACACCTTCCTATCAGGTCTCAATTGGATATTTAAAGAAATAATGGCCTTGTTTTTTACAAATTGTCCATTGAAAGCCAGAAGGGTGTATCAGCATATGTACAAGACAGTCCAAAGGACAGCTATATCCCCCGTCGCTGACAGAGGAGACATGTTTTTCCTCTCATGGAAATTGCCCTTCTTCTGCCAACATTTTGATGTAGCTGACTTATGAAAAACTTTCCGTTGTTCAGAAAATATAGCATGGAAACAAAAATATCCAGGAATAAACACTGAACCATCAAATGTGACCTTGAACTTGAGCCAACATGACTGTCACCTGTGTTCTGCACATCGTCTCAATTTGGTTTATAATTGAGGCAAGATTCATTAAAATCCTTCGAGGAGTATAAGAGTTATGGAGCGGACACAAAATTGTAAATTGAAATTGAAGGTTCAAACACTTGACCTTCAAGTGTGACCTTGACCTTGAGCCGACATGGCTGCAACCTGTGTTCTGCACAATGTCTCAATTAGATATATATTTGAGGCAAGATTCATGAAAAAACTAAAAGGGGTATAGGAGATATGGAGCGGACACGAAATTGAAGGTTCAAACACAAAACCTTCTAGTGTGACCTTGACCTTGAGCCTACATGGCTGCCACCTGTGTTCTGCACATCGTCTCAACTAGGTTTACATTTGAGGCAAGTTTCACGAAAATCCTTCAAGCGGTATAAGAGATATGGAGCGGACATGAAAACGTTACGGACGGACGGCCATTCCTATAACCCCCTCCCAATTTGCGGTGGGGGATTAAAAATGAAGGCTGATAGCCCCTTCTGGCTTTCAATGGATGAAATGTGTGATAGCACCTCTACTATATATTTGGCAAGTGAATTTTAACTATAACACGGTTTTAAATCAGTCTGAAAGTTATATTTTACAGGTGTATTTTAACTATAATATGGTTTTAAATCAGTCTGAGTTCCCTAGATTTTTATTGTTTTCTGTTTGAGCCAACTGAAAGAATTCTCATGAAGGGTCTAGGAGAAATATGGAGCAAACAGATGGAGGCAGTTCCTTACAACATGACTTACCAAGTTTTCGGAATACGATAATGTACTCTGTATTGCATTGCGGACAGGCCACTTTCGTTGTGCTGTTCCCTTTTTGTTTCTCATCGATCCAGCGCTGCAAACAGTTCTGATGGACCCACATGGTGGTGCCACGACATCGACAAGGTTTTACCCATAATGCATCACGATCGTCTTCCTCCGTGGCAAAACACACCCAACAAGACCTCCTGAAATGACCAGACATTTTTCAGCACTTTGAGGAAAGGTTATGGGTTAAATATCATGGGAACAAAAATGAAATAATTGGAATACAACAGCTGACAATAACCATAAAGATAATTAGGTATTATTTCCTTATATCATACTTATTTTTTCCATAAGATTCCATCTGTTCCATGAATTAAACAAACTGTATAACTGTATATGCAATTTCCTATCAAATTAGAAATCTTTCACATTATATTTCAGAATATACAGTTGAACCTGCATTAGCAGCCACCTGTATTAAGCGGTCAACCTGCAAGTGTAAACAAACAGTGGACAACAGACAGTCAATCATCCTAAAAGCTCACCCTGAGCACTACATGCTCAGGTGAGAATAAAAAGCCTCACCTGTTGTCCTCTAAACTCTGTTGATGACTGTATGCCATTATGTTTGTTGATGTTTCCTCAACAGTTTCTGTATATTGACTGACAGTTCATGCTGATTCACTTTATATGCTAATATACTCTGTCACTGACCTGTAAACACATTTAGAAGATGTTACTTGTACTACTGCAAGTATAAATAACATGCATGCCTCTTATAATTAACTCAGAAGAGCTATCGGGCAAAAGGGCAGGTGAAATCTTTGGTCAAAATCCGGTATAAAACTTAATCAGCCATCTAGAAATGTGCAAGTTGGTCAGGTTTTATGTTGTTCACTGCTCATCACAATGTTTGATACAAACATTTTAGCCAGGTATATGCACTTTGAAATTCAGGAGTCCCTTCTGAAAATTAGGAGTCCCTGTCGTGTCATTCAGACATATGATGGTGTTATTCACATTATTTTGTTTAACTTTAAACAGTTATGGTTAATCAAAGAGGGTTACTAAATAAGAAAGCTTTATGAAGAAGATTACGTAGCTTTTCACAAATGTGACTGTTCAATTTACTTTTTATCAGAAACACTTAGTGTCCCAATGGAATACCTGGCATGTTAACCCTGGAGTACCTTCTAAACTTTTGGTGTTGTCGGGATCCCGAGACACTGTTTGTGTCGACCCCTGCGTCAGTGCCATGAGTTGAGTCCATTGTTCAGAATTAGAAGTATGTTTAGCTAGGTCAGACTTTAATTCTGCTAACCAAACTTAGCACAAAGTAATACCAAAATATTTAGGAGCATTTAATTATTCTTGTTTCTCTTATAACAAGGAAATTATAAAAAGGTAAACCTGAGGCATGACAATCAATTTTACCATGTTCATCCAACCATGAAATATAATTAAAGTCACAGCAAAAAAATGTATAAAAAAATGTATAAAAAAAAATAAATAGTTCATTTCATGATGGTCACATGTTTCAAGTTTCATGTGAAGTCATCTTCGTAGATGTCTTCTTCATGACCAAATGTCGGCCCCAAATCTGATAAAGGTCTGAATTAGGAATTTATGCTATTCTGTTTCCCAACTTCATGACATAACTGTAAAACATCAAATAAAAAACATCTTCCCTTAAGATATCTCATGAAATCTCTAAGTTAAATGCAATGAGATATTTGTTGTCTTTTATTACATTAAAGATCTTTACGAGTAAACTTTTCAGATGTTGGGGAAGGGGCCTTAATATCATATTTAGGGGAAAATATCACCATTTTTATTTCACTGGGGAAAGAAAAAAGAAAAATCCTGGAGTAAGATGAGAATTTGGGGAAAACTATATGAATTTAAAGAATTTTTCAGATGGGAAGGCACCTGTGAACGGCCCTTGATAAAAATGGAAAAAAAGCCCTGATTGGATACTTACATACAGATTAATATCACACAACACTGTACTGTACAGTATATTTTTATGTATATATATTTCAACTGCATTAGTCTTCCACAATAAATTAATTTATTGTTAACTTTTTGTTGTATATGAGTGCGAGTGTGTATGTATCATTTTATTGACTTACAACTCATGAATTTTATTAACGATTTTTATTACTGGTATAGGTGTTTGGTATGTGTTATATTTTTCGGCTAGTGTTAAAATCATTTGATGTTTATTTTAGACCAAAATCCTTGCAAATCTGGGAAGTGGATCGCCCTTTAATGTTGATCATGTGTAGCGGAGGAGTGGAAGTTAACCCATATATTATAATAAAAAACTTTCTATCAATTAGGGGATACTTATAATCTAGGATTAACAACAACATTATGAATCTTACATAACAATAAAATACTTTGACTTTTGTAATAAGTTAACTTAACCATGTCAGTGTGTACAGAATGTATTATAATAGACTGCATGATCACATTTTAAGATACTTTTGGGTTTCGAATCAGTCTTTTATTATATTTAGAGTTAAAGTTTGTTTTCCATTTTACCCGGAATATCTTTTTTTAAAGATATTTCTTGTTTCCATTAAGATTGACTAAACTTACGCATATTCCTTTTTCTCTTCACATAATGGTCCAATAATAAATAAAAATAATAATCTCATTAAAAAAAAAAAGTAGTATACTGATAAATAAAAATTATGCATTTACCAGCACTTGGGATGAGACAACTTATTGACAGCTGATGATTAAGCTTGACAGCAAGAAAATCATTGTTATTATGTTACCTATTGATTCAGATATTTACATATAATTCACAAAAGTGGTTCATATCATATTAATGGGTTCACATTGTCTCATGAAATGATTTACATTGTCCTTTAACATGGTTCACATCATCCAAGGTACTATGCAACTATCGCAGTTCATCTTATATGGGGTTCACATCAGCCGCAGCTCACATTGTCCATAATTTGGAATATCATTTCTATGCGCAGATAATGTAGGTGTTAAAACACTAAACTTTTAAAAAACAAAATGTCCATTATAACCATCATACAACAACCAACAAGAAACAATAAATAAAGAATGTGCAGCAATCAGCACTAATAGTGTCCCGGGATCCCAAGGACACAAAATCTTGAGAGGGACTCCAGAATTGACATGCCAGGTGTTCTGTTGGTACACTTACTTTTACGATTAGAAATAAATTGAACAGCCACATTTTTTGCAAATTTATATAATCATCTTCATGAAACTTTTTTTATTAACAACCCTCTTTACTAATTGCAACTTTTTGACCATTCATGATTGGTTATACAAACAAGTAACTAGTGTTGCACGCAACACATGAGTCCCCTACCAGTAAGGTGCATAATATTTCTGTTACCATAGCAACCAGATTTTTGGTCCAAGAAAAAAAAACGTGACGTGCAGAATCTCTGCCATCTATTCATATTCCAAGTTTCATACATGTAATATTATCTTAAACATTTTTTAAGTTATCGTGGGATCCAGATTCCTGGACAGACAGACAGATGTATGGACAGACAGATGGCAAACCTAGAGTCCCCTCCAGTGTAAATACCGGTAGGGGACTTAAAAAAAAAAGCCATCCTATATATCAAAATGATGCCTTAATTTTCAGAAGGGACCCCTGAATTTTGAAGCATGTGTTCTGTCGGGATTCCTGCCTAAAAATTGGTGTCAAACCCTGTTATGAACGTAAGTGTTTGGCCTTTAAAACCCAAGAATTCACTTCTTCGTTAAGATAAAGATGTAAGTTGAACAGTTGTTAATTTTACAAGCTTCGCTATTTTTGTGAACTACATAATCAATTCATCATCAGTTAATAAATTCTAATACTAACACATTAACTGGCTTAATCTAAAGAGGCACCAATATATTTCAGAACTTACCAATGGCATTGACATGTCACAAATGATGGAACATGTAAACAACTGTCGTGATACACTAAAATGTCCTATTCTTAACGGTTACATTCAGGCATATAAAACATTATTTGTAAGAAATAAGAAAACGAAAATAATAAACTGAAAATCACGATATTTGGTCCTCTCACGGTAAACTTGACATGTTTTGTAGGATATCTCACAAAAATATTGCTGTGAACTTGTCGCCGGAAGTACTAGATCAGTAAATTAACAACATGATAAAAAATCTACCGGAAAGGATACAAAGGTTGAGGACAAAGACCATTTCACTTCGAAATGAGACGTTAACCTATGTAAATCAACGAACAGCTAATCTATATGCTGGTGTAAAATTTTACAAATTGTTCAACTAAAAATAAACATACACTTGAGATATTTCTCCAGTCGCTGACTGGTCAATTTAAATCAGCGAATTAGATCCTTTTTAAAGCCAGTGTAACGATTTCAAGTGATCCCCAAATTCAAGTTTACCCCCTCCCCCGGCCGGAACATGAAACCGTTTTCAAATCCACCCTATCCCCTCTAGAGTTTGATATTCTCGGGTGTAACATATTGAAAACATTTTGAGACCCCCCTCCCCCATACACACACACCCCGCCCAAATAAATTCAATTTAGGAAAATGAAATTCTAACAGATACATATTATACTTGTAAAGGACACAAGTAAGTATAAATTATAAAGTAAATATTTAATATCATAAATAAATTCAAATGCTAGTTTAAATATCTTCATAACATGTTTTATTTGTTTTATTTGTTAACGAAGTGTTAAAGTTATAAAAAAATATAAAATTTCCCGACGTCAAAAGGGGGTAGGTCACTGGGAAACGTTTTTAAGTTCACGGGGGAGGAAAGTGATATCATGGGGGGGGGGGGGGGGGGGGGTTGAAAACGTTTTTTTTTAAGTTACACCGATGCTGCAACGTTCTCAAAAACTACCCCCACCCACCCCCTCCTTTTTCCCGTAACATAAAAACGTTTCCAAATGCCCCCCTCATAATTTAACTTTCCAGTAATACGTTTTCAAATGCACGCAACGCCACTTGATTTTGTTGTTGTTATTGCTGTTGTTTCATCGTAAAAATGTTTATATCAATTTTATAATTTATACATTCCCGAATAAATGTAATATGCATTATTGATATAACTATCATATATGATTTCCTATATCTAGAATTTATATGCTGTTGAATAGGGGAATATGATGAAAACTTTTCTAGATTTCTGGGTATAAAACTTGAATTTTGGGGTCACTTGTAATCATTACACAAGTCTCAGTACAGTTTGCTGGCGAGACCGTGGATTATATATTTAATATTTTACCGCGTTTAATTATTTAACTGAATAATCAAAATGTTTATATAGGCCAGAGTAATTTTAGAAACAAATTATTAGCTTATATAACTATACTATTAAACACCAGACATAAAGGTTAAGAAACTTAGACCTGCTTTATTCAACTAACATTAATTGGAGTTCGACACGTTGTTTGAATAACCGTACAATAGTTGTTTCTCACTGGGGGAAGGGCGCGCATATATCTTATGAATACTAGGGAACAGCTAGACTTTGTCGTTTATAGAAACAAAAATGAGTATGTAATAAATACCTATTTTAATTTATTTTTATTACTATTTTTGCCAGTGCGTAAGCTTGGTCCATCTCAAAACCCCTACGTACCCTCTCCTTGTTGATCTATGAATCTCAATAGTTGTTGTTTTTTTTGGCTCATTCTCAAATCGAGAAAAAATGAAGAATGAAGAAGAAGAAGGCGAAGAAAATATATCACGCAATAATTTTGTATACTATCACCAAGAAACAAGAGCATGCACAGATATTTTATATTAACTGTACATAGAACAGAAGAGAAGCTAATATATTACTTTATAGAGAGCGAAGCAATAATCTGTTCAAATTCTATAAATTAATATATATTAACTAGTTTTTACACTGATCCATCGTGCATATGTCAGTGATTTTTAGATTTTTTTCTCTCTGTGATTTTCCTTTCTTGGTCTACTTCATTCCATGACACAAATTAATTTCATTCTGTGAAGAAGAAAATTAAACTCAACAGATTAATGTCATTATCTGTCATGATCTGTGAAATGTGAACATTTGGACTAAGGGGAACTGATTAAATTATAACTAATTCATATATTTAATATACAATATAAGTATTTATAGTCGGCTGCCTTTAATTGATGTCACCCGGGCCAATGTTTACATTTCTTTTTCATGGTGTATTACATTTCACTGGTTTTGTAATGAATATTTCATAATCTCCATGAATTTTACGAACCTATTTTTTTACAGGCACCTTTATCCACTACTTAAATGAATATACCAGCGAAATTGCCATTTTTAAAATATTTCCTATACATGCGAAGCGAATTTTAAAGTCACCGAAAAGTTATGATTATTGTTGTTGTTGTATTGGGGTTTACCGTCGCTGCGATAGTATTTCAATCATAAAGCGACGTCCAGCTAATTACAGGTGGAGGAAGACCCCGAGTACATAGAGGTACCCGGGTAGAACCACCGACCTACCGCAAGCTATGATTATTGTATCTTATTGCTATCCACGTATCTAAACTAAAAAATCATACAGATAAATAACTGTTATTTTTTAGTTTTAGTCCGAAAGGCTTCACTATATTTTAATACAGATATTGTTATTGATTAAAATGCAATTTAATGTAAGATTTCTGTATTCCTTATGATTAAAAAAGGCCATTTGAGCGAATATTCTAAAAAAAAAAAGTGTTATTTATCTGTGCTGCTCCCCTATATAATGGCTTTCTCAGTACCAATACCGCATATATTCTAAAATATACGTATACATGTATATAATATGAAATTGAAAAACGAATGCAAGTAAAAAAAAAAAAAAAAAAAAGCAAAACAAATAAAGAACTACTTTTTGGGACTTTGGCAACATGAGGCAGATATGTATATATATAGTACTACAGTCAAGAACAAAAAATGTCACATTATTCTGACATTAAGTCAAACAGTCCTCGAATTACTCACTAATTAATGCAAGGGAAATAGGTAAAAAGACCAGTAACATTTTAACAGAGAGAGAGAGAGAAAGAGCGCGAGAGAGAACATATATTTAATGCAATATACATGAGGTTTCTGCAGGCATATAGCCATATGTTACTAGCATGATGCACCATATGTTACCGCTCTAGATGAAAGTCGGTTTGTCGATATATACATAAATGTCTATACCTTTTTCTAGTACAGTCACTGCGCTTAACTCTTTGCGCAAATTCTCCATATCTGGTCCAAAAATAGGCAACTATAAATTCCAAAGGAGGAAATAACGATCTCGCTTCGGATAACTTATATATATGACTTACAAAGCTGTATAATTTGGTTTAGTAGAAGCAGGAAAAATGAAATATAAATAAAGAATTTAACGTGGGTGATGTGGTTTACCTCCATAATGATGTCATTAATTTAGTTTTAATTAGCCTCTTCTCCTTTTCCTTTTTATCCTAAAAATCACCAAGAAATCTTAATAATAATATAGTTTAAAAAAAAAGTAGAGAAATTCATCGTGTTTTATTATCGTGGTTTATATCAAATGGTGACCGGGAAGAAACTCATAAATGGTTACAAAAGATTTTTTTTAAATATGTAATTAATTTTATATTCTCTTAGAAAATGGTCTCTCAATTAGGCAACGTGGGTATTAAACTATATGTCAAATACGAGTAAAAATAACAGATATATAGAATGGTCGAGAATAAACATAAATATTTCATCAAACAGTGTGTGTGTACACACGAACATTTGTGCTCTGTTGGTATGAGACGGCCGGTAAGGGATCTGTAAGTAAGGGGTGGGGCGTGATACTTTTGTTAAAAACAAAACAACAACAACAGCAGCAGCAACAACAAAAATTATATATATATTGCCCATTTTAAAATGTTTAATATGTCTTTGAGTCAACATAATTAATTTCCAATATAGTTGTCGTGTAATGACCTGATACTTTTGTCCATATCATCTTTGTTATATATAGAAAGCATATATATATTGATATATATACAATAATGACAGAGAAATATAATATAAACATAATGATTGTACATATTATCAACCAATACATGTAATATAAAATAAAATTTATACTCATACATGTATATATTTGTTATCTTACATAGATATGCACTCATCTGGCTCCTTCATCAGATTCTCCCTATATTTAGAACTATTTTTTAATCATTTTAACGAAGTAAACTAATTAACAATTCATAATGCTAGCATAAATTTACATTTTTGACGAAATATATTAATAAAAACGCCCCCTTTTCCTTACATTGGCCCTGGATCGAGCGTAATTTATGCAAATGACTGTTTCAAAATCCCCATTTATAGATTTAATGCACATTTAAGTTATGTTTAGTAATTATTACATATATAAAGGCATATTTTATTTTCATTTTAATAAAGATCCCGAACAAGTGCATATTTCAATTTTCCATTAATTTATTGACTTTATTGGTAATACAATTGGGTATTCAGAAACCGTAGAGGTCATTGCTTGCAGAAAACAACAATCCATTTGGGTTCGAGATTATACGCTACACAGCAGAGCATAGACAGAGTACAGCGCGGAAGACGTGGCGAGGCAAAATTGACATCTGTGGCACTAAATATTTCCCCCTTTGATAGGAAAGTATCGTTACCATCTAATGGGGGAATACGGAATTGGATTACAGTCACTTTCACCTGTGGATTTTAATAGACTTGTGAACAATCAGTCGTTGTTTTCTCCAGAAAATTCTCCCCGTACAATGCAAGATGAAATTCTTCTTGAAAAGTCGGCTGCTCAACCGCAGCAACTTTCACCTTCAGTCAACCAGATTTCCGAGCATAACGGAGATTCAGCCGCGAGTGACGGCCATTCGGACTTTTCAACGGGCACACCAGAGGAAAAAAAGTTGGATTTGAATGTAAGTTCTTCACAGTCTCAACTAGAAACGAATACTCAGTTGATAACATCTCTAGCGAATGCTACGCAGAATTTCTGGCCGCCCCCTCTGACCCATGAGGATGCTTTTAATCAGGGGGCGTTTCAAAACGTCAATGGAACTGTCAGTTTTCAACAATTTCCTCCAACTACAATTTTGAATGCTGGAAATATCATGCAAGCTCATGTTTCGGCTGTCTCAATATCACCACAATCTCAACACATTCAGTCTCTGAACCAGAGAAGAGCCATTACTGCACAACATAACTTCCCTCAAAGACAACTTCAGCAAGGGATGGTTTTGAATAATGCCAAAAATTATCCACAGTGGAGCAACGCACACAATCCTTCGCCAAGTACACTCTCACCATGGGCACAGATACAACAAAATCAGAGGCGATCTGTGCCGAACATGAACATTCCAGCGTTTCCTCAAATAAAGAAGTCAAGTTTCCCCCCAAATCAGCATATTAACACGTCCATGTCGATGCTCGCACCGTCCAAGTTTCGGAGAAGTACCTCATTTCCAAGTCAGATGCATCAAGCTGCTTATACAAAACCAAATTTTGAGTACGTTGGTTTTGATGATGTTCAGAGAGAAAATTACTTGACATACCAGGTTTGTATCAATTTCTTCATTTATATCTAATTTCTGAAAGTAATCATGCTGTACTTTTTCCTCATAAAACAATTTTACCATAATATGCTGAAAGTTAAAAGATTGCTTATTAACATAGTTTACAGTTTTGATTATGTTTTTCAATGAAATTACTGCTTTATTTTTGTGTTGTTATTAAGTGGCCGGTAAAGAAGAGATTTCCTTTTCTCTCTTAATTCCCATCCCAGATAGAAATTTACTTTGTCATATATAACTGGCACAAAATTTCAGTTTTGTTGTGTTAATCCTCATAATCACACAGCTGACATTTATATAAGTCATATTAAATGGAAACTCTCCTACATCATATCATGTACCCTCCAGGTCTTTATATTTGCAAATTCAACCCTATTTCATGTGTATGTTTTACTACAAGTATCTTATTATATGTTTGAAAATTATAGTTTAAGTTGAAGCTTATTTCAATGTAGTATTTTCTGAACATGAATATTAATATAGGAGCCTTAATCTTCTAATTTTGGACTTAATATTTGAAGATATGGGCCCCTCCCATCACTGAAGTAGAATCTCTCCACCCAAACAATAGTCAGAATTCCCCCCCCTCTCAACCAACGCACACATTCACCTCAGCAGGACAGGAAAAAAAAGACTCTTGACAAATAATTTCTTATTACACAAAGAACAGATATACTTAAGTCTTGATGAGTTCTGATGCATCTTGATTTTATAAATATCAATCATAAAAAAGTGAGTTTTATTCACAGGCCATACTCCATGTTCACCAAGAGTCGGATATATTCAAATTTATTCCCAATGAAAATTCTTTTACATTTTTCCTGACTTTCTCTTTTCCAATCAAATTTTTTTTGGCAAGAATTTTTTCCGAATTAAATGGAAAGTTTTGTATTCCATAATACCTAGAAAAAGATATGATTTAAGATTTGGTGTGTGTATAATTTGAACAAGACTAAAAAAGTCTTCTTATTTGCTTAAATGCACATTTCCAGTTCATAGCAGTGAAAATTAAAGCCATGTCTTTCTCATTCTGCACACAAACAGTATCACAAACAAAACACACATGTTCTGTTGTATAAATCAGTCAACCAATGACTATCTATTACAGCAGTATGGCAATTGGATGACTTATTAATCAATTTGAATACATCTGTAAACACTGAGCAAGAGCAATAGTAGTGCAATGTTACCTCGTGACTGACAACAATAAAAAAGATCAAAGGAGTAGCAACATTCAGAAACATTAAAAAATATGGATCTTGTTATAATGTATAAGACTATGAGAAGCTAGAGAGCTGAAGGGAAGCATTCATTTGCATCATAGAATTGCTTGTTGATTAATAAATCATCCATCCGATGAGGTATACTGGAATATTTCAGTTCTCATGGGATTATGTCTGTATTCTCTCAAGTTAATTTGCAAGATTTCAGGATGAACAGTTAATCCGGTTAACCATGGTTCTATCTCACTCCTGATCTATGGATCCAAACGTTTGGAAGCTTACATAAAAATTTTGCTGACACTTTTTTAGATAAAGGGGAAACCTCAGTTTTATATTTTTTTGTAGAATATGCCACTTTGCTGATTTGGAGAAAGAAAAATCCAAATTTAGGGAAAACTACTTTGTTAAATCCAGAAATAAAAACACTGAAATGGGAATGGACTCAAAGATTTTGTAGAATCTTGGTCAAGGACTCAACTTTCAAATCCTTAACCTTGTTATGGTAGAGAGAGAGAGAGAGAGAGAGAGAGAGAGAGAGAGAGATATATTCCTGAATATGTAAATACACAATTTTTAGTAAATGGTTAAGCATCTAAACGATAAACTATGGAGGTGGCATTAATGATGATGAGAATGATAACATTGGTCACACAGGGTCTACTTTCAGCATACCTATTTATCCTCTGAAGAGGTTTTTTTTATCCCTCTTTATTTGAAGGGGTAAAAAGTTGGGAAAAATCAGCTATTGTACCCCACTTACAAAAATCTGTGGGCATTCTGACTTTGAATAGGAATAAAGTTTTATTGACCTGTGGTTGATAATTTTATAGTAATAGTTCTCGAATATTATGATCGCCCCTCTTATATCCATCTTGGCTCAGAACCAGTCAGGGTTTGGATCTTTGAACAGTGGCTTTATTTCAGCTGTTGATTTAAACTTGCCCCCAATTTTCAAATCAGCCTGCAACCTAGGACTGTCCCTCATCTGAGTCTTACATACATATATATTTATACATAAAAGAGAGAATGATGTAATTTACAAATAACAAAATCACTTTAAAGAAAGACATGATTGTTTGGACTTGTATTTCGAAATTCAAAGAATAGATCAAGGAATGGGCTAGTTGATTTCAAAGAATGACCTTCGACATCAAACATTATAAGACAAAACAAGGCTAGTTCTCAGAATTCCATATATGATCACAGGCTCAAGATGAAAGAGGTTTTGTAGATGAAGTAAACCATCACAGGCTTGCATGACATGGAGCAAAATCACACAGAAATACTGGAGGCTTGAGATTGATAAGCATGAAAATCAATATTGACAAGAAATTAGATGCACAACAGGAAATTACACATCTCTGAAGAAGTGGTCTAAAAAAATAGGGAAAACTGTTTTTTCTTATCATGATTTGTTTATAGAGGATCCCGTAAACTATGCTCTGTCTGTCAGGTTGCTGAGAACTTTGAATTAGCATCGGCCTGGTCCCCATTATAGAGCAAACCCTGATCTGGTCAAAGGAGAGCATTGAAAAAGTGATCTTTTTAGTCTAGACCACATTCAAGGTCATATACAGGGTTTAAATCCTTTTTTGAATTGAGTGGTACATTAATTGTTAGTTGGATAGAAGTATATTATTTGAGGTTGTCTACAGACTTTCTGAATGACCCACGTATTATATACATTTCAGCAGAATAGGTTAGAAAGTCAATGTTAGGTTATTTAAGGAAAGCACATACAATTACATATATGTAAATGGAGTGATTAACATTCATGATTGTTCTTACATGTATGTATAATTTGCAGTAATTACTGAGGCTTTGTGCATGGTTTTGTTGGGTAATGAGGTACTTCACAGTTGGTTGGGATAAATCTACTAGTTTAAGTGCTCAGCAGGGGTTCTCTTTTAAGAGATTGGGTCAGAAAGAAGTTTCATTGAAAATAGCATTGCATGTGACCATTTATTTGCATGTTCAACAAGTTTTGATGTTAATCTATAGGACTTATTACAAAAACATGTAATGCAGCCAAATGGGCCATATACATAGAACTTTCTTGCATGCTTGATAATAACCCTGACGAAGATCTATTGTTGATTGAAACTAGTTGGTTCTAATAAATAAGTTAATTCTGCTGTTGTTTGGAGTTTGCACTTCTAGACATACTATTATTATATGCTTGATAATATATTGAATTTGTGGATCGATTTGTGATTGGCATACATGTCCTGATTTGCAATTTGGATTGGATCGCCATGTGACTTGCAACCCACAGCCCTATTTTTTTTTTTTTAAGGAAAAGCATCTTTTGCATTTTCTTACTTGTAAAGATCACAGGGGTTTGGCATGAAAGTGGGGGGCATAAAATCACTATTATATACAGTGATTTTATGCCCCCCCCCCCCCCCTTCGTGCCAAAACCCCTGTGGTAAAGATGATTGATTATGAAATTACTCATCTTACTACTGGAAACCTACATTTCCTCTGAAAATATATGAAAGCACCATTTCCTATATATATAATTTTTATATATGTCCAAAAATAAAAAAATATCTGCTGCACATACATTAAATTAGTTAATTCACAATATTGAATGAATCCTTTATGCAAATTTAATAAATGTCTAAATGTTTTTCATGCAGATATGGGAATTGTTTGGGAAAGGCATGTTTTATTGTTGATGCCAACCATTAGATAAATAAATGATGATATGATTATTTAAAGAAGAATTCAGACTCCGATATTTAATTCCCGTAAATGCCAGGCAATAAAACACCCATGGAGGCCCAATAACACTACCTTCAAAATGACTGTGGTATTTGTATAATGGCAGTGTTCCATTTAATTTCTATTGTGAATTGCTTCTATACTGGAGATTGAAATTCTGTTAGGTTCTTGTAAAATATGCCAAACTTATTAAAATGACTAATTTCGGATGTTTTGGGATTGTCTGGAATTGTAATAGAGAATCTAACTGAATGGTGGCAATTGGAAAAGGCTCAGCTGGGAGGACATAAAAATGATGATGTGTGAAGAAATAGGGCCATGTGAAATTCAGTGCAAATTACCAAGGGTTACAGGGTTATCTAGCTTCAGATCTACAAATTAGGGCCGTCTATAATGACCTGCTCAGACAGACATGATATTAGTTTTTGATTCGGAACTCAAATTAAAAATTTTGAGAGTCATTTATTTTTCTTAATGGTCCGACTTTCATTTGTTCAGATTGTCAGCTTTACTTAAGTTTTGTGTGGCTCATTAATTTTTAAACCTGCAGTCATCACTGTAAATTGAGTTCCAATTAGAAACACATAATATGTATCAGAATGAAAATTGAACAAAATTTTTTCATCATTTTAATTAAGACAAAGTCAGTTTTTACGTTACTGTACCTATAAAAGAATCTCAGTATAACACACATATATAGTGTAGGTGTTTATTAAAATAAAAATCTATTGTGTTTGTTAGCCATATAAAGTGCAGTATTACAGCATCTAATGATCGTTTTTATCTGTTTAGTTCGTTTGAAACAGTATATTTATCCATTTTAGGTAATACAAGCTTTCAGAATGGTCTGAAACATTCATATCTCTTCAGGAATTTAAGTGGAGTTTGGAGTATTTTGCAATAGAACTTTGACAATTGGCCGCACTGAGTTCCCAGAAATTTTCAGTTTAAAAAACATCTGTAGTGGATCATTTTGTCCAATTCTCTGGTACTAAAGTTAGGAATTTCTGAACTCTCTTAGGCTACAAAAGAATTTGAAGTGAACCAAAAGAATGCTGTACAGGTGCTTGTAGCCGTTGCTTATTGGGAACATCTGTTAGCTACTCTGAAGCTATGAAAGTTTGGCAGTGTATGCTGCTTATTCTTATATATATACACGAGACAAACTATGCATTGTCAGTGCACTTGTACTCATTCCTCTCTCACTTGCATATTTTGAATTCTTATCTTTGGAATGTTTTGTAAACGTACATCTGCCAGGATTGTAACTCCATGTCAAACATTGTAGCAAGTTGCCATGAACATTAAGTTTTGCCTCAATAATCATTGAAACTTCACATGTACCTAACCCTATTACATACTATCCAGAACAAAAATTATAAAATTTTGTTCGAATTTATTTGAATTTACAGCCTTTTTTTGACTGATTATAGTTTTTTTTGTGCATGCCACTAAGAATCATATATCTTAGTAACCAGAGATGAAATTATTCCTTAGATGCAGTTCAAAATATCTAGATATGGTACTTACTGGTACGAATTCTGCTATACCTTTTTTTTTTGGATGCAAAAAGGTCTAGAGCATTTTTCGTAAATTTAAACTCCTAGCTATCTAGGACAATTCTATAAACACCCTTCTTGTTTCAGGTGTGCTGAAAAATTGTGGAAGATTTTCTGTACTTTTCCATGGCCATTATACTCTCCCTTTTCAGTGTGTTTCAAAATGGCATCCACTGACAAGCTCGATGTTGAAGAATATGAATTTATTTCAAACAAAACAGAAAAAAGCAATATCTGGGCAATGACAAAGAGAGAAAATAAGTTAAAATAGATTGCCTTAAAACACTTTTGTATATCCATTTACAAACATTTTAAAATTTACATATATATGATGATGCTTTTCAAAAGCAACCCGTCTTTGCACTGTTTTTATTTTAGTTTTTTTATTCCATCACCACCATGACGAATCAATACCTTTTCTGCATCTATATAAATTATACATGAAGGGAATTGGCAGCTTTTTTCATCTATTATGTATACAATCAACAGCTGAAATATCATATTCACAATGTCCGTAATTTGGCTATATTTGGTTCCCCATCATTGTCCTGCTGATAGATCAATACATTGGGTCCCTATATTGTGGGATGATGCTATGATTGGGGAGTCTGTCGCTTACCTGGTAAACCCTCTCTTTCTCTCTCTCAAAGCCTGCCATGCAGTTGATACCAGCTGTTGGCTGTATGGGAGATATGAAATCAATATATGTCTCTTCCATTAGTATTTACAGTAAATATTGACTTCTCCTGTCACATGGTCCTGCCTGCATTGCGTACTCAGTCTAACTATCTCTTTCTGACATTTTTATGCAGAATTTGCCTGGGTTTGCAGGCTTATATGGCTCAGGCAGTATCTTGGATTCTTTGATCTGTTTTCCATCATGTTCCTTTTGATGCTTATAATGATATTTATATATATTGATGTGCAGGAAAGACTTGTTTTTCAGGAGAGTTTCTGCAGTTTATTAATATCTGCCTTTGGCAAAGTAAACTGCAAAGGAGGGTTGTTTTTCACATTATCATTTATGTATTAAATAAATCCTGAATTCATGCTTTTAAAGGCACTGTTATTGAGTCTTTGCATGAAATTAACACAGACCCTAAAGCTTGAAAGACTGGTAAAATGCTCTGGGCAATTTTTTCATATTTTCAGGCTAGCTGTAAATTTTAGGATATATTAAGCTTTTTCTGTTAAAAATCATTTAAATGTCTCCTTAACATGTTTACATGAGAGTAAGCTGAAATCCATTTTTTTTCTCAACTTTTTACTGTTACGTAATTTTCAGTTATCATAAGATCCAACATCTCGGAAACCTTTTTCTTCTCAAATCCCTATGATTTTTGATCGCCAAGGACAGAGCAGGGGTTTTCTTAAGTAGATGCCTGCTTGCCCGAGCCGGGTTAAAATCGCCATGGGCAAGTGATTTTTCCAAGGAGATAGCCTGTCCGGCAAGTTTATTTTTGTAAATGAAATCTTTTGGGTTTTTTTTTTAAATTTTATTTTCTACATTATATAGGGGGTGAGTTGCTTGCAAATTGTGTTTGATACATGTTAACTAAAATTCATCTTAATACTACACATATTTAGTTTTAAACATTAACAAACACTAATTAACTTAAAGATTGGACAAGCTGTTTTCACTGGGGGCAAGTAGATGTTCAAAGTAACTTGCCTGGGAAGTGAAAGTCAAATCCTTAAGGAAACTCCTGCAGAGAATCACAATTTTGTTGTTTATAATGAACTAAAACCTAAGTCATGGTGCTGTGTTTCAAAATATTACAAGCTTGGCATTCCCTCCTCTCAATATATATCTTATTTCACTTCTGTTGTAACTCAAGAGAAAATTCAATAATTGAGGGGAAAGCAATTTGGTTAGTTTTGTGACTATAGTTTTATCCTAGTGATGGCAACTCACTAAAATAAAACTTCAGTAGGAAAGGCATATATTAACAGGGCTTTTCCTTTATCAGGGGCCATTCATAGGTGCCTTCCCCTATGAAAGAGTCCTCATATTCATGCAGTTTTCCCCAAATTTGCATCTTGATTTATAGCTCGACTATTCGAAGAATATGAGAGCTATTGAAGTCGCCCTTGCGTCGGCGTAGGCATTGGCGTTGGCGTTGCAGCTTTTGGTTAAAGTTTTGCGTGCAAGTTACCATCAACCTTATATCTCAATAACCGATATTATGGTATTGACTTGAAAGTTTATAAATATGTTCAGGGGCATCAGACAACCAAGGTAGATAACTCTTGGCTGAATTTAATATGAATTATGGCCCCTTTTTAACTTAGAAATTTTGGTTAAAGTTTTGCATGCAATAGAAAATTTGGTTAAAGTTTTGCATGCAAGCTACTATCTAGTTTGTATCTCAATAACCATTCATGGTATTGACTTGAAAGTTAAGAATATGTTTAGGGGCATCAGACAACCAAAGTAGATAACTCTTGATGGAATATATTACAAATTATGGCCCCTTTTTAACTTAGAAAATTTGGTTAAAGTTTTGCATGCAAGTTACTTTCATGCTAATATCTCAGTATCCAGGCATGCGATTGATTTTAAACATCTTTAATATGTTTAGGAGTATCATACTATCTAGGTAGATAACTTTTGATGGAATATATAACAAGTTATGGCCCCTTTTTAAACTTAGAAATTTTGGTTAAAGTTTTGCATGCAAGGTACTTTCATGCTAATATCCAGGCATGGGATTGATTTAAATTTAATTTTAATTATGGCCCTTTTTAATTTTTTTGTGTTATGTCTCAGTAACTAGGCATGGGATTGATTTTAGACATCATAAAAATATTAAGGGGTATCAGACTATCAAGGTATATTATTTTTGACTATTATTATGTACAGGGTATGTGAAGGGCAAGAATTGAAATAGATTTCATTTGATTTACCAACAAGCATTTTGAATAGTCGAGCGTGCTGTCCTCTGACAGCTTTTGTTCTTTACCCTATGAAAAAAATAAATAAAAAAAAATGGTGATATATCCCCAAAATGTGATATTAAGACCCCTTCCCCAACATCTGAAAAGAGGCCTGATTAGAAATGCATTTCAGATAATTAACTTCATTAATTTAAACATTACTTTATAATTTCATCAAAGTTTTTAAGGCAATACAATTCTTGATGGTCCCTGGGTAGGACCAGTTCTTTGTGCCTGGAAGGGTCTGAATGATGAAACCCAAAGACTTGTGGTTCTGTAGTCAAAACATGACCGCAACACTGCAATTCATGATGTCTTGTGAGAATTTTACATCATTAAATGGGTCAAGCATTGATGCATAGTATAAAAATAAACACAGTTGTATACATACTGCTTTGGCACTGGCACAAACATTTTCAGTGATGAAATTTTGTTAAAATATTTACATGATACATACAGAGCTGGTAATATAGAAGTATGATAATATTGGCTGCAGCCTTGATGGTTTGTTTATCTAGTGGTAAATATTTGAATCTATTTATACTATTGGAAAATACTTTTGACAAGTCAAAGAAACAGAAGGGAACAGTAAAACGGATTGATTATATAAGGTCAGAGCTAAACTTGATAGATTACAGATCTTTAACCCTTTCCCTCAGATAGACTCATTTTGATGCACTCAATAGGTACCACATAAAGCCTGATCTGCATAAAGCCAAACTCAAACCTTACCAAATTTAATTGTAAAATCCTCATTACCAGACCACTGAGGAGCAGCGAACAGCATAAAACCTGATCAGCCTGCTAGTTACTCGCAGGCTGATCTGGTTTTATGCTGTTTGCATAGGTCTTTTCATGGTATCCTCTATGAGGGAAAGGGTTAAATCATTGGTTGGTTTGAATATGTTGTGAAATATAGCTCTCCTTGACAAATAAAAAATATTCTGGATTGAGCAGTCAGTCTGTTGATTTTATATTCACAGAAATATTTTGCTGTTTCTTTATTATAAAATATTTGTGTTGGTGTGATTTTTTACCTTTGGATGCAATGTTTTCGCTGTGGATGCAATGTTTTTGATTTCATTGCACCCACAGGATGCATAAAATATATGAAAACTAAAGTAGTATGCATACTTTCCATTTTGGGACTCATAATTTTTTTAAGCCAGCAGAAATTGTAGAAAAATCACTGTTCACATTGTGGGAAGGACAAATTCATATACAAAGATTTTATTACTGTTGAGATTTGTTATGTCACGGCAAAATTTTTAACCTAATTTTAAGTGACAGGTTTATTGTTTTTAGCAGTGAATCTGTCAGAGAGACAATAAACTTAGTTTGTTCCATGCATACTTCCCTCAACACTGGAGTGCTGTCAGTAGAGAATTGTTAATTTGATATTACAGTGTTTGATAAAGACTAAATGATTGATGGGTGATAGACATGGAATCAATAACAGTTAGCCAGATGCTGGATATTGATCTATCCCTTTGTCAGTCAGGTGCACCATGTATGACCAATGAGAAGACCATATTTTTTCCCATCATAAATTGGGTCCCAATGAGAAAGAGTTGATTATTTGTCCAAATTTATTGCAAAATATTCCTGGTTTGATATTGAATTTTAAATAAGGTAATTATCATTTCATGAAAAAAAGTAGGACTGAGGATGGAAAATAGCTCCAAGAGAGATAAATAAATAAATAGTAGTTCAGCCAGACAGGATGACTGAAATTTATTTATGTACAGTTTCAAGGTTTTGTATATTTTCTGATTTAGTAAAATTGTTGTTTTTTTTTCCATTGGGATTGCTTATTGTAAATTCTCCTCATCCTGCTTTCATTACATTTCACTATCATTTTATCAGGTTTAAGCCAACATTTAAGACATTATTATCAAGTGAAAATTGATAGTATCCTTGATAACCCTTATAGAACCACATGTGAGGTCCCAGGATAATTACCTGTTATTGGTCATGTGATCAGTATAACACTAGATAGCATATGAGTAATGTGAAGACTGGCCATGTTCTGTACAGCTATTTATGATATCTTATTATAACTGAAGGTGAAACTGAACAAATAGCGTTCTCATCAAGGCTCTCGATCTCCATTATTTAGTACCTTTATAAGGCACCATTCCCCCAGCCAAAATGTATGTTTTTTCCCCCCGATTTTCAAGCAAAATTTCCCCTTCAAATGAAAATGTAAGAGCAACATAAAAAACAAAAATGGTCAAGTTGTAGGTTGCTGCACTGTATACCATTTGATTTCCATTTTGGTTTTACTCAATTTAGCTTCTAGACAGGAACTATTTTGTACATTTTTACATATATTTATTGCTGTATGTGAAGCAAAAATTGCCAAAATTTCCCCCAACAGGAGAAAATGACACAAAAATTCTCCCTCCTGAAAGTAGAGGCACTGTTCCCCTAAAACAGAGAGAGAGAGAGCCCTGCCCATTCACTATTTCATATGTACCCATGAAAAGTGTCATGCACTGTCATAATTGAGCATTTCCTCTCTATTCTGCGGTACAAAATTAAGAATATTTTAGTTTAAACTTACTTAATTTACGTAGACCCCTCTTGATGATTCCTGGGTTGGGCCAGTTCTTTGTGTCTTGGAAGGCCATGAAAAATCCTTGTCTCCAATGGTGTTTGAACCCACCACCTATAGATCTGCAGTCAGATACATTGCTTCTGGACCACGGTTCCCTGGAACAAATTAAGAATAAAAAGCGACTAATATAATCCCATTTTAACCCTTTCCCTCATATAGACTCATTTTGACGCACTCAATAGGTATCACATAAAGCCTGATCTGCAGAAAATCACAGTTAAACCTTACCAAATTTAATTACAAAATCCTCATTTCCAGACATGAGGAGCAGCGAACAGCATAAAACCTGATCAGCCTGCGAGTTACTCGCAGGCTGATCTGGTTTTATGCTGTTCGCATAGGTCTTTTCATGGTGTCCTCTATGAGGGAAAAGGTTAAAAAATAGGTTGGAACCATGACAGCACTTTCATTATATATATAACCAGGCTTCACAGGGATGATGGGAATCGCGTTTATCGTATCCCATTCTGTCCTGATTTACTCTCACATTACATGAAGACAAAGTGGGATTTGGGGGTATTAATTACCTTTATTGATAGTTTTTATCTGGTGTATAAGAGATGATGTTCGAATTCCAACAATACTTAGCACAAAGTAACTTAAATTCTTAAACTAGGTAGATACACATTTCCAACATTACTATTTTATGAAATATTTAAGTACACAACTAAGTTGAAATGAATTATGACTTTAATAACTATCATAATTGATAAGAAATGAAACATCTTGGTATTTTTATTGGAGAAAAAAGACTAATGAAATTCGCCCTTAAGTATTTGTAAAGTTTTAAAGTTTTACTTAGCGCTAAGAATTGTAGGCTGAAATTCGACCCAGAATAGAGTGTATAAATTTAAATCTAAACACTTTGTTTTAAAGTCGCACAGATGGTTATTGACTAAGAATTTGATTTTTAACTATATGTGTATATAAGGTCTACCAATACCCATCTACAGAAGCATGGTCACCCAATGAAACCATCCATTCTTGTAAAAAAATGTGTGGTTTCCCCATCACAGGCAATAGCATTACAAATGATATTGGATCTGTATTTAAAATTATATATATAGAATTTCTTTTCTGTTATAAAAAAAATTGTCATTTGTTTGATCACTGTGATTGACTCCTTACTCATGCACTCTCATTACATGCTAATCTTTCAAATTTGCTACTGAGAACTGGTGAAGATGCCATGTCACAGAACTTGTCGCCTGGTACAGCATGCACCCTCTTTTTGGATACTATATATTCTATATTTATCCCAAAGGTACCCAGTACGTTGCTGCCCATTAAACAAAAAAAACAAAAAAAAAAGATCACTTGATGTATAATATAATAAGAAAGTAGGTAACTTCTTCCGCTGAAAACGCACATCATGTTGTTGTAGTTGAAATTTGGTGGATTTTCATAAATTGGTCTTATTTTGCGTGGAAGGGATGAATAAAAACAATCAGGTACAAGAACACCCCCTTGCTAAAGTATCGTGCTACAACAGTTCGCGAAGTCGAAAACGCGTTTGGTCGGAAGAGATCTGACCGACGGAATCTCGCCAATCTCTCCCGTGTAAAACTAAAGAAACACTAAAGCTACAATATCAGCACTGAATTGAATGGACAGACACTGATAAAAAAACAAGAAATAAACCAAAAATGAATACTTGTTATTTCATTTTTCATCAAATGCAGCCTTTTCATCTGACTCGACCTTGACCGATGATCAGCTACGTTAAAACTGCAGATTCTCTACAGTTTCTATTGAGCGTCTTGGTGACATTGCTGATGTAGTTTTGTTTTCGATTTAGTCACACAATCTTGTCAAAACAATGAATTTCAAGTCAGGACATTTCAGGTATGTTTGTTTTTTTCAACAGTATTTGTTCACACAATTCAACATGATATTGTGGCTTTAGTTTTTCTATAGTTTTACATGGGAGAAATTGGCAAGATTCTGACGGTCAGATCTCTTTCGACCAAACATTTTTTTTTAATTTGCGAACATTTTTAGGGCGATTCCTCAGGCAAGGGGGTATGTCTTTATTCATCCCTTCCACACCAAATAAGACCAATTTTATGAAAATCTATCAATAATCAAAGGAGTTACGGCAATTGAAACGACATACTGTACAATTTTAATAGAAAAAGTTACCTACCTACCTTATTACATATAAATTTTTTTTTTATTTTTTATTTTTTTTTATTTTAATGCGGCAGGTTTTCGGTCAAATCAACGTACCGGATACCTTTATTTTTATCCGATTCCCCTTAAATGGCGTTTAGGAAAATATTTTGTATTGATTATGTGTGAACAAACTGTTTTAAGTATGGAATCCTGAAGTCCTTCTGAAAAGTAAGCTTTCCAAATGACTACTTTTTGGATTCTTATTATGTAAAAGCTGATTTAATCTAGGAGCTTGTAAGGCTACTTTTATCCTCCAGATCAGATTGTACCTTAGACGTCTGGAACTCCCAGACTCCCTTTAGTGTTGAGCACTGCAAAGGTTGATTAATTTTGCTTTCCTGCCTCATAAACTTAATGAATAATTGACATGTGTCACAGGTTTTTGCCGATTTTATGATATATTAGGTTGTTATGATGATTTGAAAGTAATTCCCAGTTGAACTGACAGTTCACATGCAACTTTAATAATTTTGTAGTAGAAAGATGCTTAAGAGTTTGGAATCAGGAACCACAGTATAGCTAGCTTAGGCTAAATAAGTGATGTTTTGCACACCAAAAGCTCACACAAAAGCTTGCAGTTTTAATGTACTTAGCTTAACCCTTTCCCTCATAGAGGACACCATGAAAAGACCTATGCGAACAGCATAAAACTAGATCAGCCTGCGAGTAACTCGCAGGCTGATCAGGTTTTATGCTGTTCGCTGCTCCTCAGTGGTCTGGAAATGAGGAAATTGTAATTAAATTTGGTAAGGTTTAACTGTGGTTTTCTGCAGATCAGGCTTTATGTGATACCTATTGAGGGCGTCAAAAGGAGTATATATGAGGGAAAGGGTTAGCAAGCCTCTTTGTTGCTTACATAGATTCAATACATGAAGCCTTCTCGTTTTCCTTTCAAGATAACTTAACAACACAGATAACCTTTGCTAGTCAGAGAATTGTAGGCCTAATTTATTGAACAGCTGTATGTACCAACGTATAATAGAAGACAATAAACATCCAAATCTGACCGTAAATGGCCCCGTCATATAATTAGATTTATCTTGGATACAGTTTCTCACAATTGATCTGTATTGATTCTTACTCAAAGCTGTATGATAGTCACACCTTTCAAAATCCGACAGATGTCAGATATTGATAAATTGAACCACACGTCTTCTGTTAGACAGAGAGGCAGACCGGGTGTACATGTATAATGTACACGTATTGTGGAGTGTGTGGACTCGATGTGGCTTATTGATGTTTCCTTGTTGTTGTAGATGTTTTGTCTTTAGGTCTCAAGACTAAATCCAACATTATATAACAGGAGTGTTGGAGGAATGGGCGAGGGAGAGGAAGAAAATGTGAGAGAGAAAGAGAGAGAAAGAGAGATGTTTTCTAATTATACAAATGATGGAGAGCAAGAGAGACATCCAATCACCTATTATTTTAGATTACACCCCCTTATTAAAAACAAAACCCCCTTAAACCAGCTCCAAAACAGTCCTTAAAAATACATAACAAAGAAAAACAACACCAAAACATCAGGAAATTTCTAATATTAAGTAATTACTGAGTCTGCTATATATATATGTATATGTATTATACCAGATCTGTTATGTCTCGTACTGTTAAATTATGTAATAAACAACATGGTGATAAAGGCTTCCCTGCTCAGCTTGGTGCTCTTGTCAGTCAAATAACACTGATATGAAGAGGATGATGCGTAGACATTTTGTCTGTTGTTATAACAAGGACCTTTTGTAATACTGACCTGTCTGACCGACTGCTCTATTATTGGTGTTTCAGGACCGCAGTAATTCCTACGATACCATGAAGTTCACAATGTTCGAGAACCAGCTGCTGGACATCATGCGGACAACCAACACAATGGACCCAGCTGAACAGATCAAAGGTCAGCAGGCATTTGGTTTCTGTATAGTATCAAGTATAAGAATTTGAAGGTGCTGTCTTTTTGTGGTATTGTTCACAAGGGGTATGAAGGTTGTAAGTTTGATCCCTGTTTTAAGACCTTCCCAGGCACAGAATACTGGTACAATATGATAGGGATAAATATGAGTTAAAAAACTTGTATCCTGATCAAACTTGAAAGAAATATGTTTAAATCAAATCAGGAATTTCCTGAAATATTTCATTGTTTTTCCTCACAATTTTGCCATTTTGACAGATCCAATGCGTCTTACATTATTAAATGCATAAATTTGGTTTTAGGGATCAATGTATTGATGTTGATTTCTTACAAATGTTGACTCTGAAAAGAGACCTTTCATGGAGAAAACAATGACTGATTTCCCAAATTTAATGTCAGAAATTTAAAATACAGTAACTAATGAGAATCATATATATCAATTTTCATAAAATAATTGAATATTATAGAAAGTTACTCCACAAAAGTCGTAGATCTATACTATTACATATAGACTGTGATAGTTCCCTATATTTTGAAATTTATCAATATATTCCCCAAGTAAGTGAAACATGATTCCTTCCCAGAAGTCTAGAGTGTCTGTTGAAAATCTGTAAGATGTCTCTCACAAAGGTTTCTTACACATGGAGTGAACACCTTGTCAGACCATGTCTCAAAATCTAATCTGACTGCATTATTGTGTAATAATGCATCAGAAATTCATTTTATTGAAGAGGTTGGGTTATGCAGAGGTCTTAAATGTAATACAGGACTTATCTCCCTCTTTGTGTCTGCCTGTCTTCAATCTGAGTTGTTCTTAAAGTTGGATGAGGATAACATGAAAATCAAACTTGAGTGATGATCCCTTTTCTGCAGTCGCAGCTGAATGGTTTTAATCTTTTCCTTCACAAATTTCGTTCTACTTTGACTTGATGAATATTATTTTACTAAACATGAAATTATATAATTTTATGAAACAGTCAGACTGTGTAGAATCTGAGCAACAGTATTAAAATTTATATGAACAAGCAGAGAAGACCCTAATCAGACAGCTCCTGATCTGGCTACCCTAATATTGCCAAGGCTTCAAAACGCCTTGGGAGCGGGAGGTCGTGGGTTCGATTCCCCGGCCGCGACATACCAAAGTCTTAAAAAATGGTACTGTTATAGCTCCCTTGCTCGGCCCTCAGCATATAAGGGTAGTTGCAGGACTGGTTGGCCCTGTGTGGTATCATGCCATATGTCTACGGCGTGATACTGCAGTGTGGTAGCACTTTATCAGTCTCAAGTAGACATTGTCTCCAAATGACTGAAATACTGTCGGTGGGACGTTAAACCCAATAAACAAACAAACAAGGCTTCAAAACAGTTTATATTAGATAAAGGGTTACTTATTGACTGCTGAATGAATCTTTGCACTCTGATATGAGAAAGAAAGGTATTGATAAAAGCTAGCTGTGGTTATATACTGATACCATTGTGAAGCCATATGTAGTTTACTGTTTGCTTCAAATATCTATAGACAAATGAAGGTTTCACTACCACTGTGGCACAGGGTAGAGATTTATGCCATCCTCAGTATAGAACAAGCGTTCTATAGATACAGTTTTTGTTGGTGCTTTAATGCCTTTGTGCATTGCAGGTGGCATTTGTATGTTGCTGTGGTTGAAATCTGCACACATCTGCTAATCCAACAGTCGATAATTAATGATTTACCTCATATAGAACTTGTGTGTTTTGAAGGCTTGGCAAACAGCAGACCCAAATCAGATATCTCCTATGTAATTTTACGTAGTTGGTTGTATATTGTATTGATGCCATTGCCGAAACTAAGCAAGTTTCCACCATTGCTTTGCTTTACAAAGTGGGGTCTATACATATTACATAATGTTCTACCTCGTTATGTCCCAATTAAATTCTTTGACGGCAGCTGATAGTACTTCAGTGAAACTTGGAATTTTTTTATTGATGCTTATTTTCATACCTCCGAACAAAAATTTTGTTTTTCCTCATAATGAGCAATTAAGAAATATTGATTCCAAATCTGAAAATAAAATCCTTTCTAGCCATGTTTGTTTACCAAGATATTGTGTGATGCAGCTTTGAGGAGTATGTTCTCCTACTTGACCTACCTTCTTTTGACAACATACCGTCTCATAGTTTTAAATCAACAACAAAAACTGAATTGCAACGTTTTTTTTAGTCACCTGCTGTAAGCAGAGATCACTTTTTCCATCGTCTGTCCATCCGCCTGTCTATCCTGTGTCTGTCACACTTTTCTATCATGCTTTAGCACACACGTGTTTCAGAGAACACTTTTGGTTTGTCAATGCAATGCAGCACCACAGGCCTTTATTATGTTACTATGTAGGTGCCCTTTGGGTCAGATATTATTTACTGTCTAAGTGTTACAGAAAAGTTGAATAGACATTGATGATTATAATAAGAGTGTTTAGTGAGACCTCGGACAAAGTGATGTTGTATTCATCACCTCCATAAATAGCATTCTTTGTGTTGTTAATATTTTGATGGCAATCCGTCAGAAATATTGGATTATTGATGTGAGGTTTTTAATTAGTAATACATGATATTGAGAGAGTGGAATCTAATACACGAAATATTAGTCTCTGCCTAGAACTAATTAAAACACTACTTGACTTTGTACTCATAGATGACAAACTATGACAATATGTCTAATTAATATCATACCTCAGGGCTTTTTCCCTCTATCATGGGCCGTTCATATTAAGTGTCTTTGTTTTTGAAACTCCCCAACATTGCTAAATGACCCCGGGTTTCTCTCCTCAAACTAAAGAAAATGGTGATTTTACCTCACAAAATATAGAAATAAGACCCATTCCTATCATCAGGAAAGAAAAAAGGGGGGGGGGGGGGCAGCACCTAAATCAGTGAAGTTTCAGCCTGATAGGGTTTTTTAAAACCTTTTACCTCATGAATATTCATTATCAAATTTATGAATTTATAAATATCAATTTACTTTAAAACTTAAAATGGCAATTTATGAAACAATAGAATCTGAGCTACGATATCGTACGAACAAACAGGAGACACTGATCAGACAGCTGCTGGAGGGATCTGGGTATGCTCTGTGCCAAGGCATCAAATTGATTCTGTACAAGGTAAAGGGTTAAGATACCAGTAAGCAGCAATTCTTCCACAAATTGACTGAAGTTGTCTGTTCATTTTTTATTTCATTTGCAGTATCTGAGAATAGCCTTTCATGTTTAAGTAGCAAATGAATAATAAAACAGTAATTACTTCCTGTAGCTCAGCTGGGATGTTTACCTTAAATAGTAAAAATCAATCTCCGAAAGTGCTTCTGTACCATTTAAATGCCATATTTTACAATCTGATCACCTTAATTGATTGATATTATTTTACTATCAATCAAAATGCACTTTACGAGGCCAATCCATAGTGACAATAAAAAGGTATTTCAATGGAATCTTTAATGGATATGGTCTTTCAGTTCTTCCATTGTTCAATCGAATGTAACAATTGTTATAAAGAATCAAAGCACAGTGGTGACAGTATACAATTATATGAGTGATATTTCTAATAGTTCATTAAACAATTGAAGCACTAGATTAGAATCCTAGACCAAATCATAGACAAAATCATAACCCCATATTTATTCTGTGTATTGCAGGAAAAGCTGGGTGTATGTTCGGGGAGGATCCGGCCAACACGCTGATTGAGGACGGTTCCCTGGACCAGACGGTGCCCACACTGGGCTCCCCTGCCCGCACATCACCTATGTCCTCCCAGTCTGGTCTAGAACATGTAGAGAGGTACTCCAGGAAGGTCTTCGTCGGGGGTCTTCCTCCAGATATAGACGAAGGTGAGTGATAGAGTAAGGGAGCTGCCAAGGAATCAAACCTAAAATGCAGATCAGCCTGCAAGTTATGTTCTCATACACTGATCAGGTTTATGCTGTTTGCGTTCTCATCTGTTCTTTCTCTCTTAGCGTTCAATCTACACAGACTGTCAAATTGCGAAGACATATTCTTTGTTTTGGCCTGCTTCACCATGATTGTACTAGTTTGAGTTCCTTATGCATGTGTGCATTCTGTCAGCTGTGCCCTAATAAACGTCTTACCCTGATTAATCGTTTAGGCCTACTGAGGAGATGGTAGGCCCCTTCTTCTGAGGTTGTCTCATTATTGTCTTGATCATATTTTTTCTTAGCCAACATGGCATGTGGGCTGTTCTGTCTGTGCTCCTTGTTATGCCAAAGTGTCTGCTAATTTGTTACCATGACCTCTGGTGAACAGGGATCCACTGAAGGGCAACTGTGCACATGGCATTATTGTATAAAGATGTTGCAGTGCTTTGGCTTGCTGTGGTGTATCAGTTCCTGAGATGGGAAGTTTGTAATGTAAAATCTTTACAGACTGAGGACAATAGATTTCCTGTGGTCTATTATGGTATAAAATGTGGCTTAACAGTCTGCTGAGGTGTATTTATGAACATTGCAGATTTTTAGGATTTCTTCCATAAAATTTACAAAAGAAAAAAGTAAAAAAAAAAAAAAAAAAACAAAAAAACAGAAAAATCTTCCCTCTGAATTTTGTCATTGTTCTGGAAATTTTCTTCTCATTATGGAAGCTTTCTCTTTTTTTTCTGCTTTTAAATCAAATGATTCTCTCCAACTGATTTTTTTTTTTCATCTCCATGTTGATTGTCTTTCCCAGTCCAAGAAAACAGGAAGAAGAAAACAAAACTAGTGAAATTCAATATTTCTTGTGCTCGATTTTTGTTAGAAAATCAGGCCTGATAATTTTCTGCTGGTTTCACAAGTATGAAGTTAGTTCAAAGTTATTTTGCAGATGCAGTAGAGAGGAAAAACCCAGTAGCTAACCTATTAAATGTTTGATAGCAAGTTGTCACTAATTATCTTATCCTGTGTAAGAATCAAGTTAGTGCTCTCGCTGAAGTTCACTGAGGAGTCCAGTCTGAGATTAACAGGTCATCTAATGAAGCAGAATGGCACTTTTTGTAAGAATCAGGCTGAAATCTTGAGAGGCAGCATAGGAACAATGCAATTCCTTAAATTCATATATATCACCTTGCTACTGAAACAGTTCACACAATCTCATTGATTCCATATACCCAGTGTCAATATACCCTTTTTTATGGCATTTAAATCTGTCCATTGATTATCAGATTAGCTAAAAAAATGACAAATTTGAAGTTAGAAACAGCCATCTTGGGTGACAGTTGATTCAGATTACAAACACTCGTTGTGTCAGTTGAATGTATTGCCTGCTGTTTTTTATTGTAAAATCACAGAAAGACCATCTCTTAATAGTATTGATCTAGGATCCTTGATGCAACAAAGTCTAGGTCTTGTGGAAGTGTTACATGGGGACATCAATTCTAAGCAGTCTTACACATACAAGGGACCATCAATAATTTTGTAAACTGATTGTATGTTAAAATTACCATAAACGCTCATGTATGATGTGCATCCCAAGCTTGAAGCTCAAAACCTTGGAAAAAATCTATTTCCTTTCTATATTGTGCACTCATTTGTACTTAGAGTAGGCTGCCATTTTGTATTGCTGTGGGTGTTTTGCAGATTTCGAGAGCAATACAGGTGACAAATGTTCCAATGCTTCTGCATGTCAGTAATACAACTATTATTATTCACGCCTCTAGTATCCACATGCAATTTGCATTGTTACCTTGTTGTTTATTATAGGCAAAGTTTTAGGTATTAGTCTTAAAATATCAACATGTAGTTTGTTTGTCGCAAGCCCCTTTCCTATTTGTATTTGAAGTACACAATAATAAACCATACTGTTTTGAACTAGTCAGAATATTGGCTGAATGAATTGATGACAACAAACAGATTGTATAATTTAATTATTTTGGTTGGTCCCAGTAACGACGATGCAAACATCGCATTTGGCATGTTGTCAATTAATTATGTAAAATACAGTACTGTACCGAAGTTCAGGTTGAATTGCAGTGAAATAAACAAAAATATGAATATTAGCACAATGATTTCAAATGCATTTAATTCACAATTACATGATAGAAATCACAGACAACCATTCATAGGCAAGTATATTTGATAAAGCTTTAATACCAATTTATGATATGAAATATACCCAAAGACTTTGTCGATATGGCCTTTTAGTTGGTGGAGTAATGTTTTGGAAAACTACAAAAAAACTAAATCCTTGTGTATCGTGCACCCTTTCTCCAAAATGGGCACTATACATGAGTATTTATGGTAGAAGTAATCTAACAATCTTTTGACACAATACCCTGAGCTGTGCAAAGGTATCCTGCAACATTTTCAGTTGTCTTCTATCTTCAAGAATGTATTCCTTAATTTAACCCACTTTTGTTTCATTTGTAACAAACATGGGCCTGCCAGTAGGCTTATCATCTTTGGTTGTTCCTCTTCCATCCTTAAGGCGATTCAATCACTTTGAAATAGTACCTTCATGAAATAGTATGCAAATCCTCCCAAATGCAGAGAAAGATTTTTTTAATAATGTATAAAACTTTATCACAACGCGTTGCTCTTTTAAACTGTGTGATGTCACTTTACAACAAACACTCTTGATGTGATGTATCAATGTCATATACATGCCACACTAATTGGAGAAAGATTTAAATTTGATTGTACAAAATATAAAATTGAAAGTGCTGTGAAATAGTGAATTAGTTAACAAAATTATTGATAGGTCTTTTTAGTTGACAGAATTATTGATGGGTCATTATAATGAATTATTGTTATTAATGATAAATAAATAATGTATCTTATACATCGGTATAATATACATTCAGTCTTGCTCATCAATTTCTACTCAGTGAAATTTATTGCATCATCATTTTTTAATTGTTAGTGTAATATTGTAATAAAATGGTAAGCAGTTGGTGTTGACATGCATGCTGGGGTAAACATCCCAAGAGGCAAGCTTCGTCAGCTAATTTCTAGTGGTTTTTGTAGACAAGATGTTTATATTCACATTTCATCATATGCATAAACAAACATAATTTTTAAATAAATTTTTAACATTTATATTTTCAAACATATACCATTCATAGATTTTGAAATTGATTATCTTCACATTTTCTGATATTTTCAGAAATGTGTAAGTTAAGGATAATTTAAGTCTGTTAACCCTTTCCCTCATATAGACTCATTTTGACGCACTCAGTAGGTACCACATAAAGCCTGATCTGCAGAAAACCACAGTTAAACCTTACCAAATTTAATTATAAAATCCTCATTTCCAGACCACTGAGGAGCAGCGAACAGCATAAAACCTGATCAGCCTGCGAGTTACTCGCAGGCTGATCTGGTTTTATGCTGTTCGCATAGGTCTTTTCATGGTATCATCTATGAGGGAAAGGATTAAGATATTTCTATAGACAATAGAAGACTGTAATGATAGTATGCTTTTATTGTGTGGAGAAATGTTTTACAAGATTCTTCCTGACTAAGAAGTCACCTTAAATTTGTGGAACACATGATTTCCCAAAAATAGATTGATCAATTTTTTTTATGTACCAGTAAAATAGAAAATAAGAAAATGTTCTTTAACCCTTTCCCTCATAGAGGACACCATGAAAAGACCTATGCGAACAGCATAAATCAGATCAGCCTGCAAGTAACTCGCAGGCTGATCAGGTTTTATGCTGTTCGCTGCTCCTCAGTGGTCTGGAAATGAGGATTTTGTAATTAAATATGGTAAGGTTTAACTGGGCGTCAGAATGAGTCTATATGAGGGAAAGGGTTAAAAATAAATTGCTGATAATTTTTCAGACCTTCTTATTGGTCACAACTTTATGGTGACTTCAAAAAACTTAATCTATGCCACACTCATTTTGGAGTCCATAGCTTGACCCGGTGCAATACTGGACCGTCACTATCATTAATGAATATCGAACAATAAAACTATTACAAATCTGGGGTCCATGGCTGAATTATTTTTATTGACACTTGCTTTAAGATGGAGTAAGTGGTAGTGGCTCTGCACTGCACATATTGCTAGATTACATAATATACATGATGTTAAACATTTTGTGCAGAACATAAACACTATCCAAAATTAGCACAATCCACAAGCCTGCCTCTGGTAAAATGCTATTCGGACTTGCTTCGACTTGTTCTATGTTGAAATTTATGTACTTGGTTTTGGGTTTATTTCAAATTTTATTACATAGTATAAATATATAAGGATTATGATAATAATATTCACTTTAATTACTGCATGAATTGTTTTAAATATATGTTTAAAAAGATCAATAGTTACTGCAATTGATTTTGCCTCTCGAGTTGTGACTCTGACAGTATATCATATAATTGTATGAAGAAACTTGTTTTTCAGATTCAAATATAATTGAATAAAGACATTAATCTTATGGGGGGGTGGGGGATGAGCATCCATAACTGAGGAGTGAAAATCACCTGGCCCCTATGAGGTATATATAGGTTTGAGTCCCGTCAAGTCATTGAGTTGAGGCAAGTTGCTCACACAATGGCTTTCAATAAGTTTTTTGTGCAATTGCACACACATAGAATTTCAATGATTTTCATTGTCATGTTCCTGGTGGTATATATGGTTACCAGTAACCTAGTGTAAAGGGAAGGTACTACAGCCAAGAACCAGAATCACTGAAACTCTTTGTGTGGGTAATTTGCCTTTAGTTTGTGGTGCGTCTGAAGTTTTGCCAAGTTGCCCCTTCAGTACTTTGAGTCCAAATAATTAAGTCTCCTAAACGAAGTTTGGAGACTTGTTGTTTTTACTCTGTTTCTTATCATTATTCTTCTTTCTTCTGCCGACAACTTTGTACGGGCCATATCTTGTAGGCCACTTGACATATCTTAACAAAACTTCACACACTTGTAGTCCTAAATGAGAAGTGATGCCCCCCTGAATTTTGTAAGTGTGGGGTCTCTGGGGGTCAGGCTCCACTCCCTCAAAGATGGATTTTTGCATAAAAAATGTATTTTGGTTAAATATTTCAAATTTTCAACCCTGAATCATATATTTTTTTGTTCCTCATAATGAGAAGAATTGATTAGTACTACTTTGGAGTCCCTGAGGTCACCCTGGGGTCAGGTCCCACCCCCTCAATTTTACTGATGACCTTATTTCTTAAACTTTGTTTGGGAGACTTAGTAACAGTTCACTGTTACAATTATTATTTGTTTATCAACGTTTAAGAATGAACATTTACAATAATTATTTATTATTTAATGTCATTCTTTTGGTATTCTATATTCTTAGTAGACCTTTCAAAGCACTTGTAAGCAATATTCAGAGAACTTGCTATTTCTGTATCGTAATTTGATGTTCAAAACCACCTAGGTTGGCCATTGACCCGGATAATTCAGGTCTAAAGATTAGATATCAAAATGACATATCCTTAGATCATAGGTACAGATACATCCATCTTTGCTTTCAAGTTTGAAAGCCTTATTTTTCTATGAATTTAATATCTGATAAGAAAAATGACAGGTTGAATCAGGTTTTGTCCGGTTTAGGTTACGCTTATTAGTGGCATTGTATGGAAGGCAGTTGAAGAAAGGGATTGTGATATTTTTTCCTTCAAAAAAGACCTGTAAACTTGTAACATTAATTATTACCAGATGCTCAACTAAAATCCAGGAAGTTTGACTGGCATCAGATCTAGGTAGCCATTTATAATATTAGTTTTCCCATATTTATGTATACATAATAATATGAAGGGAAGGAACATTTTTTTGCCCAACCAAATGGGGCATATGCAGTCGAGACTGTCTGAGCGACCCTCTGAATTAAACGACTCTGTCTTATCTGACTTACTTTTAGTCCACCTATATAAATGGTCTGAATTAAACGACTCCCTGTCTTATATGTGACAAGCGACCCTAATTACCTGTTCCCAGTGCGCTGTTTTGTCGGTATTTAACGACTTTCACAACTTTTGTAATGCGCATCTCTTTAATCGTACAATGTGCAGGCAGCCATCTTGTTTACCCGCGGTTGTTTTGCGGATGTTTGATTGGAAATGTTCTACTGCTTCCGCAAGTCAGGTGCAATACAGCAATTATTTTCACATTTGCATTGTTACCTTGTTAAAGTTTATAGTTTGAGTAATAATCTGAAACTGCCGACACCTTCTAGTTTGTTTTTGTTTTTTCGCAAGTCTCTTAACAAAGGGTATTTGAAGTACACAATTATCATGAACAAAACAGCTCTGTCCAAAACGAAACTAAATTGTCAAAATTTCGTCTAAATGCATTGACAACAATAAACTAACTCTTCATTTATGGGTAGGCACAGTAATGGCGATTAAAACATTGCATTTGTTTGTATGTCGTCATTTACTTATTATGTAAAGCACAGTACAGGATTTCCGGATGAATTGTAAGAAAAGGTAAACACCAATCTGAAAAAGCAGGGATTGTATACACACATCCCTGGAAAAAGAGAACAATGAATTTGTAAGCATTTATTGTACAAAACCATTATAGAAATCATAAACAGACGTTAATTTACAGGCTAGTATGTACGGTTAAGTTTTAATATCAATTTTACGCATGAAATATATATTGTGTACCCTACCCTTAGACTTTACCAATTTACGGCTTCTCTAGTGGGTGGGGTAAAGTTCGGGAAAATACGGAAAAAAATTATCATGTATTGTGTGCACCCCCTCCTTCAGAAACACAATATTTAAGTAAATATTTTGCAATAAACATAAAATAATTTGTATAAATTCATCTAGATTTTGTTGTATATCAATGTATTAAACATAGCACTACATGTTTATCTCTGTTTTTAACTCATTCTGCATGTAAGAACACCAGTTCAATAAAAATTGTTTAAATGTTTGAGATTGTTTTTAAAGACTCCCTGTCATATGTGACCTTTTCATGAAAGTCCCATTGAAGGTCACATATGACAGTCTCCACTGTACTCATAATGGTGAACTACACTCTAATGGCTGGGGGTTGAGAAGAGGCATAAGATATAAGAGTGTTTTCCTCATAAATCAGAGGTCCTGGGTTTGATTGGCAACCCTGATGTAAATATAATACACTACAGATGAGTTTTAATTTTTTAGCTCGACTTTTCGAAGAAAATGAGAGCTTATACTGTCACTCGGGCGTCGGCATTGCAACACAAGGTTAAAGTTTTTTTCAAACATCAATAACTTAAATACTATCAAAGGTATTCCACCCAAACTTAAAATACTTATTCACCATCATCACTTCTACCTTACTTCTAAGGCCCACAACCCTGGCTATCCTATTTTTGGAGTTATGCCCCTTTCATACTTACAAAACAGCCAAAATCAAGGTTAAAGTTTTTACAAAGTTGTATATCTTCAATACTATCTAAGGTATTCAACTGAAACTTCAAGTATTATTCACCATCACTACCTCTGCCTTACTAGCAAGGCCCATAACCCTGGCTATACTACTTCTTGAATTATGCCCCTTTCATACTTAGAAAACAGCCGAAATCATGGTTATTTTTTTTACAAAGTTGTATATTTTCAATACTATCACAGGTATTCCGGCATAACTTGGAATACTTATTTATTGTTTACCCACACTACCTCAACTTTACTGGCAGGGCCCATAATCCTATATGATGTAATTAACAAATTCATTAAAAAATTTTGTCATACAAGGTTGGTAAGTATGGTTTATTTCAGGTTAAGGAAAAAGGAAAACACCAAATACAATTTTAACAAATTATCGTTTAAACAGCATGAATATTTTCTCAATTTTGTTCAATAGTTACTCTTAACATTACCTTAAACGCATGGTTAATTTACTAGTAACAGTATATACTTGTTTCAAAGACATCATGCTACACGAAATATTGCTGTACATGATAGTCCTACTTGAAAATGCCCTAACACTCATATGACAAACACTTAAGACATACAACCTGGAGGTGATAGAATAATTTCTACTATAACTAGAACATATCATCATTGATATGTACCATACTATTAAAATCCATAAAACTGTGTCTTAGCAACTGAGAAAAGTCGAGCGTGCTGTCTTATGGACAGCTCTTGTTCTTGCTTAGTGCTCAGCATATAATTAGTATATTGTAATATAATTTGTCAGACATCAGGATATAATGTGACTGGGTGTGGTATCATTACTCTTGCCTATGGTGTGATACCACATTGAGGAAGCATTTAATTCGAGCATTAGACCAAACAGTCTTATCTCCCATCTCTAAAAATCTAGAGCTCAGTTTATGGTACTTTTCTCATTTAAAGAAAAATCATTTAAGTAAAACCTACATTCTCATGCACCTTTCATTGGTAGGTTATAGTTTGTAGCAGCTTAAAATATAGTTCAGCTCCTTCAGTTCAAATCATATGTCTGTTAAAAAGACAAATTTATACAGTAAAACCTGTGAACATAGACTGCTCAGGAGAAACTGAAAACTGGCCATTATCTGGAGATGGTTAAATTCTCTGTAAAATAAGTGCAGGGAATACATTTACTGGCCTTTGTCCACAGGTTGGTCATTAACTAGAGGTAACCAGTCTAACACAGGTTTGATTGTACATGTAGTTTGAATGACCAGGATAAGACCTGTTTTCACTGGATCAATTAATAAAAAGAGTGTTCATATATATTTGCATCACTCTGAAATCAGAATTTAACCCTTTCCCTCATATAGACTCATTTTGACGCACTCAATAGGTACCACATAAAGCCTGGTCTGCAGAAAACCACACTTAAACCTTACCAAATTTAATTATAAAATCCTCATTTCCAGACCACTGAGGAGCAGCGAACAGCATAAAACCTGATCAGCCTGCGAGTTACACACAGGCTGATCTGGTTTTATGTTGTTTGCATAGGTCTTTTCATGGTTTCCTCTATGAGGGAAAAGGGTTAAGATTAAATCTGTATAGAGAGGTAAGATGATCGACACAGCACAATCAGTTCCTTTGATCTCTTTTTTGGTAATCAGTAGATATATATGGAAATGTTTCAATCACACTTCTGATCTAGATGTCTTTGAAAACATGAATGACATTTGAATGAATTAAGTTTCTAAAGATAAGGTACTGAATGGTTGATAAAAGAAGTTTTAACTTAGAAGTAATTATTAACTTATTCTGTGAATAGACAGACCTCCAGCAGTGTGACAGTGATAAGGAAAGACCATCTTTGGTGACATTTTAATCAAATTTTAATTAAATTTTAAACCTCAATTTTATTTTCTGAAAGTGTTAGAAGGTACACACTCTTTATAATTTATATTCACATATCATATGGATGCTGTGTATACCCTGTGCACAACTGAAATCTCAAGAATGGAATACCTTTTTCAGTTTCGGATATTTCTGTATTGTTTCATAAAATATGCAGCAAGCCAAGTTGTATGAAATTACAAATCGAACAACGAAGCCACAAGATCATTTTACCAAAAATAGGGCTGTTAAAGATATTCAGGGTGAACATTTCCCCCAGTTTGATCTCTTGTTTTCTGAGGTCTGACATTTACAGACTAGTATTTAAATGGTGTATTTTAATAGAAAATATGGGTGCCTAGATAAGGTAGTGGTAATGCACTTTGCTTCTCAGCAATGCGTACCGGGTTCGATCCTGGGTGACGTGCATGAGAGGGTACGGTGGTCGCCTGTCCAAATACGTGAGTTTTCTCTGGGTGCTCTGGTTTCCTCCCACAATAATGACCACATACGTCGTCATCCGAGCCATTGAGAATGATTTAAGATGTAAGAACTTGTTTCATAATTGATGTAAAATAAATAAAGTTTAAACTAATAGAAAGTATGACTGGAAAGCTTCAGATTACAAGGCCAGGCTTTCTTTCCAGATGATGGGGAAAGGGGGCGGAAAATATATTATTATTTTCTTAATATTTGGGAAAAACAGATCCTGGGGTAAATAGCAAATTTGTGTAAAACTGCATAAATGTTATGACATCTTTAAAGGGGGAGAGGTTTTTGAACAGCCCCTGATAGAAGAGGGAAAAAAGCCTTGAAGGTGAAATGTTCCCAACCCCAGTAAATGGCTTTAAAATCATCCACTTAGTCAGCTCAACTATCTCAACAACAGAATGAGATTTATTTAAAATGATCATATGCCTTATGGTCCTTGCTCTTATTCAGTTTCAGTAACTTTGAGATCGTTATCCAAGCTAACAAGCACAGCTTTCACATGTCTTAAACAAACCAAACAGGACAAGTAGGAAACCCGTGGCCCTGAAATGCCACATCTCTGCAAGGATGCAGCTTCCATTCTCTAGGAATTTCAGATTACACAGCAAGCATAGGAGATAAACAGATTATTAGGGTTTAAAAAAATCTCAAGAACGGAATTCCAGCTATGTTTCAGCAGATGATGTGTTACTTACAGGTAAGTAGAATGCTGCGGAGGAAGCCTTGGAACAAAAAGGATTAATTGTCTTCCTACTTTTTAGCACGCGACGCATTCTCTCTATTCTCTGAATGTTATTTTTTTACCTGATTCCTCCTAATTTCACACTTGCACATTGCTCAGGGAATTCGACTGGAAAGTGATTGAATTTCTACACATTCTGTCGTGGCACACATGTTTTTAGGAGTAAATGACATCCATGTAAATATTGATTATTCATGATGCCACACGGCTTGTAGCTTTGACTAAAATCCTGATAGGATTGACCATTTTGACATGAAAATAAAAGGAAAAAAAAAGTATGGCGTGCAATGCAAGGTATTGAATAAAGAATTGCATGAGAAAAGTGAAGGGTATAGTGAGTCAACACATGTGTCATCCTGCAGATCAAACGGTGACAATTACTGATTAAAAGTGAGGTTAATTGACCTGTCTGTCTGCCTGAGGTCAAAAGGGCAGGTTGTGATGACTGGTCTGATGAACTGAATGTTTAAACTTCTTCCTGGTTCCAAGTGGGGGTGTGGATCAATATTGGAATCACTGGGTTATGTCATGTGGTTTATTAATTAATGAATCAACAGTTACATGCATTGATTTTTTTTTTTCTGTTATCATTTATCTGAGGCTCTTGAAGGCATCTTTTAGTTAGGAACAGTGCCTCACGTGCAAGATTAGACACTGTTTCAGGATCAAAGGAATTGAGAAGTCACCTGAGAGAAAAAATCTCCAAGTTCCTGAATATTGCCTCTTAACACTTTCAGAAATTATTTATTTTGTGGAACTGCCCGCAAGATTGCAAAAAAGATGTGGGCTTTGAAATGCCCTTTCAACATTGTGAATATGTACACATTGCAAGGTTTCCATAGGTACGTGTTAGGCTATAGCTAAGTTATGTTGCACTTTTTTAAGTTTTATGATAAAAATAAAGGTGTTGCAACCAAATTACGAATGATTTCACCTGTTTTAAGGTAGCATTTTTTTTTGCGGTCATTTAAATTCTTGAATAATTGTACCAAGTCCTTGAATTGTTGTTATTTCTTTGTCTGCTGTGAAAATGCCAGATGTGAATAAAATGTGAATATTTGTGTCTGCAAACTTAATTGATTTACAGTATTTGATGTTGATAAAAATAATACAGGAAAATAAAACCTTGCTCAAGAATGGGCAAAGCCATCATTAAAAAAATATTAGTTTGTTGTGTCACCTGCTGTAAGCAGAGGTAACACATAGGGGTCTGTCTGTCCGTCACACTTTGTCTGTTCTGTTTGGTCTGACCTATGACCTACTTTTGATGAAAAAAATAAAGATCCCCCAAAATACCCATCAATAAAACCATCTGGTCTTGTTGATTTATAAAGCTAATTCTCCCAGTATGAAAGCCACAAAAAGTAAAAAAAAAAAAAAAATCTAGAAAAAAATCACTGTTTATAATTTAGTAAATTACCTTTACAGTCAGTTTGGTTACCAGCTTTGCTTACGCGCAGATATGCTGGACCAAGGAAAATCGATAAGCAGTCTACGACACACTTTTCACCTTTATAGTTATGGCAGTTGATACTCCAGTGTTTAACAGTTTTCCAGCAAATTACACTGATTATATGGGATGAAGGATACTGCCAGATATGATAATTGTTTAATTGCCAGATGAATCAGTTGACAGAAGTGTATTTGTAACATGCTCTGTTCCATGGTAGTCAGACTTTTGGTAATTAGTGAAAATCGAAATTGTGTGGTAATTATAATTAAATACAAAACTAAAGATCACAAGGGAACTAACTAAGCCAAATGTAAGAGAAGCATGACTGGGTAATTATGAGGGGCCGTTGAGGGAAAAAGTACATATATGCTGCAATAAATTATTAATTTCACAGTTTCTGTTTGGTACACTATCTCATGAGAATAAAAAGTTTGAATTTAGGGGTAAGTGAATGCTTGATAAGAGCAAGAACTGTTCTTACAAGGCGAGTAGCATTTG
>CM037788.1:7887098-7902837 GCA_021229015.1 Solen grandis | reverse complement strand
TTTAAATTTTCAAATTCATCCAAAGGTTTTTTACCCAAAAAATAAAAATTATCGGTCCAAATGTTCGAATCTTATTTCAGCCACAGAACTTCGGTTTTTCGGAATTTCGGTTAGCTGACGGAATGCCCCCCTTTTTGATTCAAGATTCCCATCTGAAAAAAATTTGAAAAAAACCCGACCATAAAGACGGCTGTAGAGCGCGAACCCATTTTTAAACTATTTTTAGCTGTGACGTCAGTGACGTCATAGGGGGCTGAAAATCATTGAAATAAAAATTTTTCCTCACGTGATAATAAGCCATAAAAATTTCATGTCCTAGGACTTTTGGGGGCCAACTTTTAAAAAAATAAGCGTTTATTTTTGGAAGAAAAAAAAGAATAATAACTAGATTTCATTCGTTGATACAAATTGATAGGACTTTCTGCAAAAATTTGAAAAAAAAATTAAGTTTAAATTTCCCCTTAGAAAGACTGTTTTTAAAATTTTTTAAACCTTTTACTTTTTTTTTTTTTCGTAGGGACTTTTTTTAGTTTTGGGAACGTCACATGACGTCAAAAGATGCTGAAAATTTTTTTGTTCAAAAGTGCATACTTTACTGTCGTAACTCTGAAATTTTCATTTTTCTGAAAAAAATGGCATCATGTCAAAATTCATTGCCCTAAAAGGGAAAATTAAGAAGTTTTGCATATGACGTCAAATGACTTTCATATGACGTCCCCGACTCAAAAAAATATGTAAAAAATTTTTGCGAACTGCAAAATTTTTTAAGTTTAAACTTTCTATTCCCCTTTGAAGTTTCTTTAATCCAAAAAATGAAATTTTCGGTCTTTTGTTCGATTTTTATTTCAGCCACAAAACTTCGGTCTTTGGGAATTTGGTTAGCTGACAGTATATGCACCCTTTGATTCAAGATGTACCATCTGTGAAATTTGAAAAAAAAACCCGGACCTTTAAATGACGGCTGTAGAGGGGCGAACCCCCCATTTTTCACTTTTTTTTTGCTGTGACTTTCATGTGACGTCATAGGGTCCCAAAAAATCATTAAAATCAAAATTTCCTCACGGGACAAATTTTTGCCAAAAAAAATATTATCGTCCTAGGACTATTGCAACATATAAAAATAAGCGTTTAGTTAGGAAGAAGAAAAAAAATTTAATAATTTTTAAACATAAAAAACCCCCAATAGGATTTTTCTGCTTTAGGCAGAAAGTCCAAATAAAATAAACATAAAAAACCCCAAAATTAGGACTTTCTGCTTTGGGCCCGGGAAAGCCCTAATAATAAAAAAACAGTAAAAACCCCAATATGACTTTCTGCCTGTAGGCAAAAAGTCCAAATAAACATAAAAAACCCCCCAAAGGCTTTCTGTTTTTGGGCAGAAAGTCCTAAAAAAAAAAAACAGTAAAAACCCCAATATGACTTTTCCCTGTAGGAGAAAGCCCTAAAAAAAAAACAGTAAAAACCCAATATGACTTTCTGCCTGTAGGCAGAAAATCCTAATTACACCCCCCGAAAAACTGACTCGTTTGATAAAAATTGTAACACGGGTAGACAGGTAGGGTATTGCGTTATCGATTCTTGACATAAAAAAAATGTGTAAAAGACTCTCTCTCTCTCTCTGTATATTAAGGGTTTGTTTTTCTTTCATTTTTTTCTGTTTTTCTCGTAATGCGCCGTTTGTATGCGGGTATTTCTGATTTGAACAAGGGAGGGATTGCGGGATTCTACCCGTGTCGCTGTTCGAATCCCGGTTTTTAAATACGGATTCCATAGGAAACATTCCAGATGTCTTACGTTAAGTTGGATTTTATCAAGGACCCTTTTACAAAAAAAACGTCACAAAGACGGAAAATTTATTTCATTTCATTTTATTTATTTAGTTATTTTTTTTTACAAAAAAAAAATTTAAAAAAACAAAAAATAAAAAATTTTCAGAAGGTGGGCCGCCGCTTTTTTCTAAATAAATGAAACAAATACATAAATATTTAACAGAAAGATGGCCCCCGCTTTTTACAAAAAAAATGAAACAAAAAATACACACACACATATATATATATATAAAATTATATATAAAATTTACAGAAAGGTGGCCGCCCCTTCAGTTTTTGAAACGTAAAAATATTTAAAATAAATTTAAAATGTTTTAAAAAATTTAATACATTAAAAAAAAAAAAATAAAATTTTAAACTATTTCATACGACCTCGGGCCGAGGGGAATGTTTTAAAAAATGAAGTTGGATAATATCGGTTTTTGCCCCAAAGTCCCCCTTTTTTTATATTTTTTTTCCCAACGTCCCACTCAAGATTTTTAGCACCCTTTCTGGGTGTGTTTTGATAAGGGATTTAATCTATTTCAAACTACAACACATTTTAAAAAGAATTGAAGTTGTATTATCTGATTTTGTTTCTGATTTTTTTTTTTTTATTTTTTATTTTAAAAGGTAAAATTTTTATGTTTTAGTTATATTGTATTATTTCTTTCTAAAAATGTGTTTATTAAGGTCCATTAATTAGGGTTACTAAATTTAAATTTTAATTTTTTAGTGTAAAAATGCATTCCTTTGATCTCTGGCTTTAAAGCTTATGTGAATTTTATAAAGATAAAAAATTTAAATTTTAAAATTTTTAAAAATAATTATACCTCTGCTACTTTTTTCTTTAAATTGTGTTAATTTTATTGGTCCAACCAAAGTCCCTTTACCCGTTTATTTGGGTAAGTGATTGGATTTTAAAAAATACAAACAAGTCCTTGGGGGAAGATACAGAAGCTTGGCTTAGTTGGACGTATTTTTGAGAAGGGGGACTTTAAAAAACTAGGAAGAAGAGCTGCAGTTCTGCCTTAGTCCCCAATTTCAACATGTTGAAGATGTGTGGTTTGTCGCCTGACGGATCCCGAAAAAGCAGAGATTCCAGTGGATGTTTCAAGGTTCACAGACTATGTCATGAAAATTGGGTTGAGGGAGACAAGGGGCAACTGGAACCTTTTTGAGAAGAAGGACCAAGAACAACAAACAACTTGGAAGGCTGGCACAACAAACTAAAGAAAAGTATGAGACAGTCACATCCGAACATTTACAAGTTCTTGGAAACAATACAAAGGATTGAAGCTGCCAATGCTATCAAAATTCTTCAGCACAGTGCCGGAGGAGTGAGAGAAAAGAAGAGGAGGAAATACCGACAACTTGAACAGAGACTGTCTGCCCTGAAACACAAGTACATGGCTGAAGAAATCACTGTGATGGAGTATGCCGATTGTGCATCGCATTTGATTCGGTTTGAGAGTAACTCTGTATAGAACAGATCAGTAGGGTGGAATGTCACAGTTGTTTAAATGAAAGCTTGTTTTCAATTAAAACAAAATACAATAAATTGTACCACATCCGAATATAGCCCTGTCTTTATTTGATTTGTTCATGACACTGAAAAAAAAATAATAAATATATGAAAACATAAAGAGTTTTTTTTTCTTCATTTCAGAGAGAGAGAGAGAGAGAATACTGACAACATCCTAAAACATAATAAGTATTATAAATACTTATTATAAATAATTTTGCTAATAGCATATAACTTATTATAAATACTAATGCAATATATTATATGAAAACATAAAGATTTTTTTTTCTTCATTTCAGAGAGAGAGAGAGAGAGAATACTGACAACATCCTAAAACATAATAAGTATTATAAATTACTTATTATAAATAATTTTGCTAATAGCATATAACTTATTATAAATACTAATGCAATATATTACTAACCATAAATACTATTGCAAATTGCTCTTAATAATATAAGACAATAAGACAAATAATTGCACTGAAATATTCCAATCCATTTAGGTAAAGACTTAGTCACTCATCCAGGGACAGTCTATTGTTATCCAATTAAGCATGTTTCCCCAACTGCCCCACCTTGATTTTTACTGTTTTATATAAAAGTGGGACAGTTGGGAAGACACCATAATTCAGATGTTACATGTAACTGATGAAAGTGTAAAAAAAAGGAAAAAGTTTACTACGTATTTTCATGCGTTTTCGCTCATGAACGTATATTATTATATATTATTATCATTATTTGACCAAAAGATTACTTACAGATCTTTCAGCTCTCCCGAGCTGCGGAGAGCTCTTGAATCACTTTATCGAGTGGCGGCTCAACTTAGCCTGAAATATCAACAACAATAATGTTAATACAAGAGGCCCATGATGGCCCTAAATCGCTCACCTGAGATAAATAGGTTGACCCAAGGAACATCTGTACCAATTTATTTAAAATCTGGCCAGTAGTTTTGAAGAAGATGAGTTTTAAAGTTTTCATATTTTTTTTCTTTTTGTTGCCATGGCAACCAGAGTTCTATATGGATCAAGTTTTTTTTAGCAACTTTTGTGAAGGTTGACCCAAGGATCATTCCTGCCAAGTTTAATCAAATTCTGTCCAGGGTTTCAGAGGAAATGTTGATTAAAGTTTTCCCTATATACATATAAGGCAAATAAGCCCCGCCCCTGGCGGCCATGTTTTTTTTCGGATCGGGAATATTTTAGCAACTTTGGGAGAGGTTGACCCAAGAAAACATCTGTAACCCAAATTTTTTTTAAAATCTGGCCCGTAGTTTTGAAGAAGATGATTTTTAAAATTTTCATTTTTTTTTTCTTTTTGTTGCCATGGCAACCAGAGTTCTACATGGTCAAGTTTATTTTAGCAACTTTTGTGAAGGTTGACCCAAGGATCATCCCTGCCAAGTTTAATCTAAATCTGTCCAGTGGTTTCAGAGGAGATGTTGTTTAAAGGTTTCTCTATATTTCATATAAGGGAAATAAGCCCCCCCCCTGGCGGCCATGTTTTTTTACGGATCGGAATAATTTTAGCAACTTTGGTAGAGGTTGACCCAAGGAACATCTGTACCAATTTATTTTAAAATCTGGCCAGTAGTTTTGAAGAAGATGATTTTTAAAGTTTTCATTTTTTTTCCCTTTTTGTTGCCATGGCAACCAGAGTTCTACATGGATCAAGTTTATTTTAGCAACTTTTTGAAGGTTGACCCAAGGATCATCCCTGCCAAGTTTAATCAAATTCTGTCCAGTGGTTTCAGAGGAGATGTTGTTTAAAGGTTTCTCTATATACATATAAGGCAAATAAGCCCGCCCCTGGCGGCCATGTTTTTTTAACGGATCGGAATAATTTTAGCAACTTTGGTAGAGGTTGGGCCCAAGGAACATCTGTACCAATTTATTTTAAAATCTGGCCCGTAGTTTTGAAGAAGATGATTTTTAAAATTTTCATTTTTTTTCCTTTTTGTTGCCATGGCAACCAGAGTTCTACATGGTTAAGGTTATTTTAGCAACTTTTGTGAAGGTTGACCCAAGGATCATCCTGCCAAGTTTAATCAAATTCTGTCCAGTGGTTTCAGAGGAGATGTTGTTTAAAGGTTTCTCTATATACATATAAGGCAAATAAGCCCCGCCCCTGGCGGCCATGTTTTTTTACGGATCGGAATAATTTTAGCAATTTGGTAGAGGTTGACCCAAGGAACATCTGTACCAATTTATTTTAAAATCTGGCCAGTAGTTTTGAAGAAGATGATTTTTAAAGTTTTCATATTTTTTTTCCTTTTGTTGCCATGGCAACCCGAGTTCTACAAGGATCAAGTTTATTTTACAACTTTTGTGAAGGTTGACCCAAGGATCATCCCTGCCAAGTTTAATCAAATTTTGTCCAGTGGTTTCAGAGGAGTGTTTTTTAAAAGGTTTCTCTATATAATATAGGCAAAAAGCCCCCCCCCTGGCGGCCATTTTTTTTTACGGATGGGAAATAATTTTAGCAATTTTGGTAGAGGTTGCCCCAAAGGAACATCTGTACCAATTTATTTTAAAATCGGGCCCAGTAGTTTTGAAGAAGATGTTTTTAAAGTTTTTTTTTTTTTCCCTTTTTTGTTGCCATGGAAACCAGAGTTCTCATGGATCAAGGTTATTTTAGCAATTTTTGTGAAGGTTGACCCAAGGATCATCCCTCCCAAATTTTAAATCAAATTCTGCCCAGTGGTTTCAGAGGAGATTTGTTTAAAGTTTTCTATATACATAAAAGGGCCCTAAGCCCCGCCCCTGGGGGCCCATGTTTTTTACGGTCGGAATAATTTTAGAAACTTTGGTAGGGTTGACCCAAGGAAATCGTACCAAATTATTTTGAAATTGGCCAGTATTTTTGAGGAGATGATTTTTAAAGTTTTCAAATTATTTTTCTTTTTGTTGCCATGGAACCAGAGTTCTTTGGATCAACTTTATTTTAGAAACTTTTGTAGACCCTTCCCCAAGGAACACCCCGCCAAGTTTAATAAATTCTGCCCAGGGGTTTCAGGGGAGATGTCGTTTAAAGCAAATTGTTGACGACGGACGAGCACGACGCACGACGACGGCGGGACGAATGGCGATCAAAAAAGTCACCTTGAGCACTTTGTGCTCAGGTGAGCTAAAAATTTAGTATTTAGATAATGTCCATAATAAGTTTCGTTTCTAAATGTTTTACATTTTAAAAACGAGAATGTGTTTTAAATTCATTTTGTTATATTCAGACGAATCTGGCGCTTTGTAAACAAATATATACCTTCCGGGAATTCCCAGTGATACTTGAACCTAAAAAATTAAAAACAAATGAATATCAAAGTCTGTTGTAAGAACGTGTTCACATGATTAAAAAAAACAAAAAAAAACAACAAAACGTATAAACGAAATAGAGGCGTGGGAAAGTTAAAAAGGGAAAAATCAAGTGGTTTTTTCAAATTATAATACCCCCTCCATTGGGGGGTTGATGTCGTTTGGCGCCCATAGCATTGTCGTGGCTGAAAAAAAAGAAAAGAAAAAATACTCAACTATCTTTCATACCCAAAAAAATTGATGAATAATGTTCATTTGTTCTGTAGTAGTAGTAGTAGTTGTAGTTGTTTTTGTTGAAGTAGTTGTAGTTTTTTTTGTTGTGTTTTTTTATGTTGTTTAAAGGTTTTAAAAAAAACGAGACTTGATGTGTTTTTCACAACGTTCTTTACATTTTGTTTTTGTAGTTGTTTTTATGTAGCAGTTGTGTAGCAGTAGTAGTTTAATGTTACTTATGGGGGCCCAAAAAAATTCTCGCATATACTGCGCCCGCTTTAAATATCGATTTTTCAAAATTTCCTTTAAGCGGTGAGACATTTATTTTTTTTTTTGTCAGTCCACGTGGTTGAAATAGTAGTAGTTTTTGTTGCAATGACGGAATTCGTTTTTGTTCTAAAAATAGTATCGGTTATATATTCGTGTTTAACAGGAGTATTAGTGTTTTATAAATGGTGATATTTTTAATACGATTGAATGAACCAGCCCTTGTACACGTATTTTACATAGTAGTAGTAGTTATTGTTGTTTATGAGTTTTTTATGTTGATTTAATGCGTTTGAATAAATCGAGACTTGAGGTGTTAGTCACCTGGGAAAGAAATTGTATGACACCAAAATTTTATGGTTCTTTCATCATAAGTATGGGATGACAATTGTAAAAATGTCCTTTCGGCACTTGGGTTGGCCCTAAAAGGGGCCCCTTTTTTTTTTAAATTTTGATTTCTGTGTTTTCTTTTATCGTATTTGGGTTTGAAGACATCGTTACCCTAAAAAATAAGTGTATTGCCCCATCGCCCCCGTTTCGATGGCCGTTTCATATTCTTGATTTCGGGGAATCATTTTTAACGTCCTTTATTTCAAAGACTCGTTTTCATCTTGTTGTTTCCCCGTGTTCTTGAGCTTTGGGGCCTCTTTTTTGTTGTTGTTAAAAATTTTTTTGAGTTCCATGGGGCAAAGTTTTGTTCCCCTTTTGCTGTTGTCTAAAATTTTTATTTCGATGGGAAAACTCTGTTATCTTGTTGTGTTTTCAACATGCCTTGGTTGGCTGGAGAATATGAAGAATATTTGTTTTTTTTGTTAAATTTTAAAATGAGGGTCCGTCACGTTTTTTATGCTTGGTGAGCGGGGCCCCCCTTTTTTATGAATGCGAGTTTTAGGGTATTTTGTTTTTGGGCGGCCCTCCCCGCTTGTGAGGGGACCCCGGGTGGGGCCCCTCCCTCCGAAAAAAAAAGTTTTAGAAGCCAAAGAGAGTAAAAAATTTAAAAAAAATCTGAATTTAAGGTTTTGTTTGTTATCCGAAAGTTTTATTTTAATGCCAAAAAAAAATTGGAATTAATATATGACGAATTGATTGATTTGATTTTTTTTTTACTCCATTTGACCAGTTTTTGGCAAGGTAAAATAAGGGGTTTTAAAAAAAAAAAATAAAAATGTTTGTGTAATGTTTTTTTTGGGTTTAAAAAAAAGTTTTTTATTTTTTGTTGTGAGATGTGTTTTTTTAAAAAAGGGTTTTTTTTAAATGGAAAATAGCCCCCCAAAGGGGTTTTTGGGTTTTTCGTTTTTAAACCCTTTAATCGTTTGAACCTTTATTTAAAACTCACCCAAAAATTTTTTTCCAATTTGAAAAAAAAACCAAAAGGTTTTTTTGAACCCATTCATTTCCCTTTTTTTTTTTTTTTTTTGGCAATGTTGGGAACAAAAAAACTCTTTTGAAAAAAATTTTTTTTTCCCCCTTTCCCCCCCCCTTTAAAAATTTCCATAAAATTTCCCTGTGGTAAAAAAAAATGGAACAAAATGCTAAAAACCCTTTAAAAAATCAGATTTTAAATTTTTGGGTTTAAAACCCAAAATTTTTGTTTTTAAAAAAAAAACCCCCTCTAGCGGCAAAATTAAAAAAAAAAATTTGGGAAAAAACAGAAAATAGTTAAAACAAGTATGAAAGTGCATTTTTTTAAAACATTCTTTTTTTTTATTCACAATTTAAAGGAAAAAAATTTTTTTTAACAATTATTAAAAAAAGGAAAAAAAATTTGGCTCCCCTTTAAAATGAAAAAAAAAAAAGCCCGATCTTAAAAAATTTAAACATCCAAAAAGGGCCCCCCTCAAGTTTTTAAAACTTTGTTTTATATACCCCAAAAAATAAAATTTTTTTTTTTTTTGGGGGAGAATTTTGGGGGCCCGAAAAAAAACCCCAAAAAATTTTCTTAATATACTTTCCCCCTTTTTTTTTTTTTTTTTAAAAATTTTTTAATTAAAAAACCCCTTTTTTTAAACTTAAAAAAAACAAAAACGTAAAAAATTTTTCCCCGGGAAAAATAAAAAAAAAAAAAAAAAAGTAGGAGCGAAAAAAAAAAATTTTTTTGGGAAATTTTAAAATTTTTTAAAAAATTTAAAAAAAAGTTTGCCCTTTTTTTTTGGACAAACTACGCTTTTTTTTAAATTTCCCCCAAAACCCCTTTTTTTTTGTGGAATATTTTTTTTAAAATGATTTCCCGGGGGGGGGGAAAAATTTTTTTTTCTGATTTTAAAAAAAAAACGGATAGGTTTTTCGTAGCCCCCCCCCTCTTTTCCCCTTTTTTTTTTTTTTGGGTTTTCGAACATTAAACCCCTTTCAACCCCCAAAAGCTTTCACCCCAAAAGGGAACCCTCGCCCCTATCATTTGTTATTAGGCAAAAAAAAGGGGGAAAACCCGAAAAAAAAAAAACCGCATTCGAATCGATTTCCCAACTTTTTGTGTTTTTAAGAAAAGAATGATTTCAAGAAAAGCCCCCCCCTTTGCAGAAAAGGGGAAAAAAAAAATTTTTTTTAAAAATTTTTTTATGTTAGGTAAAAAGCAAAGCAAAAAAATTTTTTAAAAAAAAAGAAACTATTTGCAAAAGTCAAACTTTTTTTTTTATGTACCCGAATTTGAAGCAAAAAAACCTGTTTTTCAATTTTTCCCAAAAAAGGATAAAAATTTTTGGATCCCTTTAAAATTCCCAAATAAAGTCCGATCTTCACAAAAAAAACATCACTGGAAAGAATTTTTAAAAACTAAAATTTTTGTTCATATACTCTCAATGAAATATTTTTAGTTTTGGAGCAAAATTTTGGGGGCCAAATTTTTAAAAACACAAAAATGAAAGGGGGCCCTTGCCCTTTTTTCAAATTTTTTTTTATTTTTTTAAATTGTGGGCCCTTTCAAACTAAAAATACATATCGTTTTGAAAATTTCAGGGAAGAATGAAAAAAAGAAAGCCCAGGAGCGACAAAAACTTTTTTTTAAAATTTTTAATTTTTCCAAAAAATTTAGTAAAAGTTTGACCGTTCCTAGGGGGACAAACCAGCTTTTCCCTTTAAATTCCCCAACCCCAAAATTTTTTTTGGCGTATTGTCTTGAAAATCGTATGCAGAAAACCCAGAATTCTTCTATCTGCCCCTCAAACAAAAAAAGGGGGGGTGGGTTTTTTTTTCGTGGGCCCTTCCCTAATTTTTCATTTTTTTCCAAGGTTCGAACTTTCAACTCTCCTAGAAAAATTTTTTTTCCCCAGTACTCGTAAAAAGTTATCCACCCATTTTTGTTTGGGCTTTTTCAAAAAGGGAAAAATTATGTAAAAACCCGACAAAATTTCAGGTTTAAAATTTTTGGGGGTTATTACCCAAAAAAGTGATTACATGCATTCCCGCCCCTAGTGGCAAAATTTCAGAAAAAAATTTGGGGAAAAGTTTGCCCAATTAGGCACTTTGTTCAGATAAAAAATGACTCCCAAAAGGAAAAAAATTTATAGCTGTAGTTTTTTCTCTTTTGGGCCGTTTAGGGGGAAACAAAAAAATGGGGGGGAATTGGGAAAAAATTAAAAAAAAAAACAAAAAAAAAAAAAAATCAACAGAAGAAAAAAACAATAGGTTTTCGCCCAGGGGCAAAAAACCTAACTTTTTTTGGGGTTTTAAAGTATTTTAAAATGCTTTTGGGTACTTTTGTTATTTTAGGTAATTGATATGCTATTATATGAGCATTGTATTTTTTTTTTAAAAAAATTTATCTATGTACTTTTTAGTATTATTAATTAGTTGAATAAATGTTTAAAAAACCCTTTTCGGAAATTACCAAAAAGGGGTTAGACTTTTTTCCCAAATTTCCCAATAAAAATTTAAATTTCCAAAGGAAATAACGATATTTTTTAAACGTTTATTTATTTTCACAAATGCAGGGCACCCAACTTAAAGTCCGCTATAAAACCGAAAAGGTTTAATAAAAAAAAGGGATATCAAAATGTATGTAAAATTTGTACTTTATCCCAAAAACAAAAAAAAAAAATAATTTTTGATTTTTTGTTAAGGCCATAAAAAGTTTTGAAGGAAAAGAATTTCACCCCAGAGTTTAAAAGAATCAGTTTGATTAATACAAAGTGACAAACAGGGTTAATTGACCCCTTTTTAAAAACCGAATGTTATCCCCATGGAAGTAAAAAAAAAAGTTAAAAAGACTGCTTGTTAAAAACTGTGAAATGAAAAGCGCCCCTGGGGGGATTTTTAAAACCCTCCTAAAGAGGCTATAAAAAGATATATTTTAAAAAAAACCCAAAACAATTATCCCCCGATCGGGATCAAGGGTGAAACTGATTAACCAAGAGTTGTAAACCCCTTAAAGGCAATATAAAAGTTAAAAATTCATTTTTTAATAAATCAATGTCTTGCATTAAATAGTGTTAGATAGGGGGTTTCCCCCTGGCACCCGAGGATAAAAATTACGGGGTTTATTCTTAAAAAAACAGAATTTCCCGTTAAAACGAAAATTTAATCGGCCCATTTTTATTGGAAAAACCCATTTTGTCCCAGTATATACAAAAAAAAAGGGGCCCTATGTTTCCAGGGGAAAGCTTCCCATTTTACCACCCAGTATACTTTGCCCTTCAAAAAGAAAAGAGTTTAAAATTTTTGTGTATACTGAGAGGGGAAGGATAAAATTTTTTGATTTTATGAAAAGAAAAGCCCCTTTTAAAGGGGTCAGGGGGCCCAAATTATCTCATGGGCCCCCAATGTGGTTGAAAAGTATTTTAGGGCAGTGATGGTTAAAATTGGCAGAGCCCAACCTGAGGCATGTTTAATTCTGATGACTGAAACCATCTTTTGGTCATAAAAAATTAAAACCTTCTACCCAAATTCTCCCAGGTCTCTGCCCTGGACTGGTACGAGATGACCCCCACATCGGATGTCCCGGATTTAAAAATCTAACTTTTTTAAAAATTTAAAACCTTTAATTTGATTTAAAGTAATTTTTGGGCAGCCTGGTATACATATTTTTCAGGGGGAAAGGGAAAAGTATTCTGGTAGATTTTAAATACCTAAAAATTCAGGGTTAAAATTTTGATTACTGTTTTCAATTATTAGGGTTTTCTAATTCAAAGTATTCTTAATGTATGTAACCACTCCTCCACAATTATTTAATTTCGATTGGTTCGAAAGGTTAAAATTTCCCAAGAATAACCGGGAAAAGGATCTATGTTGGGGGAGAATTTAATTTGGTTTTTTGGGATACATTTTAATGTAAAAAGGGGGGTTTAAAGGGATCTAACATAACCTTAATTTTCTGTGTGACGGAGGGAAGTGAGTCCCCCGGCTTTTAAAAGGGAAAATTATCTTTATTATTATTGAAAAATGTAAGTATATTACGACGGTTACGATCACCCCAGTTTCCTTGTTTTTTTGAGGAAAATGGATATTAAGTTTTTAGGGGTTTTAGTTTGTTAAAGGGGAAAACCAGAAAACCAACGTTTTTTGTTTATTTAATCTATTTTGCGTAACATAAGAATAAAATTTTTTTGGGTTTTAATTTTGGATGTTTTGCCCTTTTGGGTTTCCTAAATTTTTTTTTTTTTTTTAAAAATTAGAGAAAATTTTCCCTTTTAATAAAATTTGTCTAAGTTGCCTCCCTGAAATTTTTGGATTCTTTTTTGGATTAAGGTTTCTATTTTTTTTTCAACCTTTTTATTACTTTAATGCAGTTTTGATTCTTTTTGGGTTGATAATTTTAAAACTAACTTAAAAAGGAGTTGAAGGGGCCCAATCTCCTCCCAAAAAAGAAGTCCCCGGGGGAGGTTTGCTGTGAAAAAACAATAAAAAAATGTTTTTTTAAATGGTTTACTAATAACAGGGGTAATATCCCCGCTCAAGGAGGTCTTTGCCCAAATAACAGATTTGAACTAGACTCGGTCCCCTTTTGCGGGGGGGTTTTTTTTCCCGACGGGAAAAAGGGCCGAATGGAGAGAGACTAGGACCCTCCTCCGTGACATCGAACTCGCTACCATCATTTCGAAAACGAGAGAGAAGAGCAATGTTGTCATCGGGGATTTTCTCCGAAGTGGAAAGGGGTTGAGGGTTATTTTGGGTTTGGAAAAACTTTTCCCAAAAATGTGGTGAACTTTCTTTCCGCCCCCTGCCTTTTTGCGAGAAAGTTTGTACCCACACCTACATGAGGGGTTTTAGGGATATTTGGGGGCATTAACAAAGGGGGTTAGATGTTGAGCTATCGGGGAAAATAATTATTTTTTCCCTTGTTTTTTGGAGTGAATTAACAATTTTGGAAATTTTGATGTTTAAAATTTTGTTTTATGGGGGGGGTTTTCCCAAATTAAAAATTTCTTTTTGGGGTTTTTGTAAAAAAACTTAGTTTCTTTTATAAGGTGGCCTGATCTAATTTTTTAAAATTTTGGTCTGGCTTCTGATGGGGGGAAATCTGCTTTGGGCTAATTTTTTTGTCTTGTTCTTGAAAATGGGGAGTTTCGATTGTAAAATTTGTTCATGCTTGTTTTTGGCCCAACCTTTGAATTGCTAAAGTAAATTTTTTGGTTTTTTCCAAATAGTATTTTCTCTGCGTAGCCCGGGGGAAATTTCCCAAATCATAATGGGTTTTGAGAAATTTTTTGGTTTGCCCTGGAATAAGCTGGAAAACCCCCTTTTCCCCTTTGGTGGGGGACCCCCCTACCCCCACCCCCTTTCCCACTCCCCACCTTTCCCCACTCCCCACCCCCACTCCCCCCCCCAACTAAACCCCCAACACTCACAACTTTTTTTTTTCACTCACCCCCAAAACTTTACCATTCCCCAAACCTTTTAAACCACTAAACCCACCCCCAAAACTCCCCACCCCCACCCGCCACCCCCCAAATTTCACCACCCCAGTTTGCCCCCCAACATCGCCACCCCCCACTCACTTCTTCCCCATCCCACTTGTCCCCATCCCCTAATCTCACCCCCCCTTTACGCCCCCCCCAACCATCATATTTCTACCCCCTCCCCAGCCCCAAACCATCCCCACCTCCCCACCCCACCCCACTTTTTTCGTTCTTTTTCGGGGAAAAGGGTTGTTATTTTTTGGCATAAACTTTAACTTGCCGGTGGGGGGACAGATTGCTGATAGGGAAAAACCCTTTACGGCGCCTAATTAGAAAATATTTTAAAACCCTTTTTTCCTTTTATGGTTTTGGGGAAAATAGCGGGAGCGGAAAATTTTCAATCACACCAATTTAAGATAAGTATGGTTACACCCCACTTTTCCATTCCTTTGGTTTCGATGTTTTTTACACTTTTTAGTACACATATTGTTACCCCGCTTGGGGCTTCGGTTGTGTGTGCGTGCTTATGTTGAGTTAAAAGGGGTTCTATGATGGTCGATTGTTTTTGGGAGGGGTTTTGTCTTTCCCGCAGGCTATAAGTTTCAGGGGCCTGGTCACGGTTAATGTCGGTAACGGTTAATGCATTTACATATGCGTGTGCTTGTGGGACTCTGTCGATGTGGATACCCCGGGGTCGCTAGATGGTACTATGCTGAGAGTGGACTTAAGTTTTAATAGGGGGTGATATTTTGTATATAAAACTTGTGTAGGTTTTTGCCTAAGGGCTAATGTTTACTCAAAAAACAAAAAAAGACTAAAAAACTTTACAAAATTTTTAATTCTTAACAGGTGGTCCTGGTCAAATTAACTTTTAAAAAATTTGTGAAAAAATGACTCCCTTTAAATTAACAATTTATCCCCCAACTTAATACCCCCTTGAGACCCTTTGAAAGTATAAAAAAATTCCCTTTAAAACCCAAGGGGAAAAGCCCTAAATTTACCAATGCTTTAAACAAGTCTATGGCACGATATTGCAAAAACCCCAAATAATAAGCTTTTAACCCGGATTTTCTACCTTTATCTCATAAAATTGTTAGAGTGCAGATTAAGATCTATTTATATTTTAATTTTACTAAAAAAAAAATGTGTTGTAAGGTTTAAAAGTAACAGTTCTAAAAAAAAAAACCCCAACAAAAGGGGGAATAATCTTTAAACCACGGCATAAATAAGCATTTAAAAAATTAAAGTACCTGGTTTATTTTCGGAAACCCTTGCTAAAGGGGTTTTTAAATAAATTCGAAAGCTCGAAATGGGAAAAGCCGGGCCCCTAAAGTCTAAAGCGTGTGTCTGAAGCCCCCGGGGCACAACGGCCCGCAGGGTTTTTTAAAATTAAAATCGGGTGCTCCCGGGGGTAGCAGGGCGAAAACTTTTGATTTGTGTTGCTTTTTACGATGCTTTTTTCCCGGTTTAAAAACCGTTTCCAAAAGGGCGCACAAACTTCGCATTTTTTAACATGAATCCAAAAATCCCAAAAGGGAGTGCATACCTTGTGCAGAAGTGGCAAAAAAATTTTTAAATTTTTAAAAATTCTTTCCCGATCATACACTAAATACAATTTTACTGTTTCTTTATTAACTAGGTCCCGGGTAGCCCTTTTTTCTAGGGTTAAAAAAATTTTGGGCCTATTTTTTAAAAACTTTATAAAGCTTTTGAGTAAATTTCGTACACAGTACAACGGGCATCGTTAAGTTGCCCAAAAGCAAAAACCCGGAAATGGTAAATT
>CM037788.1:7836998-7886998 GCA_021229015.1 Solen grandis | reverse complement strand
ATAACTCACGCCTACTTAAAAATCGTTTTCATATTCATTCACTTTGAAATTGATGAATCGTCCGCCATCGTTTGGTCATGTTGCAAGTGCTTTGATTTTTCATTGCGTAAGGCCTAAGACTTAAGGACTAAGTCATAAGACCTAGCTCATAACGTATAATACCTGACTCACAACACAAAACGCCTAAGACAATGGCCCTAATAGGCTTCCGTAGTAGACATATTTTTTCCTGAAATTAAATATAGACACATAATTGTTTATAATTATGTGTTTTTCTCAAACATCTTAAAATCCTTTATTTGCTAGAATCTTTTGATGAAAGCGTGAGTCTACCATCTAAGGGTCATGAAATAAGCCGCTTCACCAACTGTTTTCATATAAGTTTGTCTCTCGGCAATTAGTCATCAAATTATATGAAATAGTAAGGCGTAAGACAAACGTATTGACCCGGGACCTTATAAGAATTAAAAATCACCTATAAATATCATATTAAAAGAGTCATTTGTCTCTACTTTTATCGTCTTAAATTCTAATAAAAAGTGTATATATGGAGATAATCAAACTGTAAAAAAGATACTTTGTCGTTTGGCATTGATAGCTGAGTGCCACTGGAGCTCGACACAACTATCTTTGAGTCTCATTAAGTTTAAGATCGACCATGAAACAAGTTCTCACAACTTATATTAAACACTTTCGCTGACTCTGGTGGCGGCGTAGTTGGTCATCATTCATTCTAGTGGGAGGAATCCGGAGAAAACCCATATGTTTGGACGGGCGACCACTGTACCATCTCACGTACGTGACCAGGAATTGAACACCAGACGCATTGGTGAGAAGTGAAGCCCTTTACCATAACGCTATCCAGGCCTTATCATTTCTATTTGATGCAGGATAAAGTGGCGTAGAGCTTACAAGGTTATCAGTATACTAAAGGGAAAAAAGAAACGAAGAGTAAAAAAATGTAATGTTAACTTCAGTAGACAAATTTAAAATCTAAACATCTGAGTTTTATCGTTCACCACATATATATGGCCAGCTCCAAATTATTTTAAAAGATAGTTCGTCGTAAAGCATTTTCTAATGTTTTCAAATACCTGCATCACCATTTTTATTTGTATACTGTCCAATGTGTTCCTCCAAAAACTGACATAAAAGGTTGCCCTGCGTTTCTTGCACAAACATTGTGACACAGATACGCCATAAATGTAACTAACGGTAACTAACGTTACCGTAACTTCAGTAGCTAACGGTTTGCAATGTATATACCAGAAACTCATATGTCCATTATAAATATTATCATGATTATCATTTCAGCTGCTAAATTCGTTGTAAATCAGATGATTGGTGTATGAGAAGCTTATTGGCGTCTTCGTTCGACCTTGGTACCAAGGAAAATGCCCGGGCTTTACTGCGAATGTCTATGACAAGGCCATGAAAGAGCTTGAACTACTGAAAAAGAAGGTTATATTGTCTGATTAACGCTATTATGTGGAAATAAAGAGTATTTTTCTATTATAAGTATCTTTTATCTTAGCAAATTGCCACTAATGATCTTTTGTTCAATTTATAATACACACGTACCATTTACTCTCTTAACAATTTGTCAAATGAAGAGAGAAGCTTAATTTTTTTTTTATATATTTTGCAACAATTGGAAATAATATGACATCGCTTATGAAATTTTCTTTCGATGGCACTGCTGGTTGCGTTAGCGTTGTCTTTGGTGTGGGAGAAAACCGGAGTTCGTATCCGATTGGACGATCTATATCTTTTTACATATGGAAACCCACCGAGGACTAAACATTTCAAGACTGCGCCCTTGCGCTAAGTACTGGTACAACTCGGGAACATACGAGAGTGATTTTTAAGTTGAGAAAATATTTCGAAATACAAGAATACGAAATGAGTTTTAAACTAAAAATAGGACTCTAAAATGATGTGTTAATTTACCGAAACAACTGTAATCATGTATCATATCTTTTAAATAGTTGTCCATATTAAAACTATTGAGCAAAGATGTCTCTCAAAATATTTCAGAAGGGAAAAAAGGCAAATGCAGGAAAAGAAGCGAAGACGGAAGAGGAAAAGAAAGAAGTACAAAACCTACCTAATGGCAACCCAAGCAAGGGCAAAGAACTAAAAGGAAAACCAGTAGAGAAAGGGAGGAGACAGAGTCACACCGAAGAGTTCAGAACCAAATGACCAGGCGAAGGCATTGTTGGATGAAACAATATACAGGATGTCAATAAAAGACGAGAAAATTCAAGATATGAAAAAGAAAATGAGCAAACTTAATGATCAGCTACGCGAGGCCAATAACGAAATAGAAAGTCTGCGTATGAGGTAGATGTAATACAAATTATTTTTTAGGTACAAGATAATCGTAAGACCACAGAATTAAAATCAAAATTTTAAAAATTACCCATCAAACCTTTGCAGTTTGTCGTTCAGTATGCATACAATTTATATTTTCTGAAAGCTTAAGGTTTAAATTTTGTCACCAAAATTATTAAAAAATTGAAATGCCAAGTCGTTATAACGAAATAAGCAAGTCGTAAGAAAAAGTCTTAAGTCGTTATAACGAGATATGCAACTCGTTAGAATAATTTTCAGAATTTGATCTCTGCCATCTATATCTTGTCGCGATGTTTGAAAGTTAAAAGGATCCAGTGAAATATCTTGACACATTTTAAATCTAATATACCCAATATATGTATAACTATGTGTTTATAAACACACATAATAAGGGATGGTTGTTTGTTTGTGTATTTGTGTTAACGTACCGCATACCTAGTCACATCATCCTGGCACCGGGCCAACCAGTCATGGAACTACCCTTATATGTTTAGCACCAAGCAAGGGAGTTATGCCAGTACAAATTTTTACGACTATTGTATGTCGCGGCCGGGGACCGAACTTAATAGAGAATGTAACGGACGGGCAATTGCATATCCTTGTACTTTTTGAATTCAGACATTGAGAACATACCCTATTTACGAGACAAAAATCAGATCCTTTTCTATATATCTGAATTTGTGATTCCTCTTGTTTATTAGCTCACCTGAGCACAACGTGCTCAAGGTGAGCTTTTCTGATCGCCTTTTGTCCGTCGTCCGTGCGTCCGGCGTCAACAATTGCTTCAAACAACATCTCCTCCTAAACGGCTTGGCCAATTTGAAAAATATTTTGCAGGAATGTTCCTTGGATGAAGCTCTACTAAAGTTGTATAACTGGTTCTGGTCCATTGCATAATTAGGTCACAGGAGCTAAAAATAGATTTTAAAAATGAAAATTTAAAAAATCTTCTTCTCTGAAACCACAAGGCCTAGCCTTTTGATTTTTGGTATGTAGCATGATCTTATGACTCTCTACCAAGATTGTACAAATTATGACCCTGGGGTCAAAATTGGCCCCGCCCCAGGGGTCACTTGATTTCACATAGGCTAATATAGGAAAAACTTGAAAAAATCTTCTTCTCCGAAACCACAAGGCCTAGCCTTTTGATTTTTGGTATGTAGCATGATCTTATGACTCTCTACCAAGATTGTACAAATTATGACACTGGGGTCAAAATTGGCCCCCCAGGGGTCACTTGATTTAACATAGGCTAATATAGAAAAACTTGAAAAATCTTCTTCTCGAAACGGGCAGCATTGTCTAGTAGATCACAACCAAGTTTGTTCAAATCATGGCCCTGGGATCAAATTTGGCCCCACCAAGGGGTCACCTGATTTTACATAGGCTAATATAGAAAAAACTTGAAAAATCTTCTTCTCTGAAACAACAAGGCCTAGCCTTTTGATTTTTAATATGTAGCATGATCTTATGACTCTCTACCAAGATTGTTCAAATTATGACCCTGGGGTCAAAATTGGCCCCGCCCCAGGGGTCACTTGATTTAACATAGGCTAATATAGAAAAAAAAAAAAATCTTCTTCTCAGAACCACAAAGCATAGAGTTTAGATATTTGGTGTGTAGCATTTCTAGTTTCTTACCAAGTTTTTTTCAAATCATGACGCTGGGGTCAAAATTGGCCCCGCTCCAGGGATCACTTGATTTTACATAGACTTATATTGGAAAAAAACTAGAAAAATCTTCAAGGTCTGGAGTTTATATATTTGGTATGTAACATGGGCTAATAGACCTCTACCAAGTAGAGTGTGGTAGTGTGTAGCATTGTCTAGTCGATTCTTACCAACTTTGTTCAAATCATGACCCTGGGGTCAAAATTGGCTCTGCCCCAGGGGTCACTTGATTTTACATAGCCTAATGATACCAGGTGAGCGATCCAGGGCCGTCATGGCCCTCTTGTGTATAATATAGCACTATGGGATCCAAACATAACTTGAAAAATACTAAAACCACATCTTTTTTGGATTGGCTGTGACACCTTTAGGTTAATCCGAAAAGTATTTAAAAAGAAATGAAAACTGATAACGTACCATTTAGTCATTTCAGATGCTTTCAACTGAATCATTCCATTATGTTTAAACCAGGATTCAATGCATGTTCATAGATACATGTATTTGCCAACGAGTTTGAATTCTCATCTTATTTTGCCAGATTGAGTCAGTGCATTGGGGAGAAAATGCGAGATAACAACCCGGACATTGCAGACCTCAGTGACCCGTTTAGACCAACTGAACTTGGAACGCATTTCTCCGAGTTGTATGACAATGAATGGAGCGATGCATTTGAAAAACTACCAGTAAAGGATGAAACAACTAGAGTAACTATTCTCTACCGCGTTATAAAGGTAAATAGCATGTGGAAACATATTCGTTTTATGTTCCACAGTAAAACCCTATTATTGCAAATTCGACTTTTTGAATGCTATATCCGAGGTTCCTTGTAACTAATATAAGGAATTCGTATCTTATAAACATCCTATATATATATATAGCGAACAGATTTCCATAGCGAATAGCTGACATGTGCACGACGAATGGATAGGAAGAATAGTGATTCAATCATATTATCACAATAGTTAATTCTGAATTATGTTTGCAAATTCTTCTGACGCTTTATTTTAATTATTTATCATAATTCGATAAGTGATTTGAATAGCCCTTCATGTTATCATCTATTGTGAAGTAACCTACTACTTCCGCGTTGGCCGTAATATTTTTAACGATCAAATAATGAAGTTCTGTAAAACGTCTGTTTGGAACGTTACTTCTCAACATAGTCCCCCTAACGCTCAACACACTTTTGCAAGCAATAATGCAGCGCCAGGATCCATGTTCTGTACAATCGGTCTTTATGCCCTTCAAAAAGTCACATACAACTGCTATGACCTCGTCATTGTTACGAAACCATCGTTTTAAGTTTTTTTTTCATGTTTGGGACGAGTCTATTGCTATGCTTTTTTCAACATGCAATAACACACTTTTGCCAACGGTGATGCAAGGTGTTTTTCCATGTTTCGTAGAACCGTTTCTTTTGCCCCTTAAAAATGTATCTTACAGCTGCTATGACCTCGTCAGTACACGTAAACGTAGTTTAATTTTTGTTCATGTTTGGGAAGAATGTGCTAGGTGGATGTTGAATAAGGTCAAAGCCACAATCATGGATTATTGTTATTGCACGGGGCGGTTTATGAGATGGGCGTTGTCCTGTCTGAACAAGAAACCTTTTGTCAACTTCCCTTTTTAGCTCACATGAGCACAACGTGCTCAAGGTGAGCTTTTCTGATCGCCTTTTGTCCGGCGTCCGTCGTCCGTGCGTGCGTCCGTGCGTCCGGCGTCAACAATTGCTTCAAACAACATCTCCTCCTAAACGGCTTGGCCAATTTGAAAAATATTTTGCAGGAATGTTCCTTGGATGAAGCTCTACTAAAGTTGTATAAATGGTTCTGGTCCATCGCATAATTTGGTCACAGGAGCTAAAAATAGATTTTAAAAATGAAAATTTAAAAAATCTTCTTCTCTGAAACCACAAGGCCTAGCCTTTTGATTTTTGGTATGTAGCATGATCTTATGACTCTCTACCAGGATTGTACAAATTATGACCCTGGGGTCAAAATTGGCACCGCCCCAGGGGTCACTTGATTTCACATAGGCTAATATAGGAAAAACTTGAAAAAATCTTCTTCTCCGAAACCACAAGGCCTAGCCTTTTGATTTTTGGTATGTAGCATCATCTTATGGGCCACTACCAAGATTGTACAAATCATAGCCCTATGGTGATAAATGACCCCACACCAGGGGTCACTTGTTTTACATAGAGTTATATAGAAAAATCTAAAAAATCTTCTTCTATGAATCCACAAGGCCTAGAGATTAGATATTTGGTATGTAGCATCATCTTATGGGCCACTACCAAGATTGTACAAATCATAGCCCTATGGTGATAAAGACCCCCACCAGGGGTCACTTTTTTTTAAAGGAAAATCTTAAAAAATCTTCTTCTATAAAAAAGGCCAATTTTTGGAAGGTTTTAAATTTTCAAAGTCTTGGCCCTACGGTGATAAATGACCCTGCGCCCAAGTCTTCTCTGAAACCATATGGCCCATTGCTTAGATATTTGGTGTGTAGTATTGTCAGGGGTAAAATGTTTTAGATTAAGTTATATCAGAATCCTTGTCTGTTTAAAAACCTTGACATCAGTTGAAGCAATGGTACTCAGGTGAGCGATTCAGGGCCATCATGGCCCTCTTGTTATAGATTCGTGCCTTATAATCTAGCATTATACTCCCCAGTGATGGTTGTCTCTTCTGGTGGAAGCTCACACACACAATCCCCTTAGTATTCAAAAATACTGACGACGTCACCTTTCCTGCAGAAGAAACAACTATCGTTATCTTCAAATTGGTGCACAAGGTCGATATTTTCTTGGTCAGATATTTAGTAACAAACCTATTTTTGCAAAAGCGTATGTATACATGTATACTCAAAAAGAAATTAGACCTGGGAGAAACCCCTGATAGAACTTCAGGATATAATTATAGTCTGTTTTAGTGGCAGCACTGCATTATAGTTTGATTCGAAACTTTTTTCAGCTAACCCTTACATAATGTGCAGTAATATTAACATGTAATAAGGGATAAAAGCCTAACAGTTATAGACACAAACTCGGGTGAGAAAATAAAAAAAACACAAAAGTGTATACTGCAGCTGCTATGATACTACTTCCTGCCTTGTAATAAGTTTCTTCTGCCATGCGCAGTCCATTATTTAATCAAGTTATACTCTATCTTGAATTGCATCTTCCTTCTTTTATAAAAAAATAAACAAGTATTTCATGCTATTACCTGTAAATTTAGGCAGGTGGATTGTCAAAATAAGATTTTACAATTATTAAAAACCATCTTGTATATCAAAGCAACTCCTTCTTTGTCTAATATTGATAAAAATGTGATATATCTTTTTTCCATTTTACCGAAGAATGCATTCGATTTCTGCGAACAAAGGAGAGACGAGCAAATGTCGATAGTAGCCAATACATTGCAGGAGGTAAATACATGTATAGTGTATTCTTGCATTTCGCTTTCTCTCCCATAAACGCATGCCATTAATAAAATTAACATAACATTTTAAGTCAGTGAAAAAATGCATTCTAATACATAAACCACCGTATTATTTATAACGTATTGAATCCATTTAATGGATGAGTTGGGTAGACAGACATCAAATATACATTTTGTGAAACAAAATTTTGAAAAAAATTGACTGGTGTCATTTGTAACAATTCAATTTATCAATTCAACAGTAAATTCAATATGATAAATAATACATGAAATTCTATTATCGGTTTGCATTTAAAAATTATCTTGTTTATAATTCGAATGTAGGTGGAAGGCGATGAAGAAGCTAAAGACATTTCAATGTCAAGTGTGAAAAATCTGCTGAAATCTACCCGGAAAACGATAGCACCAAATGTCTCGAAACGAATTGCAAAGGTAATTATGAAAAGGTCGATTACCTCAATAAGTATTTAAAAAAATGTTGTTAATGAAAATGATTAGTCTTCTTTAACCAAACGCTCTTATCAAACGAACATTATACATGCATATACATGATTTAATATAATTGCGTAATATGTGTTTAAAAGTTATTTGATAACCATATTGCCATGTTCGATACCTTTTTATTCACTACATTGTATTTATTTTGCTAGAACAATGCCTAATCGCATAGTAGGTATTTGAAGAAGCTACTTACATTGATACAGATAATCGTCCACTGAAAACAAGAAGGGTTCATTAGCTTTTTTGAAAAAAACAACAACAAAAAAACAACAAAGATTGTCGGTCCCTTTATTGGTATTCTTTCTATGGCAACAGGTGACAGAATGAGAGATGTTTACTTAACGTCATAACTAAGCTTCAAATTGTTTGTACAATTATACTTATTTAAAGTTAAATTGACCGTTTTGTAGGGCTTCGCAAGTGGGGGCGACCTAATGATGTACCTGGAGGGACTTAATATAAAAGTCATGCATAAAACGTTGGAACAGTACGCCATAAGATGTGCTGAGCTTTGTTGGCACATGGTTGTCAGTGATCCTCCATTGGTCATCTCTGCTGACGACACTGGCGATGACTTCCGGTCCAATGTTTACAGGCCTTACACGCGGTCGGACAAGGGAAAGTCAAAGGTGGAATACATTGTCTGGCCTGCACTGTATCTCCATGAGGGAGGGCCTCTGGTATCCAGGGGCGTGGCACAACCACATGGGAAGTGAAGCAATTAGCTTTGTCATTTGCTGGAAATATAGTCAAGAGCATAAACAGCTCATGGACAATTGTATGTCTTTTATATGTATATCGGCGGTTTTCTTACGACACATATGCCCACTGTCCCCTTTCGCTATACTAGACAGAAACCTGACGAAAATAATGTGTTGAAATAATTTACTTTGTATTGGGTTCATTGTGTTTATTTGTATCATTTTTCTAATTTTTTACGTGTATCTGAGTTTGTATTACAATGTTTTCGCACACCTTTAGACGAGTCCTTGAAAGTATATCACCAAAGTGTGTTAAAATTTTTCAGATGTAATTAGATATCCAGCATAGGAATTTGGATCATTAAAAAAAAAGTTCTTTACCAATATATTGCTTTCACTTAAGTCTTTTATCTTTAATAGAAATTATCATTTGGTTGATTTAAAGATCGAGAGGTTCAAAGTGCAAGATGTCCAAGTTATGAAGGCATCGTTTTGCGGAAATACTGGTAAAGTGTGACTTTATTTATTGAATAACAAATGTATTTCCTTCCGGAAAATCTACATTTTTATCAATTTGGATTACACGGTTCTTATGTAATCTGTTTTTCTTATGTATTTTTCTGTTGGTTGAAATGGTAAACAGTAACTATGTAATATACCTTCCATCCAAACCTTCTGAGACGAATCCAAAACACAGGTTGAAAAAACTGTTTAGAATATTGCTCTGCCATCTTGAGTGTCTATTCTTTCTGCCAGAGTTTCGTTTTATTTCAACAAAATTTATCGTTTTGAATTGAAAAATATTGTTTAGTCATTTTGAGTGTACATGTATATTCTTTATGTCATTTCAACATTGAACTATTATTTCAGTAAAGCATAGTTCATAGTTTTGAATTACATGTAGATAGACTTGAGTAGTGTAAATGCAAAATTTCTTTTTGTTTAAGTGTTTGTCTGATAATTAATACATTCCATACCATATTGTTGTAGGTTAGGTTACTCTCATAAATATCGTGTTTTTACACAAATTTTTCATTAGTATTTAATCATGCCGTTTAACAGAATTTATCATTACTTCGGATCGGAGAAGGAGAGACGTCCAATTTATGTCGAAAACCAGACTTGCACTTTTGAAAAGGACACTATATAACTTGAAATGATTCAAAAATTGCGGCACGTTACAGTAAAAAATTGCAACTTTTCTAATGCTATCTGTTAATGCATACTTTCGCCGAAAACATCTAGACATATTTATGGATGATTAAACTATCTGTCGCCGTAGAAGATAAGATGTTATCGTTTTTATTTTGATAAAAGTGTTACTAATACCAGAGTACTGATCCTGTTAAGAAAAAAAAAAACCCCCCCCCCCCAAAAAAAAAAGTTTAAAAGATAAAAACTGGTATGTTTCACTTTCCAAAAAAGTAACCGTTTCTGTAAATTTTGTAAATTTGGGGTACATGTATTTTATCAAAATTACAAGTGCCGATGCGCTTGACTAAGCTTTTTTTAAAAAGGGACGTCAAAGCGATAAAATGACGTCTCTTTGTATAATTAAGGTTACCAAATGGATAATTGCAAAGACGTGAGAGACAGACAGAAAAAAAGGATAGCATGGAATAAAAATGATAAATAAAAACAAATTCCTTGACCGCTTTCATCACCTTTTTCCGTATTGGCTTTCTCATCTTTCCATGCCCAGCTGATCAGATAAATTAATTTCGTTACCGATATAAAATAGACAATACCTTCGTTATTCAACTTTAGGGTTTGCAAAAGTATGATACGACGTTTGACCGTGACCGAAAAGGGTAACCTTTTTCAGTCTAAATCATTATCGATTTTTGTAATCCATATCAATACAGTTAGTAAAGGAAAAAAAACTTTACGGTAATTGGAATGGTACACATTTAAGTGTATATTTATTATTCATGAATACGTAGAACCTATTTATATCATCATATACTGTTATGACATTTATTAATCTAATATTATAATACATTACACTCCCATTAATTTTACCATTATACATGTCAGCCATGAATTGTGCATTTCATAATCAAAACAGTACGTTAATCAAGGTTCTAATCCATGCGGATTTTAGAGAAACATTTGTGATAAGTTTAGGTAATGACAAATTCTTGGTACATTAATCTCTTGATTCAGAGACTTCATTTTGGGTATTTCAGTCTACGTAGCAGATACTGTATTTCTGAAACTTTCATGACTCCATATCGTATCTTAGCAGTAGTTTGTCATGATATTAAATTGTTTTATAACCTGATAAATGAGGAACAATAAAGCCATTTCATTTCAACAAAGTTATTACTTAGTATTTCTTTTATGCCTAAAGTAATATTGAACATTAACACATTATTTATGTGGTGCAAATATATGCTACCAGAGATAAGAGTTGTAAAGGGTATAGCATATACATATATAGCTAACCTGTATAATATGCATTATCTATAGTTATAGAGAGGTGAATATGATGCTCTTTCAAACTTGAGTTACATCGTACTAACGTATCTCTTTTTCTCTACTCCTCTCATATAAGGCCATATTAGGTGTGTCAGTTAATGAATCAGTCGATCATTCTGTCAGTAAGTCAATCATAAATTAATCAATATGTTTGTTGGGCTTAACGTCCCAGTCATTTGGAGACGGTGTCTACTTTAGGCAGATATAGTGCTGCCACACTGCGGTATCACGCCGTAAACATGCGGCATGAAACCACACCCAGTCACATTATCCTGACACCGGGCCAGCCAGTCCTGGAACTACCCTTATATGCTGAGCACCAAGCAAGGGAGCTACGAGATTTATTTGGATACAAAGAATCAAGACGCCGCGCATGATTTTGAAGCTCGAATTAAATAAAGCAAAGCCATATCAGAATATTTTAATAACATGTGCATACATCATTTACAAACAGCAGGTCAAATATTTCCACTAGGCAATGAACAAGTCATTTTCACAAACATCCTCAGCTTAGGCCGTTTGTTTCAGAGATTTCTCAAAGTTTCAAAAAGAAATTAAAACAAATTTCAGTCTAATTTTAATTTTTTTTTAAAATTTTTATTATTAAATTAAAAAAAAAATTTAAAAAAATCATATTATAAATTTTAAAAAAAAAGTCTATATGATGATTTGAGATGCCAAAGATTAACCAATCTAAAGATCAAATGAGATACATTTTACAACAGGTAATTCCTTTTTTTTTGTATAATTTTGGAGAGATACGGTCTGCAAGATGCATAGCATTTCTAGATAGTAAGCTACTAAGGCGTCAATGTAAAAACAAATCAGCAGCAGCAGCAGCAGCAAAATAAAGGACGATGATAATGAAACAAATTAGTACAGATAAGTTTTCATTTGGTACGGGATCTAGGTACAGATTCCGGAAATCTTCCCAATTGTAGGAGTATGGATTTTTTTTTGTATTGATGATATGCATAAAATTAAATATATATTTACATGGCTTTACAACATATGCTACAATTTTCAGTTAAATTCACCCATTTCAAGCACTATATCATACTGGGACCGCAGATTGGGCTTCGGGCCGTCAATTAGACATGTCCGATACGGCCATGTGTAGAGTGTTTGTGTTTTCTACACTTTCTACATTATGCTGTAATGTGTATTATTAAACTGCGGTATCATATATTTTTCAAGTTGACGTTATGTATCTAAATATCTGAATATATTAAAGTTACATAACATCTTCCAAAACCGTTTTTCTGAGCTTTGATGAACCAGGTTGCTTGCAAGGTCTGTTAACCGCGGCCACGAATTTAGGTAGAAGTTATCAGATTCCCATTAAATGTGTCAAATTTCTTTTTAATAACGAAAGAAGACTTGCGTTTTTAATTTTTTTTTTGTAACTGATTCATAAGTGTTTTTCAAACATGGTACATAGTTTTATTTTACAATAATAACGGTGGTTGCTCCCTTTTTTGATTATGCGGCTCCACTGAAAAAAAAATCTGTTCCATACTGACGCTGCCACGCCGCGTCAATAAAGATTTGTTCAGAGTATATATACAGCTACGTTTACAAACAGGATGAGTATATATAACATTAATAACATAACAAGTATGTAATTTGTAATTCATCTATGCAATTTTATTTACATTTTGTTACTTTTTCTTAGAACCAAATGGCCAGATATTTGCTCATAGCCTAAGCAAAAAAAAAAAAAAAAAAAAAAAAAAAAAAAAATCCGTTTCCGGTCTCTAGCAAATAAAAAAGAGGATCGGTAGGTCGGGATTTTATTCATATTTTACATGAAACGAAAGGTAAAAAGGGAAATATTTTTAAAAGCGGAAAGGTCAAATAAAACTTAAGGGACGGTCGTTAAAAAGAGGGTCGGTCGGGAGACCAGGAACGGAACTTTTATATTTTGGCCTTACCAGTGCACATTACACCTAATGGTTGTGTGTGAAAGGGAGGTAGGCACCCGGAAGTAAAATAGGAACGAAATAACACGGGGATTTACGATTGGTAGACAATTTGAATTTTTTAAAATACTTTATACTTTTTTCTTTTTGAAATTTCAAATATACAAATTTTCAGGAAATATATTTTAAAAATCCAAGTCAATAAATAGATAAATAAAATTAAATTCAGCATTTCGGAATTTAAGCCTGAGAGGAAACGAGAATACAAAATACTTCGGTTGGTACCCTGCTTATAAAATAACCAAACTATATAAATCGACGTATTGCGGTTATTTTGTGATAATTCGTCATGTGAAGTGTATTCAATTATATAGGGATCTACATTGATCTTTGATGAACGTGAACATTTCCTTATAATATCAAAAGATCTTGGACTACATTGAACAGGTATGGACATGTTCTCCTTAAATTTTATTTTCATTTTGAAGTTAGGACATAACATTTCACCTACTTTCTTTGTTTGACGTCTGCACGCTCTCCCGTGCGCCTTTCAATCGACGTTTTATCATATAAGAAAACTAGCTTTATCTTAAAGTTTGTACCTACACACAGTCGTACATACGTACGTACTTACATAAAATCATATCATACATACATACGTCCATACGTTCGTTAGTACATACATACATATATACACAAGTACGCACGCACACGCGTTAGTATGTATGTAGATACGTATATACGCATGTTGTATGTTCGCAAATATGTTTGTTTATATTTCCATCCGTATGTGGTATTTATGTGTGAAGTGTGCATATCAAAAGAATTAAGTCGTTTTTAGTGTCTAAATAATATCAAACAATAACACGTTTTAGAATGATCATATTTACGCTACCAGTAAGGGCAAACCTGTGTAACATACAACATCTCCGACCCCAAAGTGCAATACGCACTTTGAGTCAGAATTGAAAATATATTTTTTAAAGTTCATTATAATTTTAGCTTAATGAATCTCTCTCTCTCTCTTCTCTCTCTCTCTGTCGTCCGCTAGCCAGCCCGTCTGTGTCTATCTATCGGCTGTTTATCATTTATGTTTCAAGATATTTTTTTGTGTATTATGTATACATGTATATGTATTACATATAATGAATGTTCGTGTTTCGGCTCCTCCTAAGACCGACCGTAAGTTTCAAATCCGCAAACGTCATATTTTTTTCTTAAATACGATTATATAAAATTAAAAGCATATTATATTTCTATTTTAAGCTTTTCAAATCCTTACTTTTTGAGGTTTTGGTGAATGCATTCTCACATATCATATTCTATTAGAGAATAATGAAGGTCACAAAATATTTCCCTTTACCAACTGTATTCATGCTACATTCAGTTTTTCTCCAAATAATGTCCGTATTTAGTCGTCAATTTTACGGAGTGACGGTAGTATAATGTGCAGGGGCGTGATTGAGTGTTAATTGATATGTCTAAATACGAGGAAATCAAAACTAAATTACATCTCTCAAGCATTGAAGGGTTAAAAACAAGAGTACATACATCAATCACAATATGAATGCACTTAAATAAATGTCACCTAAGGTTTAGATAAATGTTAAGTAACTTACGGACTGCAATAAATGGCTTTATTTTTTATATGAAGCGTGTTTTTTTGTGTGAATAATATGTTTATTATTATCATTTCAACTGCTAAATTCGTTGTATTTAAGATTTGAAAGTGCACTCTTTCTTTTGCAACTGAGTGTGTGTGTATATATATAATGATAATAAGTATTCATGCATTATCTATCTCGTATATATGTGTGCCATTACTTTCTCCTCTTCTTCAACAACAACAACAACAACAACAACAACAACAACAACAACAACAACAACAACAAAATAACAACAACAATAATAATAAAAATAAATAATAAATAAAATAATATTAATAATACATTGAATTATTGACATTTTTGTTTTAATGATATTCATGCAATTAGATATGATTATAGTGAATATCATCTATATTTTTGTCCTAAAATTATCTAAAATTTAAATGTATCAGTTCTTCTTATACTCAGTCTCCCCCCCCCACACACACACACAAAACGAAAAAAAAAAAAGAAACAAAAGAACAACATCAACCCAAAAATTCTGATTCATACATTCTGACTGTTTGTTTATCTGGAGTAAAGGACCATTCCTTTCTGACATTACGTAAAAATTTAGAGTCGCTGCGATATTTCTTTCACTGAAACAAATTGAATGACATATGAGTATCTTTAAAAAATGAGGGGTGAGAGGGTTAAAGAGAAGTGAAAGAGAGTGGATCGGTATGAGGTATGCGAGATGAAGGATGGGGTGCGGAAAAGAGTTAGAGAGTAGAAGCGAGGGGGAAGGATCTCTCTGTGTGTGTGTGTGTGGCTTTGGGGGAGATTGGGATTCTGATCAGTTGAATTTTGGCTTGAAAAAGAATTTGAGAGAACAGTTGAAAATAAACTTTATCCAAGCGTGCTTCTTTTTTATTTTTTTTCTATTTTGTGTGTGTGTGTGTTGTCATCTTTCTTGCACATTCATTGAGAAAATTATGTGAAGGAGTCATTTAAATTACCTCGTAATTATAGTACATGTATAACAAAATACACCTTCCTCTACGATTATCATCACAGTGGCGACCTTTCAATTTTCGTATGGTGTGTTATAACTTCCGGATTCATAGTAAACGTAGTAAAAATCAATAATTCTTTACCTTAGTTTAAAGGTTTGAGCGAAATTTCACAGATTTTCATTTTGCATATGTACTCCAAAATGCTGTAAAGCCCATTTTCATATGTCGTGACTAGATTAAATGTTATCTTTGTTCCGAAATTTCGTTCAGTGCTTTGACTTGAAAACAACAACAACAACAAACGTCAATTAAGAATTATTTCTTAAATTTAGATGGCATTACGTTGAGCTAATAGTCTGAGTGCACCATTGTTAATAACAAGTCGGTTAATGCGTGTACCCCAAAATAGATCTCAGTAGGGGGTCAACGTTCGGAAGTAAGGGTAGCAGACGAAAAGGTCCTATAAGAAATCCAATATATATTAAAAATGAACTCACCCCATGATGAGGTCCATGTAAATGGACAACCAAAACACGGAGACGGGACATGGCATAAAATAAAAAATTATCAACAGTTACCGCCTCAGAACGATGATTCAAGGGCTTCAAGGGGCCTCAACCTTGCAAATTATGAAGTTATTTCTCTGACACAAACAGTGTAAAAAGAAATATTCCATCAATTAAGTTTCATGTATTAGAAAGCCCTTCGGACCACTTTTTTTTTTTTTACAAAAATCTCTAGGGATCCCACGATCCAGGCTTGTATTTTCATGAACTTCTTGTCAGGAGCTATGTCATATAATTATATATTTACGTCAAATATGATCTTAATTTGCCACTTAGTCGGAGAAAACTACTGACTTCTGTACGCCTGTTCATTTTGTTTAAGACACGAAACAATATCATGTAATTCAAAGTTTGCAAGTTTTATTGCAAATGCAAAGAATGAAGTCAGAAGTCAGAGTAATTGATAAAACCACAACACGAACACTGCAAACACTTCAAACAAGTTTTCAGCAATTTGATTATGCCCCGCCCCCCTTAAACTTAGCACGTGTATATGTATTGGAAGACACAGTGCACCCTTAACCGTAATGGGCCAACCAGGAAGTAAATTTGTTCTGGTTTCTCGAGTATAAAAAATGTAACTTAAAAGGGGGGAATTTGGGTTTTGTACCTATCAATCTATACATACATGCATGTACCTTGTTTTCACAGATGAAGGTTGCGTAGACTATAGAAGTTCAAGATATCCGTTTATGTATGATTTAAAGCACGTTTGTTATTGTTCATGACCATTGACGATTGTGTGGGTTTTTTTTTAAATATATAGGTCTGTCTGCTTTTTGCTAGGTTTAACGTCCTACCAACAATATTTCAACAGACTATATGTACTTGAGGCAGATAATGTAGTACCACGCCGTGGACGAGTGGCATGATACCACACCCAGTCACATTTTCGTAACACTGGGCCAACCAGACCTAAAATTGCCCTGTGTAAATTATTAGCGCCAAGCAGCGTAGGGAGCTACCAATACTATTTTTTAACAACTTTGGTATGTCGCGGTCGAGGATCGAATCCTGACCCCCGCTCCCGAGGCGGACACTATTTGTATGTATGTATGTATGTATGTATGCTTGGGTTGAGCGTCCCACCACCAGTATTTCAATCATTTGGGACTTTTATTCACATGCTACCTCACCGTAACGTGACACCATACACAGTCACATTATCCTTACACTTGGCCAAACTGGCCTGGAATTAACCTTATATACTGAGAGCCAAGCACATGGAAGATATATCAGTGCCATTGTATGTATGTTTTTATGTATGTATATATTACAGGTCAAGATAATGAACGTTCGTGTTGCGGTCCCTCTTTCAAAAACAGACAGTAAGTTTCAAGTTCGCTGGCATATGAAATCAAATATGGACACATTTTTGTATATAATTATATATATTTCTCAAACATCTAAAATCCTTTATTTGCTAGAATCCTTTGACGAAATTGCGAGTCTACCATCTAAGGGTCGTGAAATAAGCCGTTTCACCAACTGTTTTCAAATAAGTTTGTCTCTTGGCAATTTGTCATCAAATTATATGATTCCAGCTGGCTTGCGGTAGGTCGGTGGTTCTACCCGGGTACCTCTGTGTACTCGGGGTCTTCCTCCACCTGTAATTAGCTGGACGTCGCAATATGATTGAAATACTGTCGCAACGACGGTAAACCCCAATACAACAATAACAATCAAATTATATGAAATAGTACGGAATCAGACAAACGTATTGAACCGGGACCTTATAAGAATTAGAAATCATTTATAAATACCGTATTAAAAGATCCATTTGCCTCCCCTTTTATCGTCTTAAATTCTAATAAAAAGTGTATATATGGAGACAATCAAACTGTAAAAAAGATACTTTTTTCCGTTTCGCATCGATAGCTGAGTGCCACTGGAGCTCGACACAAGTACCCTTTGAGCCTCATCATTAATTTTAAGAACGATCATGAAACAAGTTCCCACAACTTATATTAAACACTGTCGGTGACTCTGGTGGCGGCGTAGTTGGTCATCATTCATTATTGTGGGAGGAAACCGGAGAAAACCCATATGTCTGGACGGGCGACCACTGTACCATTTCACTTACGTGATCAGGAATTGAACACCAGACGCATTGGTGAGAAGCGAAGCCCTTTACCACAACGCTATCCAGGCCTAATCATTTCTATTTGATGCAGGATAAAGTGGCGTAGAGCTTACAAGGCTATCGGTATACTAAAGGGAAAAAGAAACGTGGAGTAAAAAAGTAATGTTAACTTCAATTCAATTTAAAATCTTAACATCTGAGTTTATCGTTCACGATATATATATGACCAGCTCCAAATTATTTTAAAAGAAAGTTCGTCGTAAAGCATTTTCTAATGTTTTCAAATACCTGCATCACCATATTTCTTTGTATACCGTCCAATATATTCCTCCAAAAACTGACATAAAAGGTTGCCCTGCGTTTCTCGACATACATTGTGACATAGTTACATCATAAATGTAACTAACGGTAACAAACGTTACCGTAACTTCAGTAACTAACGGTTTGCAATGTATACACGGGAAAGTCATACATGTATGTCCATTATAAATATTATCATGATTATCATTTCAGCTGCTAAATTCGCTGTAAATCAGGATGATTTGGTGTATGAGAAGCTTATTGACGTCTACGTTCGACCTTGGTACCAAGGAAAATGCCCGGGCTTTACTGCGAATATCTATGATAAGGCCATGAAAGAGCTTGAACTACTGAAAAAGAAGGTTATAGTGTCCAGTTTTTTATGAATAATATGTTATATAAACCAGAAACGGCCATTACTTAATCACACACACACACACACACACAGAGTTTCATCTAGCTATCGATAATATCGATGATAGATGTTTGACAATGAAACTTTGATCGAACCCAAAGGGCGATAAACTGTCAAACTTGGCTGCTTCCTGGCCTTTTACTAGAGGTCACATTATACTCTAGGATATAGGATAACTCTCAGTGTTGAGTATGGGTTAAGGACTCCGGACTCTCTGAGCATATCTTTACAAATGTGTAGGAGGACATCTACTTTTCATATAATCATTGAAGAGGGTTCAAGTTTTCAGGATCATAGCGAGAACCCGGAGACTACCTCATCTATATGAAATTCTTCACTGAACCCACCTGACCAGAAACAAGTTGCAGAACCAGGGGGCTGTATACACGTGAATTTAATACTATATAATGACCCACGCCTGACCTCAAATATAACCTGGTGATAAGCCATACAACCAGACTGGGACTCGAACCTGGGGTAATTTGCTAATAAGGGGCCGTTTATCTATATTTGGAGCTATACATTTCTTCAAATACATGTAAAATCAAATAGGAATGAAGAGACTAGTACCACCAATAGTGAAACCATATCATATCAGCAAATGTCAATTATGGAAAAATGTATGAGTATTAATCTATGACTCTTATAAACGTTAAAATTACGCGTATTTCTAAAATTACAGCATGAAATGTCTCTCAACACATTCATGAATAATGTGTTTCCAGTCTGCAAGTATCAATTTTTTTTTTAAATTAAGTAAAAGTCAATTTCACGGAAGGAAAGAATGGAAGACGAAAGGGGAAACGTTAGATATACAACAATCTCCCTTCATATCTACAGCAAAAATCCCAAGCGAGGACAATGTACATAAATATGTATACCTGAGTAAAAATTATCTCAAAATTGTCGTAAAGAGATGATATCAATCAGTTGGCATTCACTTTTTTGAAGATAAGGGTGACGAAGGAAGAGGAAAAGAAAGAAGTACAAAGGCTACCAGATGGCTACCTAAGCAAAGGCAAGGAAGATCAAGGTACAGCAGTTAGAGAAAAAGAGGACACAGAGTCATACCGAAGAGTCCAGAACAAAATGACCAGGCGAAGGCATTGTTGGATGAAACAATATACAGGATGTCAATAAAAGACGAGCAAATTCAAGATATGAAAAAGAAAATGAGCAAACTTTATGATCAGCTACGCGAGGCAAAAAACGAAATAGAGAGTCTGCGAGGGAGGTAATATGAAAATCGTTAAAAGTCACTAATTTTCATGTCTTATTCACTGATATCAAGTAATTTAAAACATTTATTTCTTTAAGATTCATGTAAAACATAAAATAAAAAAGACTTTAATATGAATATTATATTAGACACAATGTAGAGAATGGATAATTGAAATTAGAACTTACTTTAATATAATTTCATGTCTACCAATTATTATCATGCTATTAAATTTATCATAAATTATATCATTAATAATAAATTCTAAAAATAAATTGCATTAGTAAATATAAAATATTTCGTTTTAGATGTTCAATATATTTATGAAGTTTCAATGTACAGTAACGATGGTAGTGTTTATACGCTATTAATCGTTTTATTATTGCATACCAGTATAAATATTGCTATTTTGAGTAATTCATAAAATCTTTAGTGTTTTGAGGATTTATAAATTTTACAGTTTCCAGAATTTCAGGTACTTATTACATACTTGATATGTTATAACTTATATACATGCAGACATTTTTGTAGATAAGTATTATTTTGTATGAAATGAACGAGAGCAAAAAAAAAAAAAAGTTTCTGGTCTAAAATTATAAACAAAATCGGAAATGGATTTAAGTTGCCTTAATTTTCTCTATATTCAGTGACAATTCAATGCATTTGCTCCAACGTTGCTCCATTTTAATTTTACCAGGTATGGGTTAATGTCATTGAGATCCGAAGCACCAATAATTGAAAATAATACTCTGAGCATTAGAATTCTATTCAGGATTAGAACCTATTCAGGATTTCGAACCTTGTTAAACAGACCGGAAGTCAACGGATGCAAATGTTCTATAAGTTCAAATATGTTTCTCTTAATGTTGCTGCTTGTATTTTATATACACGTTCAGTATGAGATTCGGATTATGTAAACAGTTCTAAATTACAGGACAACTGAAAGGTATTGTACGTTGCATTTTCGCAATACATGTATATCAAAGTAAGGAAAATGCTGAATTAATTTAAAGCATAAATTTTGTAGTCCTTAACAGTTAGTCATAAATTTACAAGTTTTTTTTTTTTAAATAATGAGTAAATTAAAATCATCTGCATAATTCAAAAAATAAAATAAAGTTCGAAATGAAATCATATCGATCGCTTTGACCAATTTTTAACTGTAGTGTTACAGGCAGTGACGAATATACAGAAACTGGGCCTAGCGCCGTTCACAATTCAACAAAACTTGCCGAACAATATTCGGACCTCCTTGATCAAGAATGGTGTGATGCATTTGAAAAACTTTCAGGCCGAGATGATATTTCTAAAGCAAGAATTCTGCATTCCATCATCCGGGTAGGTATTCTGAAAGTGCTGTTGATATAAATGATAAACTTAGTGTGCTTGCAGAGTTTTATTAACAAAAATGTGTTATCATTGCATACTGTGTTTCTTTTCGAAACACATTATTTTTGGACTGTAATCACGCCCCTTAAATGCCAATACTTTACTTACTCCGGTATGTATATTTTAAATACTGCAACATAAACAACTCTCTTCTGATTGATCAATAAGCCATGTAAATAGCGTCATGTACATTTGGTATATGTATACGACGCGTTATCAGTATCAAATCAGAAATAAGACTTTGCAGTATAATATTTGTTATACAGTTTCCTGACAGGGTACATGACAATTTATTCCAAACTTAGAGAAATCATGTTACCCGAGCCGTCGACATGTACCCTGTCATGAAACTGTATAAACAATGATATACAATTTACATACATATGCAATGTCTGTGGAGTAAACTTTTTAGAAAGACATATATGTATGTACTCGTATATTATTATTATGCTGATCTCGGTAAATTATAGAGAGAAGGTTTCAGTTGAGCTTTATTTAAGGCATTCTTCAAAACATTTATTTTCCCCATTGAAAATCGTAATTATAGTTCATGTAGTCCCTCAGTGTTCCGAAACAGAAATTCACGACCTAACTTTTAAATGACTGTATATGGCGTGTATTCCAGGAAGCATTTGGATTCTGCAAAGAGAGTCTATTAAAGCAGACTGAAAACATAGCCTCTGAACTATTACAGGTATTTTATACATTTTGTAATTAATTCCCAGATTTAGCTATTCATTGCTGATGAAGATTTGCATTAACCCTTTCCCTCATAGAGAATACCATGAAAAGACCTATGCGAACAGCATAAAACCAGATCAGCCTGCGATAACTCGCAGGCTGATCAGGTTTTATGCTATTCTCTGCTCCTCAGTGGTCTGGAAATGAGGATGTTACAATTAAATTTGGTAAGGTTTGAGTTTGGTTTTCTGCAGATCAGGCTTTATGTGGTACCTATTGAGTGCGTCAAAATGAGTCTATATGAGGGAAAGTGTTAAAGTTCTATTTCGAATAAAGTGCGTCGTGGTTCAGTGGTAAGATACCCGACTGGGGATCCGAAGATTGTGGGTTCGAACTTCGTTGGGGTAGGAATTTTCATGATCTTTCAAGGCGACAAGTACTGATCCAACCAAGGAACCATCGAAAGGGATAAGTTTTAAGATCTTGTTTCCCAAACGACCTAAAATAAATAGGTTTATACTAATTAAGCATCAAAGCATATATTAACCTAATGTGATATGGGATATGATAAGAAATGAAAGAAAATAAAATAAGAAGAAGAAGAGGTTGAAAACATATGAAACCCGTGAGAGAGTTATAATATGTAACAGGAATAAAAAGGCACTGATTTAATAGAGAACCCATTTACCAAATGAGTTGAGAAATAATATAATATTGAACTCTGCAGACTTTGGTATCGTTTCAGGCGTGTTCAATAATTTCAGTACAAGAATAGGACTTGACCAATGCCTATTTATTAACTGTCTTGATTCGTCAGTATAGAATGCTAAAAGAAAAAAAGAAATAAAGAAATAAAAAAATATCGATGCAAACATGAAGTAACTCCATTTTTGTAAAGGCTGTGTCACGTGCTTAATGCGGGGTAACGGTATTTTATAAAGATATTTATTTAGGACAGCTATGCGAGATTAAGTAAATAAAAATAAATAGAACACTTTTGCCAGTCATTTCGTTTTAACTTATACTAAATGAAAGTGTATCAAATACACCAGGATCATTTCATGCAGTCATTTATTTATCACATACTGTGAAGCAAATTCTCGTTGTACAACTAGATAATACACTGCCAATATCATATTTATCATATTATAAATTAACTATTATACTTTGTATCTACAGTTGCACAAGGACACCTTTGTAGGAGAAAAGGAGATAACCAAAGAGCTTCAAAACCTAACCCGGACTCTGAATTCTACTCGTCAAAGAATGGCGCCTTCTGTTGCTCAACGAATTGCAGAGGTTATAAATGTATTATTTCCACATGTCATCATGATGGTGCACCCCTACCCCCACCCCCAAAACACACACACACACACACACACACACACACACACACACACACACACACCACAACAACAACAACAACAACAACAACAACAACTTCATTTGCAATCTTGAACTTTATTTCAATCCTCCATAAATATTCAATTTTTTATTTTGTTCAATTGTAATTGAATGTTTTCCATTGAATTTGATATAATAATGATACTACGACTATATAGCCATATATCATATTCGAGTATATTGAAATTATATAAAATTTCAGGCTTACGTAAAAGGCAAACTGGAGAGCATATTAAAGCCGTCTGAGATAAATGCGGAGGTCAAAAAGTACGCTGTTAGATGTTTAGAGCTCTGCTGGCATTTTGCAATCAGTGACCCTCCATTGGTCATCTCCGCAGACGACTCTGGCAAGGACTTCCGGTCCGATATTTATAGGGCTTACAAGCGGTCGGAGAAGGGTCTCGAGAAGCCACGGGTGGAGTTCATAGTCTGGCCGGCTCTCTTCCTCAACGAGGGAGGACCGCTGATATCCAAGGGCGTGGCACAACCATGTGAAAAATAAACATTGTTTTCCGGCTAGATAAAAAATATATAAATAGACATTCCTAATTATCTCCCCATCTAATGTCTAGTTTTACATAAAGACTCTGTATATCTTGTCAAAATACACTAGCACATCACATCGTCTCCAAATGACTGAAATACTGTTGGTGCGACGTTAAATCCAATAAACTAACAAACATAATAGCACATCACATCGTCTCCAAATGACTGAAATACTGTTGGTGGGGCGTTAAATCCAATAAACAAACAAACTAGCACATCACATTGTCTTTTGATAACATTATGCATGTACATTATGATTATAACTTGAGTTTAATGTGCTACACTGTCGGTGGGACGTTAAACCCAACCAACAAATAAACAAACAAACAAACACTGTATATTACTACATTTTCTAGGGGAGAGAAATACATTGTTAGTGTGCTTATATAAAATCCGACTGAAATTACGAGTTGTGTCCCTTTATTCAGAGGATAAGTCCGAAAATGATTTATTTTTTACCATAACAATTTGTTCCAATGTTTGTCCTCGTGTTTGAATATTGATAACAATCGTTTTGTAAATAATAATGTATATGTTTGTGTTTGAATGATGATACAGTATTTGCAATTTATTATTTTGCTTATATATCATTTTAATTTCAATATTTTTGTAAGAAAATGGTTGAATTAGAAATGATAGAACTTTGCGGTCAATACGCTCAACTCAACGGCTGTAAATAAACAAAAAAGAAATATGTTTAAATTATGTGACGAAAACAACAACAATATCAGTAGAACTGTCATGTATTTATTGGAATCTTATACTATTAATCTAATCTTAGTCGCGGGATTTTTATTGTAGAGAAAATGAAAATATCGAAAAAGATATTTCAAATCACAATAATAGCATACATGCATATTGTTTTATAGAAAAAATATGTGTATATGTCAAGGTTAACGTATATTATTAATTGAAAAAGAAAATTGAAAGACAAGATCATAGGAGTGTCCGAAAGTAAATAAGGGTCTCCATGGTTATTGTTCATTGGTTAAAGTCCCTCATCGCAGTGGAAAATTCATAAAAGGAATCTTTCGAGCTGGCTTGAGGTATGTCGGTGGCTCACCCCCGGTTCTCCTCAACAGTCCTCCGTGTATTACTGTTAAATCTGTTGCAGCGATGGGAAAGTCTAATACAATAACAACAAGACATATTAATGTTTGGTCAGAACTTTCAGCTTAAAGAGAATATATATACATAATTTGTGTAAATTTGAATTAAATGTGCTAATTTGCTTTGCCAGTCCTAATTCAAAAGTTTTATTAAAGTTTCCAAGTTTATTTTGGTTGTTCTTTTTTGCAGTAACTGTATTTCTCCATTCTGTGAAATAAACACGAAAACGTAGTGAAATATTGACCAGCTTAAAGAATCGATTCAGGTCTTGAAAGGAACCCGACAAATATACATTTTAATCAGTACCGTTTTAAGGTCTTAATGCCGCAAAAAAATGCTGAAACAGACGAAAAACGGATGTTATATTAGGTCACAAAATGAAAAACTGTGTCCAGAGAAAAACAAACACGGCAACTTATGTCATTATGAACATTACTTTGAGAATCTTAAACAAAGAAATTCGCCTCATAATAAATAAAAAATAAATACTTTGGTATAATATTTGCAACAATCTGTCAATAAATAATAAGTAGCAAAATAGTCACTACAAAAATTGTCCGACAGCGCTCTCTTCTTTATGAAGAACTATTCGTATAAAAGTTAATCAATATGTAAAATTATTTAACATCAAGTTCTACAAAAGGTATACACTAATTTGCTCTGAATTATTTGTATCCGAAATCCTGAAAGTTAAAAGGTTCATGATTTTCTGTATTTATCAAGTTATCAAACCTGGATAATTGATTCTTTTTATGCTTTGATTCCATCAGTAGATAGGTCATTCCTAGTTGTTGTATGAGCAGCCAAGGTATGTCTTCTTTTGCTTCTACAAAGATATAGTGGATAGTTGTTTGTTTTGGTGTAAGATGGATTAATAATTTCACTGAGCGAACATAAAAAGTGATATTTTCACGAGTGACGACGCGAAATTATACATCGATCTTTCACCATAACAAACATTTTTTTTCTTTTTACTTAATGCTTTAAAGGCCAGAAATTAGATGTTTTATTTACAAAAGACGTCAAAATTGGCGGGAATACGTCGCGTGCGTGACGTTATTTATAACGTTATTTCTTGCGTAAAACCCGGCACAATTGACGCCCCGATCAGTTAAATAACGTCAAGTTCCTGATAATTTCAATGTTTCCTTATAATTTCACAAACTCCACACAGTGATCTCCCTTGCAAGCAAAAAAAAAAAAAAAAAAATCACTGCCGTCACAAATGTCACGTGATGATGGTAAACTAACAAAATGGCGTCTCCGTCTGCTGTCACAACAACAAAAACTATTTTTAAAATGATTTTTTTTCCATGAGGCATTATTTGATGTTTATGTAAGAAAACATACTTATGGAAATGACACTCGCAGTAAAGTATGTTTTTTTTTTGGAAAAAGAAAAAATAGCTAAATTCTATTAATTTTTACTTGTGGTGACAGTGGTTATCTACAACTGTAAGGGGAGGTAACTACTGCGTGGAGTTTGATAATTTCACTGTTCAAAACCGTGAAATTATCAGGATATAATCCACTGTTATTTCCCTATAATCCACCAAAAAACATTAATAAAACATTCATAATACATAAGTATTTTCATGAAATGTGTAAAAAAAATCCAGTACTTATTGCAAACTAAGGCTTAACAAATAAAAGTATGATGCTCTTTTAGTAGCAATGCCGTTTTTGTTCGCTTGGCTAGCCCAACAGCTTCCCCTTTTGTACAATTGCCACGTTTACTTCTGATTTAAGTTTTAAATCAAACTCATATTCTTATGATATAGTTAAAAAAAGGAAAATGAATCCGCAGTACCTTAAGACATGTTTTATTTTAACTGAAAAGTAGCTCTAATGAATAAGCACGATGTGGTCATCAGATATACAAGTGAGTACTGCAATGCAATAGAAACCTTATAAGAAACTGCGTGCACCTTAATTATCATCGAAGAAAAGAAATCGTTCGAAAAGGCTGTTAAAATATGTTCATGTACATATTGTCGAAACGAACCCTTTGAAAAGGCTGCAACTAAAAGACAATTGCGTCGTGCCATATTTAAATGCAACTGCGTCTTATCATTTAAAAAAATCATTGTTTTATTGAAAAATATTTTTTGCTTTAAATGGGACTTTGTTTCATGACGTAAAAATGTATTTGGTACTTAAATTTAGCAAACACACGAGTATTAATACAGTTTAAGGGTGAAAACGCTATATAAATCAATTATAACTGCGTCGTATCCTGTCAAATGTTTCGCAAATTCTTCTCCACTTCGAATTTTCAGTTCTCTATAACAAAATTGAATTTCAAGTTGCATACACCATATGAAGCTGAAAAATTAGTAGCGTGGATTCTCGTTAACAGTAATAAACAAAATTATACCTTTTTCTTTTCAAAATACCGGCTTTTGTTTACAAAATGAATGGTACGACGCAGTTTTAATTCCTAGACCTGAATATAGTCGTATTTACCTTCAATCTTTCAATTTTTAGGGTGACACGATATTTGTTAGATTTTCTTTCCTGTCCAAACTTAAAATGCTTACTCAACCAAGTAAAAAAAACTCCATTCATAAAAAAGTATAATTTTGTACTAGAAAGGGCAATTGTATTATTCAAGGTAATACATTTGAATAACATTATATTCCGAAGAAAAATTCTGGTTTTTGATCATTGGGTAATTATCTAAACTGTTTAATCAATCCATGAGACTTAACTGACCATCAGAGCGTCATAATCAAAGTTCTCAAATGATGAGTCTCCACTTCACACTTCATTTAACACTATTAACCACAAATGGAACTCTAAATTTTACAAGACAGCATTGAAATTTCTTACAGTGAAAATGTCAATGCTTTGAAAATTATACGAAAAATGCTATTTGTTACTTTTTAGTATTCTTGTTTTGAAATCTTAAACTTGAAATTTGGAATATTGAGAATATTGCAAATCTAAGGTTTGGATAAATAAAGATTATATTACATTAATTATTACAGAGGGTATGGCCATTTCAATTTCGAGACACTTAGAAAACAATTGAAAGGTCTTTTTTGGTCAGATTATAAAAAAAAAATCCAATTGATCATCAGGACCTCTAAACTTCTGTCAGTAATATGTCACTTTATTAATGGGTCTAGATAACGAGTTCAGATTTTTTTTGTTTTACGTTATATACACAATTAGAATTTTAGTTTAACATTTTTTATACCAACAGGCTCAATATCTATAATTGTTTGATTATTTATTTTTTTAATTGTTTTACTATTTTCAAGTAATCTGTTTAAGACCAAGGTAAGTACAAATGTGTAATATAATTATGATCGAAAAGCTTATTTTTCATGCCAGTTTAGTATTTTCCCCTTTATTCAATATATACACATGTATCATAGGCAAGAAGTGTAGTTTAAAAATATTTATTCAAGATAATAAATACATTTATTATCAACATACAATCCAATAAGGATTAGAATGAATAAACTTTGTATTAGAAAAATAAATGAGGTCATGGAAAAAAACTAACAACCAAAATCATTTATAATGAGTTTAACAGAAAACCTATGACAAGAGAGGAAGTGAGAATTATGGAGGAGGTAAATAAAAGACCTGTGGTGATGTTGCGAGTTGATACTGGGTTATTAACATTAGTGGTATGATGAAGGAAGAAACATTTTGCCTATAATGTTTAATATACATGTATATTATCTATAAGCTTTTTATAACCATGCTATTTTGGAAGTTCATGGAATGTTTTCTTTTCTTTCCCATATTTGTATGACAATATTCCACAAATGCGCTTATATATATATATATATATATATATATATAGAGAGAGAGAGAGAGAGAGAGAGAGAGAGGAGCATGGTAAAAAAAAAACATTTTCACATGTTTAATTTAGTTTGACGTATATATGGAAATATAATGAAATGTTCCGGATTCTGTAATGGGATTTTCATAGTTATTTACATGGCTGTTACATTGCATTTTTATGGACAGTTTTCTAGTAATGAATGGAGTCCAGTGGTAGTATTCTTCGTTTGACGTATATATGGAAATATAATGAAATGTTCCGGATTCTGTAATGGGATTTTCATAGTTATTTACATGGCTGTTACATTGCATTTTTATGGACAGTTTTCCAGTAATGAATGGAGTCCAGTGATAGTATACTACGTTTGACGTATATATGGAAATATAATGAAATGTTCCGGATTCTGTAATGGGATTTTCATAGTTATTTACATGGCTATTACATTGCATTTTTATGGACAGTTTTCCAATAATGAATGGAGTCCAGTGGTAGTATTCTTTGTTTGACGTATATATGGGAAATATAATGAAATGTTCCGGATTCTGTAATGGGATTTTCATAGTTATTTACATGGCTATTATATAGAATTTTCATGGATAGTTTTTCAGTAATGAATGGAGTCCAGTGGTAGTATACTACTAGACAATGGCGCCTTAGGTTGTTGTGGGTTTGAACACGAGTGGAGCAAGGACGCGTCCTGCTGTAAAGCACAAGTCATACTTATAACCCATATAAAGGAAAATAGAATAGGATATAAATGGTTGTTAGTGGATCAACGTAAAGGAAATCATTTGAAACGGATAGCTTGTTCTAGACCATTATAAAGATGAAGGTAATTCACAAACACATAATTTCGTTTAAAAACTCAGCTACAGGTGTTAGGTGAAGAGTTATCTACCATATTTTATTAATGGAACAAAACAACTAGACAGATCCATGCGTGTAAACACGAGGGTGATTTGTTTCATTGATATCGGGATGTCAAGCGCGTTCTGATTTAATTAATTGCTCGATGGTGTGCAGAGAAACACGACCCGTGTTGATCCAGACCTCAGATACTTCAAATCTTATGGTTACACATTGTCTTCACGGTTAATTCTCCCAGCTCATTGTGGCATGTATTGTCTTGCGTCGGTAATTAGCGACTAATTACCCCTTCTAATAATGCCGACTCAGCCAACAGGCGTTAAGCTGTCTTTACAACCCTCTAAGATATGGTATGTTTGGGTGGTCGTGACGAAAGAACGATTTGTCAGTCGGGATCTAAATGTTTGGTCCGGTATTCATGTAAAACTTTTTGTGAGTTTATTGGATTCTAACATAGCAATACTTAAGTTATCTCTGTCTTATAAATATACATAAGTAGAACTGATGCATATATTGCATTTACAATGTTCATCTCCTGTTTCTATAATATCGCTTTATTTTCTATGTTTTTCAATTTGAAAAAAATAAATCGTTTATGCTTTTCTAGATAGAAATAAAAAAGCATGATCAGTCTCAAACTATTAAAAACAATTATATTAGATCTACATATTTTTGCTAAAGGTAGGGTATTACTTTTGTCCATTAAATTTAATTAATTCTCAAGCATCTTGTTAACTTATTCTGCAGTAAGAAAGTTATATGACCTATGCGGTAAATAAAGAAATGTGATTTTATGTACGCTTTATTAACTTTTACAAATTCCTCTCAACTCTAGATAAATTTTATCATATTCTTTTTACGTGTCAATTACTTACCAACTTGGGAATTACTTCTTGCTTAAAGTTTATCTTTGTGCTTACTCATTCGATTCAACTATTGGTGTGAAAGCTATCATCATCTTTAATCATTTTTACATTTCGTAAAGCTAAAATAAAACAGTCAAACGACTTAAATGTCAATTTGTCCGTTTTAAAAAAGATAATTACTTGCGGTGAATTCAGGGAATATTTTTAAGGATTTGAAGTTGATATAACAACAATTTCGAGCCATATCATCGTTTCATACCAGACATTTATCAATACAATCAATCTCGTTTTTACAGAACTATCATAAACAATTGTTCAATTTTATGGGAAAAATGAGTAATTTGAGGACGTTAAATTATCACAATGACACAAAGGAATACGAAATTATCGCAACTTAAAGTGACGAATATTCAAGACCTTTAAATAAAAGTAAGCTCAACTACATTTTTATAGTTAAAGACCTTAAGTTATGTGATTCACTTGATCCTTATGTGTCGGGATGTTTTAATTGTCATGGTCTTCATTTCAAATTGGACATTCGATATGTTAATGTCTTGTAATTTTAACATTAACTGTGCATTCCATTTTTCATAATGTTTCTTAAGTAAAATAAATAAAATAAACAGACCAGAAATGACAAATGTATTTTTATAATTTGTCACTTCGAGAACTAAGATATAAATTGATTCTACTCAAACTTGCTGAGTTGTTTTTATCTACGAGTCAAATAAAGCATCCTAACCTGACTTACCATTTTCCTCGACATATGTATTAATTTATATTTATAAACACTGAAATACGTCATTCAATGTATTTCATGCATATGATAATTCCGGAACGAAGCTTAACGTTGTCAACAAGGGAAAGTGGAGGTATTTTTACCTCTGATGATTCTTTTTTCTGAAACAATCTCAAGAAATGGCGGTCATGTGATTAAATTTATAAGATATACGCATTTCATGCAATGCAATTCTTTCAGATTTAATAATATTTTTCAATCTGATTCAGTGATATTCTTTTATAAAATGCGTTTGTCTCTGAAAAACTATAATAAAAAGTAAATGTAAATGTAATGAATTTTAACATTGAATACAAATTAGAATCCATGTATTTTAATTCTTTAATTTATATATCAGTTAGAAATTAAGTTGTATAGTGTCAGTGTTAAGATGGTAGAATCAGGGTTGATTCCCATTAATCATCTGATAATAAATTAAATCTTTCACAGGTAGACAATCCTTTTTAATGTACAATATTTTTAAAAAAATTTTTTTTTTGTGTACTTAACTATACTATTTTTTCTGTTAAGGTTTAGAAATAAATTTATGACAAGACTGTGTAAACTGACATGTTGACATAATATTTTTCTCTTTTTTCTCAAAGAAGCATTTGTTGGTTTGACGTTTATTTATGAGACAGAATCAATGTCAAGTACATTAGAATTGTCTTTTTTTCACGAATAACGAAACGCAAGACATAATGTTCCTATGAGAAATCCCACATATTAAAAATGAACTAACCCGAGAAGGTGCATATAAATGGACATAAAAAAACAACAACACACCACACGAATACATACCTTTCATAAAATAGAGAAAAACCACCAACCGCCTTTGAACGGTTAGACTGAAAAAGACCAACTGGGGTTCTTAAACCAGGTTCAAGGGGCAACAACCTCGCACTTCCTGAAGGTATGTTTTTATGTTTTTCTTATACGAGTATATTCAATTAATTCAACAGGAAATATAATTGTATTAAAAAAAATCATAACAATATATAGGGAAAAACCAAAAAACTGCAAAAATCATGACATTTTATATTATAATCAAAGGAGGATTTTCCAATAACGCCTATTCCGAAGTATATACATCTCAATTACCTTCCAAGAAAAAAAAAATGTATTACAAATATGTTCTCTCGGTTTCCAGTGTTTCGTGATTATATGAAGCTTTCATATCCTTCTTTGGACCTCGCAATATTTCTGAAATCATTTTTTCAATGGAAATATAAACATAACAAATTAAATGAACTAATGCTGTGTCGACAAAAAGGGTGTTATACAGTTATTAAAGGCTACAATATCTTCAATATCTTGATAAGATCTGTTGCAGTATCAACACATACACACATAATAGTTACAATAAAAGCTAAACTGCTAATAACGTTTTTTTTTTACTTGGCTATTTTACGGAATTTGTGGTGTGTGTGTGTGTGTGTGTGTGTGTGTGTTTCAGAGAGTGTGTTAATATTACCCTCTGGAGATATTTACATTATATACGCATCAAATCGCATTCCTCATAACTGGCATACTTAATTTGTATTTAAGTACATTTTATCTTATATACTATACATAACACTGTGTCATTTTTATAAAAGAATCCGTAGCATTTAACAGTAAAAAATTAATTCATTTAAAAATATTCCTCATGCTTTATTTGGATGGTGAAAGTAAATACACACACAATGCCCTTCTATTTTCCATTTGTACATAAGTATATCCTCTATAAGTATCATACATTTATATATGTCTTCTTGCAATAAAATATGCTCTGCTACCTATTGTTCCTTCACGGATTGATTTCGTCAATAATTTCCCATACTAGCAATGACGATGCTTGATAGAGCTAGCCCATATACGCCCAAAACATGATCACGTTAACCTCCTTAACAATAATGAATGACATGATCTTGCATTTTAGGACAAGAAATGCAATAGCGCTGTTACTCGTAACAATTTAATGTCGTTACATGTGTAACATACCAGATATTCGTGGCCAAAGGTAAAGGCAGTGATTCCTGCATTCTTCACGACACCTGCTGTTACTGAAAAGGTGATATGCCTTTTTGCTAAACCGATTAACCATAATGGCATCTACTGTTGCTAATGTTTTAAAGCACAATGTCTCTTTCTAGTAATCATGGTAAATAATTAGGGAAACGAAACCCTAAATGGGAAATTGATATATTTGCACCGTGTCGCTTTAAATCTATACGTCCGGGGAATTTGAGCGGTGGGAAGGCTTTCATTAAAATGCTTGTTAGCGCGCTTGACGTTTGTAGGCTTATGTAGATAAATTTTCATTCCCTGAAAATTGAGACAAAGTAAAGTTGTCATAATCCCATACAAAACACGGGCTTTTGATGAATAGGCCATTGGGCATTCCGTTTAAGAGCCGTATCGTGTGGTGGTCAATTAAGCAGGGCTTGCCTATCTAACAATGATTGTTTTGATCAATGGGCAGCCATGTTTAAATAATAATGTTCGTGATTTACACTCAATATGTCGGCGAATTATATTTGAATTACCTTCTCTTGTTTTTGTGCGACAGCCAATCAAAAAGGTGCATTCAAACTATCGGACACAAAAGAATCGGGGATTTGGAGTTTGATTGACAACATGTCCAAGTTTAAATTAAAAGTTGTTTTATGGCGTAATATGTGGCATAATTGAATTTGAATCTTGCGTAACTGTGCAGTTTTAGTTAATGGCTAATGGCCGATAACAACTAAACGTGGATATTCCCCCTAAATGGATAAGACGATAAATTTACGTTGATAACAAAAATGGTGTCTTTTGCGAATCAAAAGTATTCTGAAAACGTGGGTTTTAATATAGATACGCTGTTGAGCAAACAAACAATGTCTGTGATTGGAAATGACTTTACTCATAATGCAGATTCTGCGTTTACCAACCTGAAGCCCTCACTGAAGGACCTGGACAGATCAGAGGCATATATAGCATCCCGGGATGGGTTCTCACTGAACATAACACCAAGTTGTACGGGAACATCGACGGAAAACTGCAACAGGGATAGCGAGTATTGTTCGCAATGTTTTGAAACGTCACCAACGAATATTCAAGATAATTTGTTAAACAGCATGAGGTCTTACAGTATGTCTACACAAAATCTTACGAGTTTGAATAATATAAACAGTCGAAACTTGATTCGGTCAGCCGGTCTATCTAGTCATCCTTGGTCTCTGATAGATTCTTCGACGCATCACGTTTCCGCCATTCCGTCCCACGAAATTAGATCACACTCGAATCTAGGCAATTTGGGCTTGAAGTTTCATAATGGATTGGTACAACTGGACAATATTACTGGCATGCAAAATTTGCCAAGCATTGCAAATAATTATCCCTCATTTACTAGTTTGTATTCCTCCATGGGTCAAGGCCAAATTGGGTCTCAAATTGTGCCATCAAGAGCGGACCATGGGGTGGCGGGCCCCGCCTATTCTTGGACAACAAGTAGGGGGGCTGGTTTCCTGACCTCGAGATGTCCGGGTAAGTGCTTACAGCTGTGTTTAGATACTAATTAAGCCGCCCATAACATATCCTTTGATGTACATTAATACTAAAAAACTGATTATATCGCAATGTGAAATTTTGATTTCAATTATTTACGAAACACATACATTTAAACAAAATCTTATTTACCTATAGGTGTGAAAACATATTTGATATATTATTGATATATGAAATGGCCAAGCTTGCAAACTTGCAACCGAACATACTGTAAAATAAATTGTGTGCTGTAATTTCCATTTATATACTACAAATCATAATACTTGTTATTCGTTTTATATTAGACTCAGTAAGTCCTAAAATCTTATTTTTTTTAGAGTTTTTCATTCATTTTGTGATTTCTCACAACATAATGTCCCTTTATTTAATGTAAACTTTAATCCTTTAAAAAAGTGTCCCTCGTGTAAACAATCCTTAAATTTGAATCAAATATATTTGCCCACATTAAAGTTTTGGAAGATTTACTTAGCATCCATATTTCTCAATATATTGCAAACATAGCATCAGTTACCACTAAAATAAAAAATTATTACTTATCACAAAATATATCATTCCTAATCGAGGAAAACCAAAGAACTAATATCATTAAAACTCTATATTCCTAGGAAAATGAAAAATAAATTTTACTTCAGCAAGATTATATTTATTTCATCAAGCAGACCTTTTTTGGCATGAATTAAAAAAATAATGTATATCTTGTTTAATTTAAGGAGAAAAAATTAAAAAGATTCACTGAGGCATCGAAATTCCTAATGACATAAACAAATGTGAAATAGACACTGACTGATGTCACGTGTTAAGTAAAGGCAGGATTATTCCCGTCATAAATCAAAACAAAATAAGGATTGACGGCAGCTACAGTTAATGGCATATTGAATTTCGTGTCGGCCCTACACAACTGATTGCAATAAATTTGATATAGACAAAGAAAACATATTCTGAGCATAGAGTTCACTTTTGTTTTAGATTGAAATTATTTAATCAATATCATATATAAAATAGTATAAATATAATCAATAGATATATTTCCGAGTTAGATACCAATGATGACAATATATTATTGCATTTTTATACATTTGATTTATGAGGAAAATTGTTCCAATTATTATTCTCTTTTGAGATTAATTAGCGATTGAATTAATACGTATGACATAAACGCAAACTGTGTTTTTATCATACCATATATCATAAGTATTTACTAATAAATAAAACATTTACACTGAACAGGAAATCTCTTTTTCTTAACAATATATCCTTACCTAGGTCAAGATTGTAAATCGTACTTGATCACAAATCACGGCATACAAAAATCAGAGAAATTATATTTCATTAATAATTAATTAATACTGAACTGGTAAATCGTGTTTGCCTTAATATGTAAGAAAAAGTAGCTTATTCTGTAATAACACACTATTGATAAAAGTCTTATTTATCACCATTTAGAAAGGTAAATAGCAATCACTGTTGATGAATTTATTTTCTCTTCAAAGAGTACTTAAGATTGCATTCAAAGAATACATTTATTTTAAAACATATAATTACATAATTGCATTCATAGAACAATTTTGCTCTAAAGGGCAAAATGTATCGGGAAACAATTTTAGATATATGCTAGTAAAACTGCCATTTAATTTAAAAGAAAATGCTTATTTTACATGCAAAAAGAAATACAACGGTCCCTTGTATTTTTTCACTAAAGGGTATTTTGAAATCATAAATCTATAATTAGATCATAATTTTAACTAATTTTTAAGAGTGGAAAAAATAAATACACACAGTGATTCTATATAGCTACACATGGCATACTACAAGCAATAAATGTCAATATTCTGGCATCCGATGTTATTTTTTATCAATGAGTTTCCGCTGTTTATGTAACCGAGTGTGCAAATAGTTTACTGTATTTTAACACAATATGTACAGAAATCCATATTTATATCAATGTTGTGTGTGGTTTGACTGAAATTATTTGTCAAATTGAAAAGAAATAGTTTAGAGTTCTCCAGGGTGAACATTTTTCCTTGCCATTGAAAAACGTTAATGCACTCATAACACATTGAAACGTTTGTATTACAGATTCAGGGCTGTTTATGCCATCATACAGAAAGCCTAAGAGAGTTCGGACTGCATTTTCACCGACACAGTTGCTTAGACTAGAGCATGCCTTCGAGAAAAACCATTACGTTGTTGGGCAGGAACGTAAAGAGCTATCAGCGTCATTGAATTTGTCAGAAACGCAGGTAAATGTATCTTTGTAAAAAGTTAAATTTAAAAAGAAATATATATGGGTTAAAACTCTTGAAAATTAACCAAATCATTTGACCAAGTCCACAAGGTTTTTAATTGATTTTCGTAAACACGAAATTTCTTCTTGGTTTATACGACACGCCGTACATATTTGGTGAAATTAAAAGGTAGTATACATACTCTCACTTTGTTAAGTCAACTTCTGATCTTTTGAAATTTGCTTCATCAAAATGCTATATGATTTTTATTTGTCATTATACATATCACAATAACGTAGATGTGCCAGCAATTTCGGAAATAAAGTTCATAACTATAGCTAGATACGATTTACCAATATACTCATAGGAAAAAGAAACGCAGGGTAAACTTTTGTGTCAGTTTTAAATAGGAAGTATTCGACGGTATTACAGTTTAAATTATTTTGATACAGTTTTTTTTTCAAGCAAAATAAATGCTTTAGAATGAGATGGGGTCTATCACATGAGGTTTGTTGCAAGAGGTTAGGAGGTAAACGGTAAACACTTGAGTCTGGCTACTACAGATTCTAGTTACCCTGCGTTTCTTTTTTCCTTTGAGTATATATATATATATATATATATATATATATATATGTTTATGGAAAGAGAGAGAGAGTGCATAAAGAAATGTGCATCCAGACTTTCATTTATACTTTAATTCATGAACTGTTTCTTTCCAAGATATACTATTTTTGTTTTAAAAAATATAGAATTACGTTTAAATTTCGAGATAAATGATTAGCAAGAGGAATATATGCATTCCAACACTATATATCTAAAAGAAATACGCTTAGATTAGCGAGAGCCTGTAGTTGGTTGGTAGCATACTTTCTGTTGCAGCTAGGTAATGTTATACAGACATGTGACACATTCTGATATTACTTTAGAAGGGAAATATATCTCGGATTACATTATTTCAATGATAAAAGAGCTGACCTGATATAAAGGCGTTGGTAATAAGTGAATATTTTGCTAGTGAATCCATTTACTATATGTATAACTATTAAAGTGTATGAAATAAGCTTTTTTAAATTCAGCCATTTAAGAAGGTTTTACATAAAATGACCAGGTGTGAATTTTTATGTTTAACAATTGTTGCTTAAAGGATTTAAGTTGTATTTGGGTCCTCTATGTTTTGTAAAATTGACCGAATGTAATCAAAAACTAAGACAAGACCACAAGTAACAACGGCCATCGACAACTAAGCTTTCAATCTGTCGATTGACCACGTTTTTGCTTTTATCAAATTTCAAAAAAAAAGGTCGTTTCTCAAAGTAGTGTTTTGCAATTGAAAACTTATTATATTAGCAAATTGTGGGTACAAATTGTACTCCAGTGAAATATGTTACATGGTTGTCTACAAATGGTCTTGCGTTCTTCTTTTGTTATGTTTTATGTGATGTTAACACAATAAAATGGATGCTCTCCTGAAAGACGTTGTTCTAAAATTAAAAGATCCACCATTAGCAGACTTTTATTTTACACTTTTCAATTTAGCAGACTTTTTGTTTGATAAGAGATATAAAATTATGAAAATTCTGTGTCATAATCAAATTTATAATATTCTATTTCATTGTGTATTTTCCTTATGATTAATGGTCTTAGTACAAACTGAATTTTATTTTGACGCTAATTTAAAATCCAAAAATAAGACAAGATTGGGAGCTGCAAAATTAAAATATACATTACTGTTCTAAACCAATATTGAAACTATATAATAACAAGAACAGACTCATTCGATTAATAAGACCTTCATAATTCCAATTAAAACATCAAAATTTCACTCTAAATAAGTCAGAAACAATTTCATCGACAATTAAATAATGCCAGTCATCGTGAGTGGCTTTGAGAGTAAGTAGAAAAGCTAGTGTTGAACATATTAATTCTTAATGTAATGTTTTGAACATCGTAATTTGTAATACTTATCAGTAGACAAAGCAACCTACATACATCCTCTTTGACCGTAAGCTGCAATTAGGGCATTTGAGTACTATAATCATTCATCATAGTTTTATGGGACAACCTTCATGCCAATCTAGAAAGACATCTTAAAGTTCCTGTGAATCCTTACAATTACCCGATTGACAAATGCTCTAGTAATTTCTTTAAATTAGATTTTAAAGCTATCATGAAACCGTACCCAAGCTATTTTTCTCCGTATATTTGATCTTAATTTTCCTCTTATTTGCCTTGCTTTTCTAAATTATCTTGAATCAGATTTTGAATTTCTTACATTGGAGTATCATAAGACAAAATTATGTTTGAGATGTGGACGGACGTCCCCTATTATCCATGGGTTCCATACTTGTGTGTCCAGAACAAACACATTTTGCTGAAATGGAAGTGACACACCATTAAAAATATCGAGCAAATCAATAAATGAGGTCGCCCATCTAGTATTACCTCTGAATACATCATCTCGGATCTCCAGGAAAGGGGCGTATCGCCTATGAATTGATTTAGGCAAAGGTTCCCAAATGTGTTTAATGTATTAGCTAATACGTTGCTAATTAGAGACCTTTACCACACGCAAAATAGGTTCGTTCAGTATAATATGCTGGCATTAAACTGAAGAACGTTATTACACATCTTAAACGACCACGACACCATATATACTCAGCTATCACCCATTTCCTTTGTTTGAATAATCTATAATGAAAGTTCCACCCTTAGTTCATCTTTAACAAGATTATGGTTTATCACCGATTTGACACCTGCTCAACTTCGATTTGTATTTACATTTAACGTTCATCACTTCATTCCCTTTTGTGCAATATCTTTTGGACTTATTCTCAAGAGGAATTCAAAAATAGGTCATACAAACCCTGAAAATAATGTTCTGAAAGAAGGGGATGCCATTTAGCTGGTATTGGGTATCTTTTAGATTTTTTCCTTGCAGTTTACCTCCCCCATGTCTGATAATATTTAATAGTGATTTTATAAAGTTTATCAATAGGTAAACAGAGTTTATTAATTAAATGGGCTAGCTGACATCTCATTTGTATAGGCATTTTCTGGATGAGCCCTTTTCCAGTTATGCTGTAAATATTATTGACATCATGTGGTTCATATGAAAGATTGGTTTATTCCAAATATATTTTCCGCTTTAATTGCTTTACTTGTATATTCATCTGTGAACATTCGACAGTTATTAAGAACTTAATTTACTTTATGGAATCAGAAAATGTGAATAACCATATTCAAGCTTCTTGTCGTTCGCCTTTCTACACATTCACTCCAGTCACAGTGATGAAGGATGCTGTCCTTCTAAGATCCTCTGCATTGCCATTCCGTTCCAGTGGATCATATCCAATAATGTTATGGGCAATCTCAAAATACCCAAATATTTGACTTGACTTAATGTACTATCAACTTTTTTTCCTGTGAGATCCATGGTAGATTCTCTAGTTCTTTTATATGCCAAAAGTTTCGATTTGATTTTTTTTTCTTGACACAACGGATTCACCAGTCTTTAACATTTCAAAATTTTAGGTACTCCGAGATTTTTCGCAAAATGCAGTGCAGATAAAAATGAAAATGTACTTCTGTCTTTTAGGATCATTTGTGTATACTTAATAAACTCATGACTTGTAATACAACATTAGTTACACAACAATAGAGGTACTGTTAAGCCTTCAAGATACCCGTGTTCCCGAAGATAGACATTGTAATGATGTTCCACCTCTATGGTCGTAGGGCGAAACTTCTTACACCACATATTTCAGATATAAGACGGATATGTCGAGAAAATAATATTTATTCCTTTTTGCTACTAGACTAGTTCAAATATTCTATATCAAAATTCAGATTTGGAATGTGGCAGCAAGCTCCAGCAACGTAACTGCCCTTTCCTTGAATGTTACTAGACTTAAAAAATTTATATATCCAAATAATTTTAAAAAAACCAATTTAAAGTTTTTATATATACATTGGCACATGTGAATCTGAAAATATTTTTACAATATACATTTCATGTACCTAAATTATGACAATTTCATACACTGAATATCAAAATATTTGATAAGAAAACATACATAAAATTTATTTGAGTTCTCTACAAACATTCAAGGTTTAAAAAAACAACACATTTTGAATTTGTTAAAGGTTGGTGCATGTTTGGTCTCAAAAATATCTATGTATGATAAAATATATGCACCAAAAATAAAGGCAAATACTTACGTTACCCGTCCAAATATCTTGCTAATTAGATGGTATTGTCATATCCTTATACATTTTAACGTATGTAATAAGCTAAAGTAATGCAGTATTACTAGCGTTATTAAAAAATCTAAAGTCGTACTTTGAAGTCAGTGAAAAAAGAATCGAGTTTGTTCCGCTTATTTAAATGACAATGATGCGTATTTGTTTATTTGCGTGAAAAGAATTCAAACATTTGCTCATAAACTTTTAAACTTGAGAAACAGTTCGTTTATTCACAAAGCATTTGAATTAATCACTGTTGTATATTAATATTGTTGAGAAATTTCGCTTTTTATAAAAAAAAATCCTTATAAAATGGTATATTTTTCCAGTAAATATGTTATTTTGGATCAAAAATATATACCAAAAATACAGCTTTTACAAAAAAAATAATTATGGAAACTACCTAGACAAATCATGTTCAATTTGGACCATAACTCACCATCAAGGAGGGGAAAAAAGTAATAGACTATAAAAACTGGAAAACAAAATTGAATTCATAGGATAAACCGTGCTTTTTAAATGAAATATCTCAAAAACTATTTCGAAGTGAACGAAGAAATATGTGCTGTTTTATGTTAACTATGCAAAATTAAACCAATGAAATGCCATATTTCCTTGGAAAGGCATTACATACAGTCGTTATGTATTTTCGATACTTTTATCCATATCCAAAAACTATACTAGTACACAAACATACACAGGCGTGCCCCCAACACGGTTCCATGTACATGTAATTTTTTAATTAAAAATTTAAATTTTTTTTTTATAATAACGATAAATGGTAATTTAAATTTCTTTTTTTTTTCAAGCTGTAAAAAGACTTAAATTTTAATATCTTTAGTTTTATTTGAAAGATAGCTGTTTTTTTTTATTTACCTTGTCGGATACCTGCTTATTCAAGTATATATGTATTTTTTTACTTGCTTGCTTGTTTGCCTTTTCTTTTGCAACTATACGGTTTTGTTGTAAATACGGAACGTGCATATATGTATATACATATCACGATCTCGTTAATTATTAAATGTTTGTGTGCCGTGTAAGATGGTATAACGTTAATTACAATCCAATCATATTATCATTTATGATTTTTTTTATTTATTTATTTTTTATTTTTGTTTGCTTTTATTTTCTTTGATAAATAAGTATTTTAGAAAACCTTAATATTATGATAAATATATAATAAAAAAGCACATACACCTCGTAGGTAATTACTGAAACCTGACAATTAAGCTTAAGATTTTAAATTTCTAAGAGTTCAGAATTCACCATTGCGATCACAATGCTGTCAAAATGTGCTTTAAGGGAAGAATAAAAATATTTCCTTTTGTATGATTCAACGAATTCTTTTCCCATTGCCTTTTGAAAGCCGACCCTAAAAAGCACAAAAACCCACCACCGTTCTATATTCTAATGTATTTTGCGTGAATAGAAATGCGACTGCTCATGCTATTTGGCAATCTATTACATATCAAAACAGCCATTAGTTGTGACACTTTCCTCCCTTCTATAACTAATGTTACTATTAAGCGCCTCATTGTAGAAAATTACTTAAAATTCAGACATAATAAAAGTTAATTACGCACATTATAAGATCCCAAAAGCCTAGGCATTTTCTATATGGAACATATTTTCTGTGCATTTATTGTAAGTCCAATTTCGTTAAAATAATAGGAGTTGCTTAGGAGTGTGTCTTTTGAAAAATGCATGATCTAAGCATTTGTTTTCGAACATGTATTTTATCTATGGCATAAACAATTTATTCGTAATTTGCAATCTTGGGTCAAATCACTACACTCAAGATTATGTCTTTTGAAGAAAAAAATGACCTATCTACTTTTTCGAGCAATACTTTCTTTCGATTTTGCTGATATTTTCTTGTAATATTATATCTTCCATGAATTGATACAAAAATACATTATTATAAATCTAATGAAAGTTTTATTTCTGAAAGACTTTGGATTAAACAATTGGTTAGAATTTAATGTATTAGATTGATAGCTCAAACCTAAAATATATATTTCATACATTACTCCAAAAATGTGTGAATTAAGATTTTTAAGGTAGAAACAATAAATTCACATTTTATAATGACCGGTTCTGTGTTATAAGTTTGTCCCTTTTGAAATTTTGATTAACAGCGCTTCTGAAGTCGCTAATTTGAAATACATAACACAGTAGATATTTTTATTGTGTACAGTTAAGGTTTAGATATTTTAAATTTGACTCCAGACAGATGTTTTAGGATGTAAAACAATGAATTACGTCATTTAGTGGGTTTTGCTAAGACATTACAGAACGCGCAACGTAATATTAAGACACATTCTTGAACATGCGTTGCCGTTTGATATAATCGTCCGTTGATTGATTGCAAAAAAAATGTCAGAATGTGTCAAGTAAGATGTCCCTTGCTCCGCCTAAAGGCCTCGTTTAGTTTTCGGGACGACAACTAAAACGGTGGCCTTATCCATAATAAAAAGCGGATAATAATTCAGGATCCGACATTCACATGCACTAATAGAAATATTTTATTCACGCCTCTGGCGATAAATTAAACAATCTTTTGATCTTAATGTGGAGTGTTTATCCGTCATTTATACTAGTTCCTATCTTAGTTAAAATATAATTGGTTCTAGGTTTACCCATGAGACATAAATACTGGCACCATTTGAACTGAACATAACACTACCCTTTCATAACTATCAAAGATCGCGTTATCTTGCCAAAATTGCCGGGAAACTTTATACGAAAAAAAGTTTTTAATCTTTAGAAATGGCCTGCGGTACTTTGTTGTTCTATGAACAAATACCGGCAGCATTTTAGGCTTGTATATCATTCTATTCTAAATCTTTCTACAAATCTTTAAAACTGCTTGAACCACCCGAAAGATATAAATTTGAGTTCCATTACTACTAATTGGACGAAACTTTCTAGTACTTAACCATAATTACTGAAAATGTGAATTTCGTTCAGAGTCGGGGAAACCCTCTGTCAGTTAAATAACGTTTAGACTGCGTGCTCCAAACGATTTGTCAGCAGCAAATAATGGCGGTGTTTAGACTAAACAACGAACTCTTTAGAATAGTGGAAATTGTGTGAAATATTCACAAATGCTCCCAATTCGCAAATCATTACAATATATTACCATATTGAGCGCATGCATGTTAAAAGTATTTTGCCTGATGTGAAGTTCTGAAATTTATTTTGCAGAATGACAAAGTTTCCGTGGCATATGCAAAGGCTAGCATTGTTTTTCTAAGAAATTTTAGAAGAAAATAGAACTGCATTTGAGAAAAATGAATTATATATATATTAAGTCTTGGCTGACTTAATTATTTTTCCCCATTGTAATATATTTTCTTTATTTTTTTCTGGTTAAAAACGGTTAAGTGCATATCAGCATTTAATTCGTTTTGTTGACGGATAGCATCTGTTATGAATGTCTTATACATATCTTGTCTTGCATATTGATAACATATATGACAATCAGAAATGTCCTATTTTATAGGTGAAAGTGTGGTTCCAGAACAGGAGGACCAAGCACAAACGCATGCAAACAGAAGAGGAAATGGCGTCATCATTCTCCAAAAGGATGCCCTCAGACAGTAATAGGAATACTCCGAGTTTGGAAGATGTCGTCATTGACGCATGAAGCATAGCTGTGATTACAATGCACATTGCCATAAAAATGCACTTGAAAAAGTATAAAACGCCACTGTTTGAGTGTTTCTTCTTTAAAAATTACATGAAAGAAGGGTAGATGTTCAAATACAGAATGAAAAGATTCTTCAAAACCTCTTTATTATAGGAATGCTGATCATATGGCATACGTATCACACTGTACCTACCATATTAGTACATCTTTAAATGAAAGGACTATTTTAAAATATAATTAAAATTAAGGTTAATAAGTATTTTATTTAGCTAGACTATTATCTTATTTCGTTTTTCATTCTGAACAAAGACACAAATTATTTGAACAATATTAATATTTTATTGAAACAATAATAACAAAAATAAAATTACACTGGCAAAGTATGGCAATTTTTTTTAAAAATGTAGAAAAAATATGTAGTATTTACGATCATTATGAATAGAATACAGAATGTGTGTTAAATTCGGACATAAATATGTTCAGTAACAACAATCACTTTGTAAAAAGCTATCATATCCTTGTTATATTAATGAATAGTAGGCAATCTTTGGCATCGAGAACCATATTGCCCATTTGCCATTTGTCAGCTGTCAGAGTCTCCATGTCCAAACTCTACTGCAATAATGCCTTTGCCATTTTATCTTTCTATTCATTTATTTGTTGCTTTAGATGTTCTGTTAAAAACGTTGTGAGAAAATTAACGCATGTACCCTTGCCCTTGTGGTTTTCTTATTTCGAAATTGCGACCATTTAATCTGGGTCCTCCTGTCGAAAGGCTGTATTTCGAAGAGATGTTGGTTATATCAAATTTTGTTTGGTATACATATATATGAGAACCATGGTACAATATTGTTTATCAGTCTAAGGAGCAGCTGTAAAGAAATGGAAGGACTATTGATGATGGCTTCGCTACAAGTACATATGCTGGATATTGTTTCACATTATCCCTTATGGCCTTGTAATATGACATTATTCCTAATTTCAATATATAAACAATGTGTAGAGGAATTGATATAAGTGGTCTCCGTTTACTGAAAGGCTCGAATAATACGAAACGAAGCTATGCCAACGAGTTTGATATTTTCAGTAAATGATCCACGAAAGATGGATGATAAATTTACTTATTCTCACGGATTTTATGTGAAACATTTTTTGATCTTTTATAAGATATTTTTAGTAACATGTTTAGTTATATAATAATATAAAATGTAAATATTGAAACTACGTAATCTTAACATGCACTGTTTCTAGGATACTGTATTTCAGTACTGGTGCTAATTTAATAACGTATACTCATGTGAATATTACATTTTGTCATATATCTTGGAAAATCGACTCATTTCTAATAAAACACAATTATATTTGCGACTTGTTCAGACTTTAAACCTGTGATATCGGTCACTGAAGAGGCATTGTGTATATATACTATGTTACAAAAAAGGTTTGCAACAAGGCTTTCGATAATCTAAATGCACTATTATCATTTAGAGTAACAAAAACAACAACACTTTTTTCATTTCACACACAAAACTGAGAAAACTATAACTTTGACCTTTTGTCAGTATTGTGGTATTGTATGTGAAATAGAAAAAGTGTTTTTAAAATTCTAAAAGATTAATGAAGCAACACCGTTTACCTTCATTAAAATAAATGCACCATTGCTGTAAGAATTACATACTTTGTTTGGTATCAAACATTTAAGTATGGCCAATATAATTTGCATATTTCTGTTTAAATAAGTGATAGTTAGACAATGTTTGCAACAAAATCGAACATTTTAAAGGAGCAATGCTATCACGAGTGAACACTTTCTTTTGAAATTTAGTTTAGATTTCTGTATGAAAGGGAAGACATTAGAAATATATCATTAAAAATCCCTGTGCGGTTTAAGGTTTTTGTGTGTATGAAAACATACACCGTTCTTGGTGATAGCATTATTAAGTGACAATACGGCATATTCGAGTTAAAACAATTAAGATGATTTATTTGAATTTGTTTATATAAACATAATCAATAACCGTATTTCATATTTCCAAAGTATAAAGATTGCAATTTTGAAATTCCTTGGTTTCGAAAGGCATATCAGAATTAAGCATATACAATGTATATCGACGTAGCACGCCATAAAAGTTTTATGTTAATATGGAAATAAAAGAGCACGTGTATGAGCATCGTATAAATATTTGTACATTTTCTATTTCGGATAATGTAAATACAAAATCTGACAACTTTGTTTATGTGAAGTAAAAATGATATTTGGTCATATTTTCAAGCATATACGTGAATCTTTATTTTCAATCATTCTAAATCCAATCCTTATTCTAAATTACGAATAAAATTCAATCTCCATTGAAAATGCCCAGACACCATTTAAAGAATAAAAACAACCTGTACGTATTCCATTTTAATCATGACGAGGAAATATAAGTACCATACAATGTTTTATGTACCCTAACATAATCGTCTTTGCGGAGAGACGAGAGTTTGACGGACTGTCATCTTTCATTTGTTTTTTGCTGGGTCTAGAAGCCCAGAATCAGGCGTCCCAAGTCTGATATTGAAGCATTAAGATTTGACATTCAATACGTAAACATGAATAGGTCTTAATTATCTTTAAAATGTTCTAGATCCAATTTCTGACAACCTTATATAGACTTTTTATGTCAAGATTTTGCAGACAGTTCTATATCTCCAACTTTATTCGATTTATCTTTTCTAATGACTTTGGACTGGAGCATAAAGGTTCAATCTAGGGCTCAAATGAATAACCTTTGCGTCCCAATGTGGCCCCAAAACATAAATCTGGCCGGTATTTCATATTCATTGCATTGTCTTAAACTATTAATTGATTTTGGCAACTGGTTATTGACAATTAAGCGTCACGTGATATCTGCCCTCGTCATTTGAGGCTAAGCATGAGGGCAGACATTCGAAAAGACGGCTCATTACAGAATTTCATCTCTCCTAGACCATTACACTTAGAATTTCATGGTTTTTATTCTTTTGTTACCTTGAACAGATGAGTTTACATATCTGCTAATGACCACAGTTTTTAGCCATGTGTCGAAGAGGTGACAAACATTCAGTTCTCATTTTTTTTTTTCAGTTTGAACTCTTCACAGAACCTTTATTATTCGCTTGAAAAAAAAAAGATTTGAAAAAAGGTATGCAACTCATACGAAGCTAAATGCAACGATAACACCGGTAATGAAAATAAATCATAAAGGGCTAAAATTATATACTTTTCATTAAACTCAATTACTTTATTAAGCTTGTTTTAAGTGTGTATGTCTTAATATGTTTAAGAATTAATAACTGAATACGAACATATAATACTTAGTCATACACGAAAAAATAATGGTCTTAGATCTGGATTTAGTGGTTTTCTATTATAATTGCATTATTCAACTTTAATAAAATTTTGGCTTCAAATGATAGAATTGCCTTCCTATTGCTCGATATAATGATCACAAATATATATTCTTATGAAATGCAATACCCAAAGAGTCAAGTTTGCCCCAGTTTGAACAATGTTTTACGCATTTGCTTTCTAAATGGTTAACAATCACTTGCTGTATTTGTATTCATTGTGCATCACATCTCTTTTGACCTCTCCCAGATGTCTTCTGGTTGACGAAGGGTGTGTTTCTAACAAATATTTAGGGAAGAAATATATCCCCTGGTGACATGGCAAAACACAAAAGAATGTTTCAGCATACAATGCTGTTTTGTTACAATGATAGGTGATATACGTCAGAATTTCCTGTAAATGATATACTCCGGTAATTAACACATCTTTCAGTATTTACGAAAATCTACGTAAATGATGTAATCTGTGACATTCTAAACTGGAACAAACAGCGTATTGATTAAATCTGCGTCTTCATTTCAAGTCTTAAATAAGTGTCAGTGTGTCCTGAAAACTCTAATTTCATCAAATGAGGAAAGTTACACCGCACTGGGGCGGATAGCATGCAATACACCTGTGTGAAAGATCAAAATTATACGATCAATATCATGAATAAATGCCCTGACATATAGATTGCTCTTAATAACGGGAACTGTTAAGTCAAAAAAGACAAAAAGTTGAAATTATTGACATTTATTTCAATATTCCACGAAAAGGTATGTTGATATGTGACAATGATAGGAGCTTTGACAACAAATAATGATACCGTGGGAGGTAAAATTTCAACATTTAGAAAATAAATTTGAATAAAAAAGTGCATTGCATTAAATATCAAACACATTTTAAGCCTAATTAAAATGCAATGTAATTCGAAAATATGCTTGCAAAGAATCATATAGGACGATTGATTACTTGTCCATTGTCAGATAAGAATACAATATAATATAATATACTAATAAAAATTAATAATGAATATATATTTAATTCTTGAATTGCCTTATTGCTTTTTATAACGTATTCGTTGTCATTAATCGTATGCTGATATCTGTATTTTAGATGAGTGGAATTTTGATATAGTTATTTTCAAAGTGTCTTCAACAAAGTGTCTGTAATAAAATGGAATATAAAATGGCCGTTCACGCTGTATGTTTAAATGTTTATCATGAATACAAGTGTTTAAACAACATTTGGATACTAAATACAAATTACCCAATTAAAAAGGGGTTTTTAACGATATGC
>CM037788.1:7821067-7836898 GCA_021229015.1 Solen grandis | reverse complement strand
GAAATTTTCAGAGTTATGACAGTTAAGTATGCGCTTTTGAATAAAAGCATCTACAGCACCCTATGACGTTATGTGACGTCACAGTTTAAAATAGTGAAAAATGATGTTCACGCTCTACAGCTGCCATTTATGGCCGGATTTTATTCAAATTTTCACAGATGGTATATCTTGAAACTAAGGTGTGCATACCATGTCAGTTAACAGAAATTTGGAAAGACCGAAGTTCTGTGGCTGAAATAAGATTCGAACATAGGACCGAAAATTTCATTTTAGGATTAAAGAGCTTCAGGATGAGATAGAAAGTTGAAACTTACACAGTTTGGAGTTCTGCAGAATTTCTACATATATTTTGAGTCTTGACGTCATATGACGTCATAAGCATACTTCTTAATTTTCATTTTAAGGCAATGATTTTGACATGATGCCAGTTGTTCAGAATAATGAAAATTTCAGAGTTACGACAGTAGAAATTCAGAACAAAAGAATTTTCAGCACCCTCTGACGTCATGTGACGTCAAATCTAAAAGAAGTCCATATGAAAAAAAAAAGAAAAAAAGTAAAGGTTAGAGAATTTAATATATATTCTTTCTCACGGAATTAATCTTAATATTTTTCAATTTTAGCAGAAAGTCCTATCATTCGTATCAACGAATGAAATCTAGTTATTAGGACTTTCTGCCTAAAGCAGAAAGTCCTATTGGGTTTGTTATGTTTATTATTAGGACTTTCTGCCTAAAGCAGAAAGTCCTATTGGGTTTGTTATGTTTATTAGGACTTTCTGCCTACTGGCAGAAAGTCCTATTGGGTTTGTACTGTTTTTTATTATTAGGGCTTTCTGCCTCAAGCAGAAAGACCTTTTGGGTTTGTTATGTTTATTATTATTATTATTATTCTTTTCTTCTTCCTAACTAAACGCTTATTTTTATATGTTGCAATAGTCCTAGGACGATGAAATTTTTATGGCTTATTAGTCACGTGAGGAAATTTTGATTTCAATGATTTTCAGCACCCTATGACGTCACATGACGTCACAGCTAAAAATAGTGAAAAATGGTGTTCGCGCTCTACAGCCGTCATTTATGGTCGGATTTTCTTCAAATTTTCACAGATGGTACATATTGAATCAAAGGTGTGCATATCCTGTCAGCTAACCGAAATTCCGAAAGACCGAAGTTCTGTGGCTGAAATAAGATTCGAACATAGGACCGAAAATTTCATTTTAGGATAAAAGAGCTTCAGGATGAGATAGAAAGTTGAAACTTACACAGTTTGCAGTTCTGCAGAATTTCTACAAATATTTTGAGTCGTGACGTCATATGACGTCATGTAACGTCATAAGCATACTTCTTAATTTTCATTTTAGGGCAATGATTTCAACATGATGCCAGTTGTTCAGAATAATGAAAATTTCAGAGTTATGAAAGCAAAGTATGCGCTTTTGAACAAAAGCATCTTCAGCACCCTATGACGTCACATGACGTCACAGCTAAAAATAGTGAAAAATGGTGTTCGCGCTCTACAGCCGTCATTTATGGTCGGATTTTCTTCAAATTTTCACAGATGGTACATCTTGAATAAAAGGTGTGCATATCTTGTCAGCTAACCGAAATTCCGAAAGACCGAAGTTCTGTGGCTGAAATAAGATTCGAACATAGGACCGAAAATTTCATTTTAGAATTAAAGAGCTGCAGGATGAGATAGAAAGTTGAAACTTACACAGTTTGCAGTTCTGCAGAATGTCTACAAATATTTTGAGTCGTGACGTCATATGACGTCATGTGACGTCATAAGCATACTTCTTAATATTCATTTTAGGGCAATGATTTCGACATGATGCCAGTTGTTCAGAATAATGAAAATTTCAGAGTTATGAAAGCAAGGTATGTGCTTTTGAACAAAAGCATCTTCAGCACCCTATGACGTCACATGACGTCACAGCAACAATAATGAAAAATGGTGTTCGCACTCTACAGCCGTCATTTATTGTCAGATTTTCTTCAAATTTTCACAGATGGTACATTTTGAAACTCAGATGTGCATATCCTGTCAGCTAACCAAACTTCCAAAAGACTGAAGTTCTGTGGCTGAAAAAAGATTCGAACATAGGACCAAAAATTTCATTTTAGGATTAAAGAGCTTCAGGATGAGATAGAAGGTTGAAACTTACACAGTTTGCAGTTCTGCAGAATTTCTACATATATCTTGAGTTTTGACGTCATATGACGTCTTGTGACGTCATAAGCATACTTCTTAATTTTCATTTTAGGCAATGATTTTGACATGATGCCAGTTGTTCAGAATAACGAAAATTTCAGAGTTATGACAGTAAAGTATGCCCTTTTGAACAAAAGCATCTTTAGCACACTATGACGTCATGTGACGTCAGAGCTAAAAATAGTTAAAAATGGTGTTCACGCTCTACAGCCGCCATTTATGGTCGGATTTTCTTCAAATTTTCACAGCTGGTACATCTTGAAAGTTAAGTGTGCATATCCTGTCAGCTAACCGAAATTCCGAAAGACCGAAGTTGTGTGGCTGAAATAAGATTCGAACATTGGACCGAAAATTTCATTTTAGGATTAGAGAGCTGATGGTGTTTTTATTCGGCAAGGTGTATCTCAAAAACGAACAAGATTCTACCTAGACACTGTGGATAAAATCTGTAGTGATTTGAAAGACCTTTCAGGTGATATTTAGTTTTTGAAGATCGGGGTTGAATTGGTTGACTTATGACAGAAAGGCGAAAAGTGTACTTTTAACGAAATTGAAACGCTGTAGTTTCATGAACTTTGAGTCAAAAATCATGATTTCTTCAGGATTAACACACTGAAAAGTGAAGTGATGTATACTGCAAGGAATACTTGTTTGGTCACGTGATTATAACGTCATGCATATTTAAGCAGAAATTATTAAAAAATTCATATAAAATCGGCAAGTTGATGTTTGAAGTTGAAATTTGCACGAATGCCGTAGCCTACAATGTGCAAAATGTCCTGAAAATTTCAAGTGATTCCGTCAACAAACATGGCAGATATTCATGTTTTTCGGAAAGGGCTTGTATATGAAAATCTAGCAATTTGAAGGAAGAGAAGAAGGCGGTTATTGGGTTGGTTACCCTCTATCCGGACGTTCCTACGCAGGAAAGAGTGCCCGTGTTGAAAGGTGAATTGCGATGCGTATTTGAGAGAATGAGGTGCATTTTAGAATGCAATGGTGTACACCAGGACCGATAAGCATATTGCCTTTGAAAGAAACCTTGGGTTTTTTGTTTTTAGGACTTTCTGCCTAAAGCAGAAAGTCCTATTGGGTTTGTTATGTTTATTAGGGCTTTCTGCTTTCGCAGAAAGACCTTTTGGGTTTGTTCTGTCTTTTATTATTATTATTCTTTTTTTCCAACCTTTTCATGTTGTTATTTCATTAAGTTGCTGAAGGTCTAGGACAAAGAAATTCTATCATCAGACACCTGAAGCAATGGCATTTTGGAATATGTTATTTTTATCTTCACATGACGTCACATGACGTCAGAACTAAAAATAGCTACCAAAGTTTGTACGCGCTGTACAGCCGTCATTTATGGACGGACTGTCATAGAATTTTCACAGAAGTTATATATTAAGACCTAATTGTGCAGGATTATATAGGTTTGCCAAGATTCGAAAGAACTAAGGTTCTATGGCGAATCGAAGATTCGAACCAAGGACGTCAAATTTCAAATCCATATAAAATCGATTCTAGATGAGATAGAAAGTTGATATTTGGCAAGATTATTCCTCTCTGTGTTTCCTTTGCATTTTGTAAAGATGAACGTCATATGACGTCATATGACGTCATCAAGTTGTATAGAATTTCCGATTTCTTGATGCCAATTTACTCATGTTGCAAAGGTTCATAGCCAATAAAAATTAAATGTCTTATGTAGGTAATCAGGAACATTTAGATTCAATGTCTAAAATTTTCATATGACGTCACATGACGTCAGAACTAAAAATAGCTACCAAAGTTTGTACGCGCTGTACAGCCGTCATTTATGGACGGATTGGCATGGAATTTTCACAGAAGTTATATATTACGACCTCATTGTACAGGATTATATAGGTTTGCCAAGATTCGAAAGAACTAAGGTTCTATGGCGAATCGAAGATTCGAACCAAGGACGTCAAATTTCAAATCCATATAAAAAACGTTTCTAGATGAGATAGAAAGTTGATATTTGGCGAGATTATACGTCTCTGTGTTTCCTTTGCATTATGTAAAGATGAACGTCATATGACGTCATTTGACGTCATGAAGTTGTATAGAATTTCCGATTTCTTGATGTCAATTTACTCATGTTGCAAGGGTTCATAAACAATGGAAATTGAAAGTCCTTTGTAGGTGATCATGTTCATTTTGATACAATGTTTAAAATTTTCATATGACGTCACATGACGTCAGAACTAAAAATAGCTACCAAAGATTGTACGCGCTGTACAGCCGTCATTTATGGACGGATTGGCATGGAATTTTCACAGAAGTTATATATTACGATCTCATTGTGCAGGATTATATAGGTTTGCCAATATTCGAAAAGGCAAAGGTTCTATGTCGAATCCAAGATTCGAACCAAGGACGTCAAATTTCAAATACGTATAAAATCGTTTCAAGATGAGATAGAAAGTTGATATTTGGTGAGATTATATATCTCTGTGTTTCCTTTGCATTTTGTAAAGATGAACGTCATAAGACGTCATATGACATCATCAAGTTGTATAGAATTTCCGATTTCTTGATGTCAATTTTCCTCATGTTGCAAAGCTTCATAGACAATCAAAAAATTTCATAATCAGGAACATTTAGATTCAATGTTTAAAATTTTCATATGACGTCACATGACGTCAGAACTATAAATAACTACCAAAGTATGTCCGCTCTGTACAGCCGTCATTTATTGATAGATTGGCATGGAATCTTCACAGAAGTTATATATTACGACCTCATTGTGCAGGATTCTATAGGTTTGCCAAGATTCGAAAGAACTAAGGTTCTTTGACGAATCCAAGATTCGAACCAAGGACGTCAAATTTCAAATCCATATAAAAAACGTTTCTAGATGAGATAGAAATTTGATTTTTAGCGAGCTTATACGTCTCTGTGTTTCCTTTGCATTTTGTAAAGATGAACGTCATATGACGTCATCAAATTGTAGAGAATTTCCGATTCCTGAATATCAATTTACTTATGTTGCAATGGTTCATAGACAATGAAAATTTAATGTCCTATGTAGGTAATCATGAACATTAAGATTTAATGAGTAAAATTTTCATATGACGTCACATGACATCAAAACTTAAAAAAGCTACCAAAGTTCATCCGCGCTGCACAGCCGTCATTTATGGACGGATTGGCATGGAATTTTCACAGAAGTTATATATTAAGACTTCATTGTGCAGGATTATATAGGTTTGCCAAAATTCGAAAAACACCAGGTTTGTCATGGTTTGCAGTGCAGAAAGCCCTATCTTTTGTTCAAAACAAAAGAAGTCTAGTTATTATTATTATTATTATTCTTTTCTTCTTCCTAACTAAACGCTTATTTTTATATGTTGCAATAGTCCTAGGACGATGAAATTTTTATGGCTTATTAGTCACGTGAGGAAATTTTGATTTCAATGATTTTCAGCACCCTATGACGTCATATGACGTCACAGCTAAAAATAGTGAAAAATGGTGTTCGCGCTCTACAGCCGTCATTTATGGTCGGATTTTCTTCAAATTTTCACAGATGGTACATCTTGAATCAAAGGTGTGCATATCCTGTCAGCTAACCGAAATTCCGAAAGACCGAAGTTCTGTGGCTGAAATAAGATTCGAACATAGGACCGAAAATTTCATTTTAGGATAAAAGAGCTTCAGGATGAGATAGAAAGTTGAAACTTATACAGTTTACAGTTCTGCAGAATTTCTACAAATATTTTGAGTCATGATGTCATATGACGTCATGTGACGTCATAAGCATACTTCTTAATTTTCATTTTAGGACAATGATTTCGACATGATGCCAGTTGTTCAGAATAATGAAAATTTCAGAGTTATAAAAGCAAAGTATTCGCTTTTGAACAAAAGCATCTTCAGCACCCTATGACGTCACATGACGTCACAGCTAAAAATAGTGAAAAATGGTGTTCGCGCTCTACAGCCGTCATTTATGGTCGGATTTTCTTCAAATTTTCACAGATGGTACATCTTGAATCAAAGATGTGCATATCTTGTCAGCTAACCGAAATTCCGAAAGACCGAAGTTCTGTGGCTGAAATAAGATTCGAACATAGGACCGAAAATTTCATTTTAGGATTAAAGAGCTTCAGGATGAGATAGAAAGTTGAAACTTACACAGTTTGCAGTTCTGCAGAATTTCTACAAATATTTTGAGTCGTGACGTCATATGATGTCATGTGACGTCATAAGCATACTTCTTCATTTTCATTTTAGGGCAATGATTTCGACATGATGCCAGTTGTTCAGAATAATGAAAATTTCAGAGTTATGAAAGCAAACGATTTGCTTTTGAACAAAAGCATCTTCAGCACCCTATGACGTCACATGACGTCACAGCTAAAAATAGTGAAAAATAGTGTTCGCGCTCTACAGCCGTCATTTCTTAACCAATTGACTTGATTTTTTCACAGAATGTATGGATTGGGACTTTGTTGTGCAGGATTATATACATTTTGCAACATTCAAAAAGACCAAGGATCTATGGCTGAACCAAGTTTCGAACTTTGGACCTGAAAATTTATTTAAGTATTACGAAGCACTCAGATAAGCTAGAAACTTCAAATTTGGACAGAACATGTGTCTTATCAATTTCTTACAGCTCTGAAAAGACTGACGTCGTATGACGTAAAATGACGTCATGACGCGTTAACAAACTTTTAATCCAAAATGTAGGGTTTTTTAGCACTACATGCCTTATCTTTTGACCGATTTGCATACAATTTTCACTGAATGTGCAACATAGCATCTCATTTACTTCAGTCACTTCCGTTTCCGGAAAATCGTAAAGGTCAAGGTCATATGTCAGTTGTTGGTGTTTTTATTCGGCAAGGTGTATCTCAAAAACGAAAAAGATTCTACCTAGACACTGTGGACAAAATCTGTAGTGATTTGAAAGACCTTTCAGGTGATATTTAGTTTTTGAAGATCGGGGTTGAATTGGTTGAGTTATGACAGAAAGGCGAAAAGTGTACTTTTAACGAAATTGAAACGCTGTAGTTTCATGAACTTTGAGTCAAAAATCATGATTTCTTCAGGATTAACACACTGAAAAGTGAAGTGATGTATACTGCAAGGAATACTTGTTTGGTCACGTGATTATAACGTCATGCATATTTAAGCAGAAATTATTAAAAAATTCATATAAAATCGGCAAGTTGATGTTTGAAGTTGAAATTTGCACGAATGCCGTAGCCTACAATGTGCAAAATGTCCTGAAAATTTCAAGTGATTCCGTCAACAAACATGGCAGATATTCATGTTTTTCGGAAAGGGCTTGTATATGAAAATCTAGCAATTTGAAGGAAGAGAAGAAGGCGGTTATTGGGTTGGTTACCCTCTATCCGGACGTTCCTACGCAGGAAAGAGTGCCCGTGTTGAAAGGTGAATTGCGATGCGTATTTGAGAGAATGAGGTGCATTTTAGAATGCAATGGTGTACACCAGGACCGATAAGCATATTGCCTTTGTTATAAAGCAGAAAGTCCTATTGGGTTTGTTATGTTTATTAGGACTTTCTGCCTAAAGCAGAAAGTCCTATTGGGTTTATTATGTTTATTAGGACTTTCTGCCCTTTCGGCAGAAAGTCATATTGGGTTTGTACTGTTTTTTTATTAGGACTTTCTGCCTAAAGCAGAAAGTCCTATTGGGTTTGTTATGTTTATTATTATTATTATTATTATTATTCTTTTCTTCTTCCTAACTAAACGCTTATTTTTATATGTTGCAATAGTCCTAGGACGATGAAATTTTTATGGCTTATTAGTCACGTGAGGAAATTTTGATTTCAATGATTTTCAGCACCCTATGACGTCATATGACGTCACAGCTAAAAATAGTGAAAAATGGTGTTCGCGCTCTACAGCCGTCATTTATGGTCGGATTTTCTTCAAATTTTCACAGATGGTACATCTTGAATCAAAGGTGTGCATATCCTGTCAGCTAACCGAAATTCCGAAAGACCGAAGTTCTGTGGCTGAAATAAGATTCGAACATAGGACCGAAAATTTCATTTTAGGATAAAAGAGCTTCAGGATGAGATAGAAAGTTGAAACTTATACAGTTTACAGTTCTGCAGAATTTCTACAAATATTTTGAGTCATGATGTCATATGACGTCATGTGACGTCATAAGCATACTTCTTAATTTTCATTTTAGGACAATGATTTCGACATGATGCCAGTTGTTCAGAATAATGAAAATTTCAGAGTTATAAAAGCAAAGTATTCGCTTTTGAACAAAAGCATCTTCAGCACCCTATGACGTCACATGACGTCACAGCTAAAAATAGTGAAAAATGGTGTTCGCGCTCTACAGCCGTCATTTATGGTCGGATTTTCTTCAAATTTTCACAGATGGTACATCTTGAATCAAAGATGTGCATATCTTGTCAGCTAACCGAAATTCCGAAAGACCGAAGTTCTGTGGCTGAAATAAGATTCGAACATAGGACCGAAAATTTCATTTTAGGATTAAAGAGCTTCAGGATGAGATTAGAAAGTTGAAACTTACACAGTTTGCAGTTCTGCAGAATTTCTACAAATATTTTGAGTCGTGACGTCATATGATGTCATGTGACGTCATAAGCATACTTCTTCATTTTCATTTTAGGGCAATGATTTCGACATGATGCCAGTTGTTCAGAATAATGAAAATTTCAGAGTTATGAAAGCAAACGATTTGCTTTTGAACAAAAGCATCTTCAGCACCCTATGACGTCACATGACGTCACAGCTAAAAATAGTGAAAAATAGTGTTCGCGCTCTACAGCCGTCATTTCTTAACCAATTGACTTGATTTTTTTCACAGAATGTATGGATTGGGACTTTGTTGTGCAGGATTATATACATTTTGCAACATTCAAAAAGACCAAGGATCTATGGCTGAACCAAGTTTCGAACTTTGGACCTGAAAATTTATTTAAGTATTACGAAGCACTCAGATAAGCTAGAAACTTCAAATTTGGACAGAACATGTGTCTTATCAATTTCTTACAGCTCTGAAAAGACTGACGTCGTATGACGTAAAATGACGTCATGACGCGTTAACAAACTTTTAATCCAAAATGTAGGGTTTTTTAGCACTACATGCCTTATCTTTTGACCGATTTGCATACAATTTTCACTGAATGTGCAACATAGCATCTCATTTACTTCAGTCACTTCCGTTTCCGGAAAATCGTAAAGGTCAAGGTCATATGTCAGTTGTTGGTGTTTTTATTCGGCAAGGTGTATCTCAAAAACGAAAAAGATTCTACCTAGACACTGTGGACAAAATCTGTAGTGATTTGAAAGACCTTTCAGGTGATATTTAGTTTTTGAAGATCGGGGTTGAATTGGTTGAGTTATGACAGAAAGGCGAAAAGTGTACTTTTAACGAAATTGAAACGCTGTAGTTTCATGAACTTTGAGTCAAAAATCATGATTTCTTCAGGATTAACACACTGAAAAGTGAAGTGATGTATACTGCAAGGAATACTTGTTTGGTCACGTGATTATAACGTCATGCATATTTAAGCAGAAATTATTAAAAAATTCATATAAAATCGGCAAGTTGATGTTTGAAGTTGAAATTTGCACGAATGCCGTAGCCTACAATGTGCAAAATGTCCTGAAAATTTCAAGTGATTCCGTCAACAAACATGGCAGATATTCATGTTTTTCGGAAAGGGCTTGTATATGAAAATCTAGCAATTTGAAGGAAGAGAAGAAGGCGGTTATTGGGTTGGTTACCCTCTATCCGGACGTTCCTACGCAGGAAAGAGTGCCCGTGTTGAAAGGTGAATTGCGATGCGTATTTGAGAGAATGAGGTGCATTTTAGAATGCAATGGTGTACACCAGGACCGATAAGCATATTGCCTTTGTTATAAAGCAGAAAGTCCTATTGGGTTTGTTATGTTTATTAGGACTTTCTGCCTAAAGCAGAAAGTCCTATTGGGTTTATTATGTTTATTAGGACTTTCTGTGCAGAAAGTCCTATTGGGTTTGTTATGTTTATTAGGACTTTCTGCCTAAAGCAGAAAGTCCTATTGGGTTTGTTCTGTTTATTATTATTATTATTATTATTATTATTATTATTATTATTCTTTTCTTCCTCAAGGATTTTCATATGTTGCCATCGTCCTAGGAGAATGAAATTTCGATGGCATATTATTCATATGCGTAATTAAAAAATTCTATAATTATCAAATGCCTATGACGTCATTATGACGTCACACTTGGCAATTGCTACAAAAGTTTGTACGCGGTCCAGAGCGATAATTAATAAACCGATTTTTATCAAATTTTCACAGAATGTGTATATTAAGTTCTAGTTGTGCATCTCGGTGTCCGTTTTTCAAAATTCGAAAAACCCAAGGTTCTATGGCGAATGCAAGATTCAAACCAAGGACGTCAAATTGATAAATGCTCATAAAATCGTCCCTAAATGAGACAGAAGGTTGATATTTTGTCAGTATATAGATCTCCGATAGATTTAAATATTTTGTGAAAATGGACGTCTTGTGACGTCATATGACGTCATCAAATTTCTAATTTTTAAACACATAATTTTATATGTTACTATGGTCCAAGGACAATGAAATTTTGATGTCATATTCTACAAAAGATGTTATTTTGATTTCTATGATTTTCATATCTCTATGACGTCATATGACGTCACACGTGAAATAAGCTACAAAAGTTTGTACGCGGTCCTCAGCCATTATTAATGAACCGATTTTCATCAAATTTTCACAGAATGTGTATATTAAGTTCTAGTTGTGCATCCCGGTGTCCGTTTTTCAAAATTCGAAAAGTCCAAGGTTCTATAGCGATTCCAAGATTCGAACCAAGGTCGTAAATTTTCAAATTCTTATAAAATCGGTCCTATTTGAGATAGAAAGATGATATTGGGTCAGTATATAGGTCTCTAGAAGTTTTAAACATTTTGTGAAAATAAATGTCATATGACGTCACGTGACGTCATTATATGATAATGTATTTCTAATATTAACAAGAATATTTCTATATGTTGAAATTGTCGAAGGACAATGAAAATTTAATGACAAATGAGTCACATGCTGTAATTTCGATTTCAATGATTTTCAGAATCCTATGACGTCATATGACGTCACATTCGAAAATGACTACAAAAGTTTGTACACGGTCCAGAGCCATTATTAATGGGCCGGTTTTCATCAAATTTTCACAGAATGTGTATTTTACGTTCTTATTGTGTATACCGATGTCCGTTTTTCAAAATTCGAAAAGTCCAAGCATCTATGGCGAATCCAAGATTCGAACCAAGGTCGTCAATATTTAAATGCTTATAAAATCTGTCCTATTTGAGATAGAACGTTGAAATTTTGTCAGTTAGTAGGTCTCTGGGTGTCTTAACAATTATGTGAAAAATAAACGTCATATGACGTCACGTGACGTCATATTATTCTTATTATTATTCTTTTCTTCTTCCTAACTAAACGTTTATTTTAATATGTTGCAATAGTCCTAGGACGATGAAATTTTTATGGGTTATTCGGCACGTGAGGAAATTTTGATTTCAATGATTGTCAACACCCTATGACGTCACATGACGTCACAGCTAAAAACAGTGAAAAATGGTGTTCGCGCTCTACTGCTGCCATTTATGATCAGATTTTCTTCAACTTTTTACAAATGGTACATTTTGAAACTAAGGTGTGAATATTTTGTCAGCTAACCATAATTCCGAAAAACCGAAGTATTGTGGCTGAAGTAAGATTCGAACATAGGACCAAAAATTTCATTTTAGGGTTAAAGCATTTCGGAATGAGATAGAAAGTTGAAACTTACACAGTTTGCAGTTCTGCATAATTTCTTAATATATTTTGAATGGTGACGTCATATGACGTCATAAACATACTACTACTACTTATTTTTTTTTCTTCGTAACTAAAGGCTTATTTTTCGCGGAATATAATGTCAGTTGTTCAGCATGAACATGATATACTACCAGAGGTGAGTCATTGCATGAAACTTCTATCTCCTGCTTTTTGCATTAACGCAGGTTGCAGAAAGTCCTATCATTCGTTTAGACGAATGACATCTAGTTCTTCTTCTTCTTATTATTCTTTTTTTCTTCCTAACTAAACGCTTATTTTTCTATGTTGCAATACTCCTAGGACAATGAAATTTTTATGACTTATTAGTCACGTGAGGAAATTTTGATTTCTATGATTTTCATATGCCTATGACGTCATATGACGTCACACTTGAAATATGCTACAAAAGTTTGTACGCGGTCTACAGCCATTGTTTGTGAACCGATTTTCATCAAATTTTTACAGATTGTGTATATTAAGTTCTAGTTGTGCATCCCGGTGTCCGTTTTTCAAAATTCGAAAAGTCCATGGTTCTATAGCGAATCCAAGATTCGAACCAAGGTCGTAAATTTTTAAATGCTTATAAAATCTGTCCTATTTAAGATAGAAAGTTGATATTTAGTCAGTATATAGGTCTCTAGAAGTTTTAAACATTTTGTGAAAATATATGTCATATGACGTCACGTGACGTCATTATATGATAATGTATTTCTAATATTAACAAGAATATTTCTATTTGTTGAAATTGTCGAAAGGCAATGAAAATTTAAAGACACATGCTTCAAACGCTGAAAGTTTGATTTCTATGATTTTCATATGACTATGACGTCATATGACGTCACACTGGAAATATGCAACAAAAGTTTGTACGCGGTCTACAGCCATTGTTTATGAACCGATTTTCATGAAATTTTCACAGAATGTGTATATTAAGTTCTAGTTGTGCATCTCGTTGTCCGTTTTTCAAAATTCGAAAAGTCCAAGGTTCTATAGCGATTCCAAGATTCGAATCAAGGTCGTAAATTTTCAAATTCTTATAAAATCGGTCCTATTTGAGATAGAAAGATGATATTGGGTCAGTATATAGGTCTCAGGGAGTCTTAAACATTTTGTGAAAATAAATGCCATATGACGTCACGTGACGTCATTATATGATAATGAATTTCTAATTCTAACAAGATTATTTCTATATCTTGAAATTTTCGAAGGGCAAAGAAAAATCAATGCCGCATGCTTCAGATGCTGAAATTTCGATTTCAAAGATTTTCAGAAGCCTATGACGTCATATGACGTCACATTTGAAATTGACTACGAAAGTTTGTACACGGTCCAGAGCCATTATTAATGGGCCGATTTTCATCAAATTTTCACAGAATGTGTATATTAAGTTCTAGTTGTGCATCTCGTTGTCCGTTTATCAAAATTCGAAAAGTCCATGGTTCTATAGCAATTCCAAGATTCGAACCAAGGTCGTAAATTTTTAAATGCTTATAAAATCGGTCCTATTTGAGATAGAAAAGTGATATTTGGTCAGTATATAGGTCTCTAAGAGTCTTAAACATTTTGTGAAAATAAATGTCATATGACGTCACGTGACGTCATTATATGATAATGTATTTCTAATATTAACAAGAGTATTTCTATATATTGAAATTGTCGAAGGGCAATGAAAATTTAATGACAATTGAATCAGACGCTTAATTTTCGATTACAATGATTTTCAGAAGCCTATGACGTCATATGACGTCACATTTGAAATTGACTACGAAAGTATGTACACGGTCCAGAGCCATTATTAATGGGCCGATTTTCATCAAATTTTCACAGAATGTGTATATTACGTTCTTATTGTGTATGCCGGTGTCCGGTTTTTCAAAATTCGAAAAGTCCAAGCATCTATGGCGGATCCAAGATTCGAACCAAGGACGTCAATTTTTAAATGCTTATAAAAACTGTCCTATTTGAGATAGAAAGTTGAAATTTTGTCAGTTAGTAGGTCTCTGAGTGTCTTAACAATTATGTGAAAATAAACGTCATATGACCTCACGTGACGTCATTTTTATGCTCACCGAAGGTGACGCATATAGTCGCCGCTTCGTCCGTCCGTCCGTCTGTCCGTCCGTCCGTCCGTCCGTCCGTCACACTTTCCTTGTCCGGACTATTTCTCAGGAACTAACGGCTTGAATTCAACGAAACTTTATGGGAAGCTTTATTACCAAGAGGAGATGCGCATATCGTCAGCATGACCCGATTCCTAAATTTTTCACAGAGTTATGGCCCCTTGACTTTTTGGCCTATAGTACATATTGCATGATTCTTGTCCGGGCTATTTCTCAGGAACTAATGGCTTGAATTCAATGAAACTTTATGGGAAGCTTTATCACCAAGAGGAGATGCGCATATCGTCAGCATGACCTGATTCCTAAATTTTTCAAAGAGTTAAGGCCCATTGACTTTTTGGCCTATAGTACATATTGCATGATTCTTGTCCGGGCTATTTCTCAGGAACTAATGGCTAGAATTCAACAAAACTTTATGGGAAGCTTTATCACCAAGAGTAGATACGCATATCGTCGGCGTGACCTGGTTCCTCAATTTTTCACAGAGTTATGGCCCCTTGACTTTTTGGCCTATAGTTCATGTTGCATGATTCTTGTCCGGGCTATTTCTCAGGAACTAATGGCTTGAATTCAATGAAACTTTATGGGAAGCTTTATTACCAAGAGTAGATACGCATATCGTCGACGTGACCTGGTTCCTCAATTTTTAAGAGAGTTATGGCCCCTACTACCATGTTGTTGACTAATATTCATGTCATTTGCCTAATTTAACAGGAGATATCATTTAAACAAAACCCCACAAAATTCAATATGCTAGTAATGTCAATAATAATCATGTCAGCTAATTGTTGTTTAGGCCATTATACACTATTTCAAATATCCAGTCATATGTCAAGAGTGTTGGTTAACCTCTTAAATATGAGCACACATTGAAATGTATGACTTAATTTTTAGTAGCATAAAAACTTAAAAAAAATCAATGAAAGATCTGATGAGTAACACATATTATCATATTAAATAGTAAACTGTTACTAAGTCTCCAAATTAGAGTTGGTAAAACATCTCATCAGATGAGGAGAATAGATATGATTTAGGAATGGGGATTTCAACATATCCTCCCACCCATTGACCAAGACCTTATTTGTAACAATGACATTCTTCGGGGAGCATCTGTCAGTTCTACTGACTTTCTTGTTTATTATTATTATTCTTTTCTTCTTCCTAACTAAACGCTTATTTTAATATGTTGCAATAGTCCTAGGACGATGAAATTTTATGGGTTATTAGTCACGTGAGGAAATTTTGATTTCAATGATTGTCAGCACCCTTTGACGTCACATGACGTCACAGCTAAAAATAGTGAAAAATGGTGTTAGCGCTCTACAGCCGTCATTTATGGTCAGATTTTCTTCAAATTTTCACAGATGGTACATCTTTAAACTAAGGTGTACATATCCTGTCAGCTAACCGAAATTCCGAAAGACCGAAGTTCTGTGGCTGAAATGAAATTCGAACATAGGACCGAAAATTTCATTTTAGGATTAAAGAGCTTCAGGATGAGATAGAAAGTTGAAACTTACATAGTTTGCAGTTCTGCAGAATTCCTACAGATATTTTGAGTCGTGACGTCATATGACGTCATGTGACGTCATAAGCATACATCTTAATTTTCATTTAAAA
>CM037788.1:7770967-7820967 GCA_021229015.1 Solen grandis | reverse complement strand
TGTATACCATATAATTGCTTGATGATCGTTTATACAGAGATTAAAATTTGAAAAAAAGCATTAGATAATGTGATACTTGATAATGAGCATCATTTATACAGAGAAAAATAACAGATGTCGTTAGATAGTGTGATACTTGCTTGATAATGAGCATCAATTATACAGAGAAAAACAACAGATGTCATTAGATAATGTGATACTTGCTTGATGAACATGATGTATAAAGCTTAAAACTACAGATGTCGTTAGATAGTGTCATACTTGCTTGATAATGAACATGATGTATAAAGCTTAAAACTACAGATGTCGTTAGATAGTGTGAAACTTGCTTGATGATGAGCATGATGTATAAAGCTTAAAACAACAGATGTCGTTAGATAGTGTGAAACTTGCTTGATGATGAGCATGATGTATAAAGCTTAAAACAACAGATGTCGTTAGATAATGTGTAACTTGTTGATAATGAGCATCATTATACAGAGAAAAATGACAGGTGTCACTAGATAATTTCATACTTGCTTGATAATGATCATTTATAAGAAAAAACAACAGTGTCATAGATAATTTCATACTTGCTTGATAATGATCATTTTTACAGATAAAAACAACAGATATCATTAGATAATGTCATACTTATTTATGAGCATCATTTATACAGATAAAAACAACATATGTCATTAGATAATGTCATACTTCATTAAATAATGTGATACTTGCTTGAAAATAGCATCATATATACAGAGAAAAATGACAGATGTCATTAGATAATGTGATACTTGCTTCATAATGTTCGACATTTATATTGAGAGAAATACTACAGATGTCATCTGATAATGTGATACTTGTTTGAAGATGAACATCATTTTTACAGAGAAATACAACATATATCATTAGATAACGAGATACTTGCTTAGATATTTCAAAAAACAACGATGTCTTTATTTATTTATGAACAGCATTTATACAGATAAAAACAACAGATGTCATTAGATAATGTGATACTTATTTATGAGCATCATTTATACAGATTAAACAACAGATATCATTAGATAATGTGATACTTTTTATGAGCATCATTTATACAGATTAAACAACAGATATCATTAGATAATGTGATATTTATTTATGAGCATCATTTATACAGATAAAAACAACAGATGTCATTAGATAATGTGATACTTATTTATGAGCATCATTTATACAGATTAAACAACAGATATCATTAGATAATGTGATACTTTTTATGAGCATCATTTATACAGATAAAAACAACAGATATCATTAGATAATGTGATTTTTATTCATGAGCATCATTTATACCGATAAAAACAACAGATATCATTAGAAAATGTGATACATGCTTTATATCCATCCAAAATACTAAATGACGTAATTTGATCAACAATTTTAATTCATTTAAATGTTGTTTTACAGAAGATATTAAAAAAATATGTACCATTTGTATACAATATGCATCTGTTATTTTATCCTTTTTCATGAAAATTGTATCATTATCAACTATAATTAGCCTTTAATAATAAACAGTTTTCATGTCACAATTACATGTTTGCATTATTGCTTTCATATTCAGTCAAACCAAGGTGTTTATGTGTTTAAGTTTTAACATTCCACCGACAGTTCTTTAGCCATCTGGAGACTGTGTCTACATATGCTACATGCTGTTTCGCCGCATTATCATGAAGTAAGCAAGTAAACAGATTACAAAAGCCAGTCACCTATCCTGAAACTGGGACAACTTATCCTGAAACTTAGTGCAAAGTAGAAAGAAACTCTACCCGCGTCATCTTTAAGGCAGTCTATCCATCATAAAATTGTATTCATTTTCCTTCAAAAAGGTTTCAGTGAGGATACCAGCATCAACTTTTGCTCAAAGTCTATAAAGCCTTGTATTTACTATAAAATTCCCATTATCACTTGAGGGACCGGGGTAACAATTTAATGATGGATGAATTACCTTTATGACTTGTCAATGTTTTTATATTGTGTCATTTTATATTACGATTTAGGCGTTATTTCAATTTTATTTATTTAAGGCATAAACGTGGCTCTCCGTAAACATGTAACACTGAGCAGTACGTTTCCTGGAGAGGCGTTCAAAGGAAGCCATGCAGTCGATGGATCGCTGCCAGAGAGCGCCGAAGTGTCTGGCACATGCCATTGCTGTGCCGCAACTACCAAAGAAACTGACCCCTGGCTCTTGCTTGACCTCGGAGCTGTGTTTTGGGTTTTCAACGTGTTTGTTATCGGCAGAGAAGGACATGGCAGGTATGTTGTTGCTTGCAAGCAATATAATTATCAACTTGGATTTTTAATTGTCGTGAAATTGAGAAATTTATCGGAGCATCAAAGGCGTTATTTCAGGTTCGATCGTTTATTTGTGTCTATGTTCAAATTATAACATAACGCACAAAGTGACATTAACGTTAGGCACATGCAAAACGACGTTACGTTAATTTGCGCACAATCCACTACAGTAATCCAATTATAGAAGCCCGTATCTTTATTGTCACATTTCGGACATATTGCATTTGGCAGATAGTCAAGATTATCTTTTTGAGTACAAGGAAGGACTAAAAAGAAATCGCACACATATTAAAATGAACTAACTCCAGTAGAAGGTTTCCCAAACCTAACAAGAATTGTGGGATTGAACAAACAATAAAACATTGACAGCTTGATCTGGTACTCTTCTTTTGATTCGTGATAAATTCAAACGTTCAGACTATTCGAAAGGTACTTACTATTATACTGGGACCAAGACTTGAATAAAATCATTTGGTGGTTAGGCAACATATGAGTTGATTGTATAGTCTAAACTGGGCAAGCCCTTCAATTTTAAGGAATTTTATTTTAGTCATAAATGCGTTGCCGTAGTTATGGCACGGCCAATTTTATTTCTTATTCAAAAAAGTATCTAGAAACAAGAAATGTCTTTTTCAGAAGATATGCGACGATAATGAGGATTTAAGTAATGGAGGATATAGAATGGTTGTATGATGTTCAAAACATTATCGGGCAGGTTATTTCTGCGGGTGATTTATTTCTGCTATTCTACGGATGAGAACAAAAGAAAATCCGTGGATATTAACTATAAGTTGTTACATATTACACCTAACCTAGTTATATATACACAACACTGTAGAAAGAAATCCCTATTCTAAGAATAACTTGTTTACTAGTTTTGTTCTGGAGTGATCTATTAGGCGACCCCTATTCTAAAAATAACTTGTTTACTGGTATATTTGTTTACTGGAATTTTCTTTCTTTCTATGGAAAATTCTAGAAGTCTTATGTAACCTGTTTACACTTTAGAATATTCTTTTTTGGAGAACAGTATGGTTGTTTCTAGAATATTTTGCTCTAGTATATATAATGAAGGGGGTTTTAGGGAGAGCAGACTTGTTGAGGAGACTTGTTTTAGAAGACTTGTTTTTTGGCAGCAATTCATCAAGTGTGGGTCATTCAACAGTGTGGGATTAATTTCGGACTTATATTTGGATAAAGGACATATTTGTTGGATTGCTCAGGTTAAATTTGAATTTTATCAATCAGACAAGGATCAAACTAATTTGTTATAATAATTTTAAGACACTGTATGTTGTGATATTCATATTGATATTTGTCACTTGTTAATAATTAAAATATATTTAGTTAATTAGTTTGTTGCTGGCTTTTCTTTGTTGCGCCATTTCAACAAATTGGTCGTAACAAAGAAGATAAATATTCGCAGGAAATAACTATCATTATTCATATAAAACGCCGTAACTGTGTTTCTGTTATCAATAAATTATTCATGTGTTCAGAAATCGCAGAAAAATAACCCGTAAAATTAACCCCTTTTATGGCAAAACCGCAGAATATTACCCATCAGAAATAACGCGCTATATTGTATCTGGTCCAAGAACTACAAAAAGTTATTATGACAACGGAGGAATACAATCTTTCATCATTTATCTTCCTAAATAAAAGTCTTCAATGCCGTAAATAACATTTAGCCCAATATTTTGTTTCCGTTTGTATTGTTTACAAAAACTAGTTGTTGAAACTTTGATAAAATGGTTTTATGAATCACGTGCAGTGTTTTAAAGGTATCTCAGATGTTTGTTAGTTTCTGGTCTTTTGTATCTATTTTTCCTGTAGAAAAATAAGGAAATAAAATGCGTTGGATATCTATGAAAAAAAGTCACCAACCACCCAAATATGATTTTTGATTATGATATACATATGACAACAGGAGGTTGAAGTTTTATCAATAATTAAGTGATATAGTAAAATATTAGCGCCGTTTAAAATAAAGAAAACAGAAACCAGCCACCCAGTACACGTTTATGAATAACACGAAGGAAATAGTGAATGATAACAATCTAGCCAGCCTATTTGATTAAGCAAACTAAAATGCACCTAATGCAACTCGTTTTCCTGAGCAGACAGCTGGCACTAAATAAAATACGGTTGGTACTAAATATAACTCTCTAAGCAATAAGATATTTACGGAAGCATATTAGGGCCATTGTCTTAGACGTTTTGTGTTCTGAGTCAGGTATTTTAGATAATAAGCTAGGCCTTATGACTAAGTCCTTACGTGATAAAAAGGCACTTTTCATATACACAAGTTATATGACATAAGACCTAATTCATAATACATAATTACTAAGACAAGAGTCAGGCTGCAATTTTGTCTTGTGATTATGAATTATGCAATCTGATTTACATATAAATATTTATTTGTTATGACTTATGTCTTATGACATAGAAATAAAGATCCAATATCAGATTATATGACTACCATAGATCTACTTAATTTTATCAGGCTACACAAACAAGGTATTTTATTACTCACGCCTATTCAAAAATCGTTTTCATATTCATTCCTTTTGAAATTGGTGAATAGTTGAGGACTCGTTCGCCATCGTTTTGTCATGTTGCAAGTGCTTTGCCTTTTTATCACGTAAGACCTAAGGACTAAGTCATAAGACCTAGCTCATAACGTATAATACCTGGCTCAGAACACAAAACGCTTAAGACAATGGCCCTAAAGGCTTCCGTAGCTATTGGTGTGTGTTTAGAGCTGCGATTTAAACGTAGCAATATGTGTACACATCACAGTCTCTATTTATAGATTGAAGCGAACTAAACGGGCACCTGCATTGCGACCAGCTTTCTGGTTTTCTAAAATGTATATTTAAAAGTCATCCGTTCTAAAAAGACAAATTGTTTAATGATATTGACTGGTGGCTAAAGACAGGTAATTAATTAAAGTCTTATTAATTAAGGTGTATGAATGCAACATTCTAAGTGAGGGAACACATGTAAAATAAACGTGAAACGAGTAGATCTAGCTCGATAATGATTTGTTGTTGTTGTTTTAATTCACTGGGAGTGTGTGTGTGAAGGGGGCGGGGGGGGGGGGTATTTCCACTGGCACTCAAACCACAGAATAACCTATTTCATTAGAATCTTGAGTATCAAAAAAAGTTTTTTTATTTTTTTTAGTTGTTTTTTTTAGTTTTTTTTTTTTTTAAGTTTAAACATTTTTATTCAAAATATTAAGCACAAAGTATATGGACAAACATTCAAAACAGGATAAGAAAGGAAGATGAATCTTATTGTGTCCTTCTGCATTTAACATATTGTTAATAATTATACGAAGATAAGGGGGCGGGGGGTGAAATAGGAAGACTAAAAAAAATGAAAAGAAAAGGACTGGGCTAGACTGAACAGGCGGCAATATAAGGTGTCAAGATGTTCAAACTAAATGTTGTTTGTCTCTCTCTATCTCTGTTTAATGAAAGCGTGTACCTCATTAACTAATTTAATGTTTACTTCATATTGGAGATGGTAGCAAATCAAGATCAACAATTTGTAAAAATGACAATTCATTAAATAATACTTGTCTGGCATTATCAAAATTAGGACAAGAGAAAACGAAATGTTCAGTATATTTTCTTGAATCACGAGCACAGAAAGGAGAGGTGGTAATATGTTTTATGCATAAAGTAGGATTTAACTGACTAGAATTAACTTACGTAATTTGGTATTTTCTGTCACCGTAGATCTAGTAGAAATGACGTGGTGCTCTTTTATTATTTCAATTAAGTAATCTTTTAAACTCAGCAACAGAACTTGCATTTCTTAATTCATTAGGTTAATTGTTCCACCCCCTTATAGCTGAAGTAAGAAAGGAATAATAATATGGGTTTTGGTGTCCGTTGATTTATTGGATATTATGTTTATGTTTTTTGTTGTTTTTTTTTTTTTGTTCTCCGGTATAATATTAAAACATGGTAAGGAAAGGAATCTGACATCACTTGTTTACTGATGTACAAATGTTATCCTGCCAATGTCTATATTATATGCTGGATAAAATTTAACTTCCTCCAGTCATTACGTCACTACGTCCAATAATTACATCATTACCTATCTCCAGTCATTACGTCATACAGCCAGTTAGGATATACCCGAGATCCAATTTCATCACTAGTGATGTCAATTCAACCTTTGACCTCAACTCTACAAACCCTCGTTCGGCCCAGTGTTTCTCGAGAATGAGCTGGTTCCCTGATTTTACATGTTGTGAAAAATGAGCGGGGTACATGTAAAAGCTGTTTTACATATAGTCTGTGACTGGCTGAATTTTTACAGGTAAAAGAGGTAAAAGTAAGCATAAATCTTGTAATAGCTAACCCTTTCCCTAGAGCTTCCATGTGAACTCGCCCTATGAAAATGAATGTGTCGGGAAAATAGGAATGAAACCACTTTAATTAAATATCTAAAAACATGATAAAACTAGACAAAAGAAGGATAAATCGAATAGATCTACATGGTTGATGTCGGGATAGAAGGTTTATCCGGTTCGCTGCGACAGTGAATCTTGGCTCGCTAAAGCTCGCCAAGATAACATTTTCTCGCTCACCGGTCCCGACATCAACCATATATTCTCTACATTAGAAATACATGGTGAGACCAGTCTGATATCCAATGAACACATGGTATAACAAATCCTTGTAAAAGGGCAACCATAACGATCGAACCGTGCATTCATAATATCAGCAAGTACCTGCACACACTAACGACCTCCATAATCAAGTGATGTCAGATTCCGTTCCTTACCATGTTCATTATACAGTACAGAGGGACCAAAAATCAACATTCCAATGAAAACGGCAATTCTGTGGTTCTAGTGCCAATGCTCCATTCTCCCTATATTGTGTATTGGTTGATAGAATTTCAAACTCCTGTACATATACTCTTATTTCGCCCGTTCACTATATTTCGGAAGAATTTTGGATATAAACAACCGGAACCTTAATTATGGATGTCCTGTAACGTCATCTATATAGTATGGTCCCTTCATGCGCCGATCCAGGAATGGACAGGGGGATCGGTACCTCCGGCCCTGAGATTTGGCTATTTTGTCTAAAATATGCATAAAAGAGGTGGGAAAAGGGGCATGAACCCCACCCCCCTATGATTTTGTTAAAATAGCAAATAATATAGTGCTTTGACATCAAATTATGGCCTGAACTCCCCACCCCTGCCCTCCTCCACACGTACTGAGGTTTTAAGAGTTGCTTCCACCACTCCCCCGTACTGAGTTCTAAGAGTTGCTTCCAACCTTGTTTTTGCCACCTCTAATGGTACTATAATACGGAATAAAACATGCAATTAATAAGAATGATATTGGTAGGTATAACTTGGGAAATTTAAGTAGGTATATAAGGCATAATATATCATATTTTGTTTCATTATGTGGAAAAATATCTTTATTTTTTATATTTTAGAAACATTCAATAACATGGAGGTATATTTACACAAACTGAAGTCTAACAGGGGTACATACGATAAAAGATTTCCAGAAAGTCCCACAAGATTCAATGCGAGCTTTACCCCCTATGTCGAGGCGCGATACCTGACGTTAATACAAAGGGGATACCTGTTGACGGTTTATTGTGAAGTAAAGGTATTTGCGGGTAAGTTTCCTCTTACGCCTGTTACGGAGAGTTTGCTGCCACGACATGGCAAAGTCTTTAAAATTGGTAAATATATACATGAGTGTTTGACACTTAGCACATAAATGATTGCCATTAACAATGCTTTGCGCTATGTAGAACTTTAATTCCTTAATAAGTTTGAAACTCATTCTACGAGATATTGACGAAGATGACAAAATATTTATTTTGATGACTAACAATTCGTCGCCGTAATTCTAAGAAGACGTATGTCATATTTTGCACTTGATTACTTTGACATTTGTAGGTAGATCGTAATAGAATTTGGTATTGGAACACTTGTTCATAGTGTCTTTAAAACTGTATGTTCGAATACAGTGTTATTCATCACATTTTCATTTGAAATAACATACGACATTTTTGAACAAGATTTTCTTCTCCACCGAAAAGTATAAACGAAATACAACATTTTGTAATTTAATAGCGCTTTATTTCTGAACTTATACGACATTTTAAAAGACTAAGGTTTGCTTGACAGAAAATCAAATCCAGCGAAACAACACATTTAAATTGCTAAAGATGTGTAATATCCCGTTGTATTAAAATAATGAAGCTTTGCAAGCTCACGAGCTGATCAATAAACCGATCTATCTACTGATTATTAACACCAATTCAGTGCTTCTAAAATCGTTCTTGGCTCATGTCGTCCGATTTACTGTCAAAACTGCGATGAATTATGCAAATCAAAGATATTTAACTCATAGGACTCTTCCAAATTAGAAATGCGAATCCTTTAAGCAAACAGTGGAGACCCTGATCAGAGCATCTGATCTTGGTCTTCACTGTTTTTGTACACTAGGCTTAAATGGATTTAACTACAGGTTTCAGTGTGAATCTTGTGTATTTAATAGAAAAATCAAACTCAAAAACTTCTAGTATTTACAAGCATGTTCCTCTATAAAATCTCCAAAACTTATGAAAGCACGTTTCGAACCTACTTTGATTCGACATTTTAGAAACAACATGTTATATTAACTATTGAAATTTATGTTTGCTTTTTTGCATTAATTATGAAAAAGCAACTTAAGGCTTTTAATCAACATAAACCAAATGACAACACTAATACAGTCTATTTAATAGAAAAATCAAACTCAAAAACTTCTAGTATTTACAAGCATGTTCCTCTATAAAATCTCCAAAACTTATGAAAGCACGTTTCGAACCTACTTTGATTCAACATTTTAGAAAAAACATGTTATATTAACTTTTGAACTTTATGGGTTTTTTTGTTTTTGTTTTTTTTTTGCATTGCATTAATTATGAAAAAGCAACTTAAGGCTTTTTAATCAACATAATCCAAATGACAACACTAACACAGTCATTGATATATGAAGTCAACTTTATATCTACTACTTTAAATTACGTTTTATCTGCTCAGAACTACTCCATCCTTCTAAGCACTTTATCGAACTTAAACTGATAAACTTTGCGCATACATATTGAAAACGGAACGCATACAAGTTGGTGTGTGTTCAACAAGTTCGTTTCTTAATTTTCTCCACCGTGCAATAGATTGTCATAGAAACTATGGTAATCTTTTGGTAACACCGATTTAAGCTGTTGTAAGTGCCGATATTTAGCGGTTTTGATTTTTGCAGGTCTACTGAAGGCTTCAAGTTCAACTCGTTCATTTGAAGCTAGGCGCGTTGTGCGCTTTGGTACTTCCACATATTCATCAGAATGGTGCAACTTATATGAAATAACACCAGACGGTTTATACTGAGTGCTCTTATGTCAGTAACCACGGGATCGCCTGCATTTAGACCAGGTCTAATCGAGCTGTAATTTTTCAACGAACTGTAGTTCTTGAAAAAAGCATAGGTCAAATATTTCACTTCATATGGCTTTTCAAGCCTAGCTCTCTTAATAAGCTCAACATAATTTACTGGTACATGAATATCTTTCCTTCTTATCATTCTCTCGATCGTGCTATGGACGCTATCTACCTCCATTTGGGTATGTCCCTTTTCCAAATACTTTTGAGTAATTGTTACATTACACACAGCGGACGTTAATAAAAGGGCGTTTGCCAGAGTGACATTTCTGTTTTGGTAACAGCAGCCATCACTGAATATTAAAATTTCATTTAAACCCGGTTCCACAAGTTTCTTAACATGATCAACTGAACATGATGCAAAGGCATCTGCATTTAAACCAAATTCACCCTCGTGCCAAAAATAGCATGTGACATCCCTAGTAGCTACATTGTACACAGTAGTTGTGACATGCTAGTTTCATTTTATAATATAGACTACTTGCTTGTAATTTAGGTGACAATAAAGTGGACTGCATGTCTACAGTTATAACTTTGACATTATTATTCTCTGTAGCTTTAGTTTTATCTTTGACTTTTTCTTCTCTAGCTTCATCTTTTCGTTTCAAATGTTCTTTGTAAACTTCCTCAGTTATATTTCCCGTTTTATATCCACAGCAAAGGTCACATTGATCCTTACGAGGCCGAAACAAGGCTAGATTGAGATCTTCAAAAGCTCTTTTAAAACTTTGAATGCAAACAAGTTCAGTGCATGATTCGATGCAGTGTTCTTTATAAACCCTAAACAGATGTTGCATTGATTCAAATATTGGTTCCAGATACTCCTTTGAGCTGGAAGAACGGCAATAATGCGATGGCATTTTTGGAAGACCTTTTAAAAAACGTCTTGCCTTCATCGTGCCTTCAGAAATATACTTTTTGCTTGATTGACTGTTATTTGACCTTTCACCCTTTTCATTCAGCCATCCGTACATCATTCGCTCTCCAATCCCCAGAGTTGATAAAAACAATTCTTTGCACACAGTGAATTGTTGCCCTTCTATTTTCAAATTGTACTTGAGTGTCTGTGATTTTCTGCTTCCTTCTGCCGACGTCTGTGGGACGCAGATATCAACTAAACCTCTAACATACATCCGCTTCTCATCCCAGTTCATATTATTCCAAAATCCAAAAATTATTAAATATTTTCTGTCTTTGATGTTCAGGCAATTCAAAACACATTTTACTTTTCTCGCACCGTTTTGAGCAATTTCTCTTACACATTATTCTTTCTTTCCTTTCAAGGATGAAAGCACTTTTTCCTTCATTACTTTTTGCAATACCTTTATACTGTTTTCCCTGCATGCGTTTTTTCTTTTGTATATTCTTTTCCCAATTATCTGGGTCAGCATGACCGGGCTTTGCCCTTGTTTTGTCAATGTCAACTGTTATTTCCGTAAACACTTCTTCATGCCTTATAATTTGTTCCGGGACACTTTCAGCTTCCAAGGACTGGTTTTCTGCGTCATGGTTTATGCTTTGATTTTCATGTGTATTAGCTTCGTTGTCATGGTGTTCTTCGTTTACATATGACGTTTCCGGGACAGCGTCTTTAATAATTTGATTTTCATGGTCTACTGTTTTACGATTATCTGTTTCTACCTCACCTTGGTTTGTTCTATTTGAGTTAATCAAGATTGGAACTGTGGAAATAACATTTATTGTATTTCTATCATTTAAACTAACTCCCGTGTCAACTGTATTTCCTTTTTTTATACAGCTACAGGCATTTTCTTATAAATTGTTGGCGGAGTACAATTTAGCTATTTTCTGAGCTATACATACTTACATACAATAATTATTATAAGTATTACGTTAATTTATCAGCATAGTTTAATTCTAAAATGTCGTAAAATGTTTGTCTTGATTAGTTCTGAATGCATGTTTCATATTCTAAAATGGCGTATAATGAGTAACAGCTTTGCTAGACCGTACACGTAGTCAATTTATATGCTTGTACATTTGAAAAGTTCAATACAATATAAATGAATGAAAATCGACAGGTTTCGTCAATGATAAGAAAACGATTTTTATCGCGAAAAGTTATGAAAATTAATATGTATCTTTTGTTCGTAAAATTTCTTTCATGACCACACATAATCTATTGAATTGCTGTAAAATTGCATGAAATATATTGTAAACTAGGCTTACCTTTATATTTTGTATTGTTTATCCATATTTTTTCTCACTTTTTATCCTCCAAAACACAAACATAATATACGACATTTTAGAAGGACAGAATTAAATGACCAATGAAAATACTACAAAATATCACATGCTTTATTTGAACTATCTGATTGGTTATCAAAACAAGAATCTTCACAAAAGACGTATATTAGTTAACTGCTTCTAAACAGACGAAAAAAATATTCGCGCCAAATTCATCATACGACGTTTGAGAATTACGGCGACGAATTATTTGCTAAAAACGATTTTTTTGGCAATTGTATTAGAATACAAGAATCGGGAAATTCACCCCTAGGTATTTAAGTATAACTTAGTGTTATGTATGGTTTGTGGAATGAATTCTAGCTTCCTTGTTTGGATTTAGCGTCATATGGAGACTATGCCTATTTGAGGCAGATACAGTGTTGTCACACTGCAGTATCGCATCATAGCCATGTGGCTTTATAGTGTAACGTGTAGCAAGCGGATATAAACTTTTTTTTTTTCGCAGGGCTGCTCAGCCAATTAATTGTTCGTACAAAATCATGAAACGATGATTCCAATAATTTAACAATGATTTGTAACAAAGATTCGTATGGCTCCTTAAAACAGAACATAATTTATGAAATCAACCCATGATTATAAAGCTTGATTCCTGTGTACAAAATCAACATGAGTCGCTTCTTTTTTCTCAGAACAGATTTGACCTTCACACCAATACTTTAGGCACCAGGCAGTAACCGCAAACCCCTAAACCTGACTTCAAAAACCTGGAGCCTGATTTCCAATACCTTCAGAACTATGTCTGAGATGACCTCCAGATCTATTGTCTGAAATGCCGCCAAACCTATTCAGGGTTGAGTGTAAACTTTGAAGTCGGTTTTAAGCTGATTTCTATATATACAAGGATGCTGCATTAAAATAATGCTGAATGTACCCAAACACTTGCCTAAAGTCCCCAAGCTTCCTTATATACAAAAAAAAGACAGCTTTCATAACAGACTGATTAAATTCAGCAAATGATCTGCTTTATATAGTGTGTATCATGGTCACCAGATGTCTGTTAGCGTAGTCTGTAATGAGCGTCTATGATCAGTCTGTAAATGAACCAAATCATATTTATCAAAAGAAACACTAATAAACAAACAAAGTTTCTGGAATATACGAATATCTAAAAGCGATTCTTTAACATCTTAAGATACATGTATATACAATTAAACCTGCATTTTCTTTACAACAGCACAACCAGTTACATAATCTTGACGCTGTGCCAACCAGTCCTAGAACTAGCGCCAAGCAAGGCGCTACCAGTCCCATATTAAACAATTTCGGTGTATCTCGGTCAGGGAAAATATTTACGTAAAACATTTACAAGAGTGTTTTCCTATATCAGAATTGAGAAAGACACTTTTTGTAGGCTCTTATGAAATATTTCTATCTGAAACAACAGTTTCGACGCCCCATACCAATGGCACATATATGATAGTGTGGCGATACCATATGGTTTGTGACGTCATTTTAAGAAGTCGCAAACAGCATCACTTGCCTCTTTTCGTTGGAGGTTTAATTATTACTTCACCAATTCAAATGGGATATAAAACATGCACAGCGGAAATTTGTGTCCTACACATACACATGATTCTTGTGTCAGATGTACAGTAATGTCTAACAGTATGAAAAACAGGGCAAAATATTAGTGAAGCATTCTTTCGCGATGATAACAAAATTTCACTTAGTTACGTCACATACGACTTGGTATGACCGAACAACTACAAATATTTTAACAAATATGATATCCTGCATGCTTTCCTTTTATTGTTTACAAATAGAATGCCCGGATGGACGGTTTGGTGGGAAATGTGACGAGTGCCATTGCGATGGAGAGATCTGTGAAAAAGAAAACGGAGTGTGTCCGTCTGGCGCATGTCTACCTGGATTTACCGGAAGCAGTTGTTCGAATAGTATTCCTACCTTCTTCCTTATTTTTAAATGTTATGGTATTTGTTTAGTGAATATTAAAGATGAGATAATCTCAAAGAAAGAAAGAAAGAAAGAGAAGAAAAACTACGAAGAAAATAACGACATTAAAATATCTAAATGGAAATGAAATAATAAACTGATTACGAAATGATGAAGAAATTCATATATTTTTAAAGAAAAAGATATATTAGATATCGTTTGTATTTTGAATTTTATGGAATTTATCTCAAGCGAGGTGAAGCGAAGCGCTACGATAAATTCATACGATTAAAAACTAAACGATAACATATTTACAGTATGTCACGTAGTCCATACAGCTTTGCCTTTGACCTCGCATTATGGGCCCGCCACCTGTTCCATTGACAGTATCACGTGATGTTTTAAGTATGGTCTAGAGTCGGTGTGGCTAGCTACATTTATATTTTGAGTTAGCGAAACATGACGTAAAGCAGTCACCGCTGCAACTATCTCCGTCCTTACTCCGCTTTGGTCACGTAGTCATCATAAAAAGTCATGTTTTCTCTTTTTCAAAACTTCATGGTTAATTTTATTCAATATATATATTTTTTTCAAATTAAGAACGAAATACAAGCATTCCATTGGACGATTTAGTAGGACAAACTGTAAGTTATGCTTAATATATAAATGATGAAAGCTTGTTGACTTATTTACTTGTAAATACGGTAAGCGGCACCAATAAAACGAGAATTTGGTCATGTGGTGTCCAATCACGATCACTACGAAGCTCCAAAAGTGACATTGCACACCCCTTAAAATGACACTGCAGAACCCCTAAAATAACATCGCAAAGTCCCTAAAGTGACATTGCAATGTTCCTAGGGTGATATTTCGGATCCGCTTAAGAAACATTGCGATCCTTAAGGGACATTTCGGAGCACCTAAGGTGATATTTCAGAGCCTATAAAGTGACACTACGGAGCCGCGCTCCTAAAGCGACATTGCGAGGCCCCCAAAATAACATTGGGGAACTCCTAAAGTGATATCGCGGAAACCCGAAAGCGACATTCCGGAGCTACTTAAGTGATAAATCGGAGACATGACTTTCCGGAGACCCTTAAGTGACATTGCGGGGCCCTTTAAGTGACATGTGATATGTGTGATATGTTTTTTGTGAAATGATATACACTGTAAAACTTTATATTATATCTTTATTGAGTCTTTTATTTCGTTAAGGGTGTCAAGCAGGAACCTATGGTCAAGATTGTGTTGAAGAATGCGGACATTGTAAGGAACAGCAGGCATGTCATATTGTCACCGGCACGTGTACTTCATGCGAATTCGGTTTCATTGGTGATCGGTGCAAAATAGGTACGGTAGTTTTGGCGTTGTTGTTGCTGTATTTTTTTAATTTATTTGTTTTGGTTTTGTTGTTCTTTTTTGGGGTTGCTTTAACGCCCCGCCGACATTATCTCAGTCATAATTCCTTTTAAGACAGATAAAGTTCTGCCACAATGCAGTATCACGCCGTGGACATAGGGTTTGATACCACACACACCCAGTCACATTATCCTGACACTGGGCCAACCGGTCATGAAACTACCCTAGCCGGGGAGCTACACCAGTGCAATTTTTTTTACAATTTTGGCATGTCGCGATCGGGGGCCGAACCCATGCCCTCCGGATCCTGATATGATATCTAGTTGTTCTATCAAACGTTAATACGAACTCGCACATTTGAATGTAACAATACTTTGGCAGACCGAAAGTTCGTGGTAAGCATTCAATATCTTACTTTAGGTAAAATTTAAAAACATTGTTAATTGGAAAATTACCAAATATGTGTATTAGTTGAAGAAGATATTTAGCAACATTTAAGTGTCTATAATTACGTTCAATATGTTTTGGAGAGAGAGAGGGAGAGAGAGACAGAGAGCGTCTAGTGTTGTTTGGCACGTTTGATGTTCGTTTTACTGGACTCCACAGTTAACGTGCTTTAATCCGGGTATCTTCATCAAATTAGAAATCTATATATGGAAATATGGTTATTGAAATAACCAAAGAACACTGTTTATGTTTAGTTATGAGGTCATTTCGGTCAAATTTGCAGAAAATGATTGTGGCTCTAAACCATCAGTATGGTCGTGGTGAATGCTGACCATTCATTAAGTATCAACATAAACCAAATTTAGTAATCATTGCAGACTTGAATTCAGTGTATACGATCATAAACTCTGTATTTAGATTAATTTTTAAGGGAATCTGATTTAAAGGAATTGAATAAGGTACAATGCCAAATTTTGCATTCGAAACAACTACTCTGTTGAGTAAACGTTTGAAAAGCAATATGTATCAAGATAGTTGGTGTGGAGTGATGGCCCTTGTTTTACAAAACATGGTCTTTAAGATAATCCAACCATTATGAAATTGTGATCATGGGAATTTTATAGTGCATGCAAGCCTTTAAAGGCTTTTAGTAAAAGTAACTCCAAGTAAATAGGTGCTTGCATCTGAAGTATTTCTAAGCATTTGAAGGACCAAAGACCATAATTATGATTTAAATTTGGATGCATTACCTTAAGAGTAGATTTACGCTGGTGAGAGAAATAGGGTCATATTTGTTCGATCGGTTTAAAGTCCCACCAACGGTATTTCAGCCATTTTGAGGCTATGTCTATTTGGGACAGATATAAGAGTCATGTATATAACAGGAACAAACCAAGCTCTTGGGAAGTCCGTCACGCTCAGCAGCCAACGGAACAGCAACAACTTCTTGGGGAGCCACGCGGTTGATGGTGTATTGCCGGGCAATATAGGGTCAAACAACTGTGCATGTTGCGCAGCGACCAGTTATGAGGTCAACCCATGGATACGGATAGATCTAAATGCAACATTCAACATATTTATTGTAACGGTTTATGGAGACAGTTACGGTATGACACTGCACAAATTAGAGGGACAATTGGAAAATGCTGAGACAATAGCACTTCTACAGAAAAAATACGCTTGTTCACATAACTTATGAAATATTGACATGACTACTACACACTGCACGCTATAGTGTTGACATTCTTCTGTCCAGGCTCCATTTCCACCAACAATTTTATCAATTCAGTAATACTTAACCTAAACTGGGTAAACCCTAAACACGCATTGTTACTAAATATTCAAGTACACATGACCTTAGCAATTATCAAAACTTATCAAGAAATTAAATATTTGGGGGCTTTAATTAGATTAACAAGAATGACGTGAAATTAGTCCCTAAATAATACTTAGCGCTATATATGGTTGGTGAAACTCAAGCCAGTATCATGTAATAAACTTCTATATGCAATAAGGTTAACCTATACTCTGGTTATATTTTGCTATAAAAGACAGGTTTGACTGAATTTATAAATTACATGAAAGCGCGGAGTGTTTTGGTATACCTTGCAAAACATATTATTTTTCTTTTCGGATATATTCGGAAATTTAAGTGTCCACGATGGTTATCTTCCTGACCGGCAGAAATCAGCGACCAATCTAGTAAATATTTTACTGTGTTAAGTGGTATCACAGAAGATACTCGATACAAAATGAAATGTTTAGCTCGTAGTGTTGGCACATCAATAGCAGTTGTTCGTGAGTTAATAAATGAACACCTTTAACTAAATAAGGTTTTCGCAAAAAGTAGAACTCATTTTCTGCCCGATGTCCATTAAGCAGTTAAGTTGATAAGGAGCATCCCCTATAGGTGGCGTACACCTTTACCTCTAACGTCTCACAGATAATTCAGGGTCAACATAGGCCAAGATCCTCCAAAAAGAGTTTGCATAGTTAGGTTAAATTTAAAGGTTCCAAATCCAGACGATCAAACTGTTACAGGGATAATCTACGAGATCATGGTAGAGAGAACCATAGCAAAAGACCAGCGACAAGTTAACTTGGTATCTGTCTTTTACATGACATCGAAGGGGTCCCACCAAAGTAAGATGAGCAAATCAGTCCGAATGAAGAAGATGAGGTTGTTAAACATCCACATAAATTTCAGCCATTGTAACTTCTTTCTTTTCTATAGACTGAAACAAATATCCGCCATTTCTTTTTATTCATTGTTTCTTTTTCGAAAACTACTTTCAAATATTAAAATGTGTGTAAGGAAACTTAGAAATTACTTTGAAGAGATATGATAAAAAGATATATGCTCATGTGCACATAACAAGAGATAAAGGACTTGTCTCAGAGCTTTCCAATTTCGCCTCTTCTACAAAAAATTTACATATTTTATTGCAATCAGAATCTTTGTAATTACATACAATGTATTTTGTAACAAACACTTCCAGAGTGATCTCCTCTCAATAATAGTTATACATTTGTTATATCCCTGGAGCTTAAATGGGAGAACACTGTGTTTAATCTGACATGAGCATTTGTGTTCAAAGTTGACTACTCTAACAATATTTTGGTCAGACTAAGGTCACAGGTAAAAATGCATTGGGTCAAAAGGAGACCAGAAGAGCAAATCTTAGAAACACTTTATGAACACTCTAGATGCCACGCTATTGATATATTACCAATCAAGGTACTTGGCCAGGACTTATCACTGACTTGTTTGAAACTGGGTCAAGTGGGGTCAAAAAATAATATGTCGTCAGTGTATCTCATATTAAAACTCTTTGACCACATAGAAAGTTTTTTTTGTTTTTTTTATTTGTTTTGTTGGTCTTATTTTTGAAACATGTCTAGAGTATTTGTGTATAATCATGTTCTTATGTTTCAGAAGAGGTTTATAAGCTAAGTAAAAGTATAAGTGGTGGTACTCATATGAGTGATGTAGGCCATCCTGATTACTCACTCAGTCACAGGACCTTGACACTCGGGCATACAACCCTTGAACTACCTAATAGCAAGGCAGATATAGCTCTACAACCTTAGTATGTCGGTGCCGGTGATCGAACCCATGACATTCCGATTATGGTTTGACGCCCTAACCACTCGTCCATTAAGAGCGTATTTTTTCTTCGCAAACAGGGAGATGTATTTAAACATACTCCTCGTAACGTTTGGTGCACTACTTTTAATACTTCCACCAAATAACTCACGTGGCGGTAGGAATTACTGGTGTGGCAGTGAAAAATACTCTCATTATTTCATTGTAATATTCTTATTTGTTTGTATTTTACCTTTTTCATCATAATAAATGTTATTTAAATGAAAATAAAATTTACCGATATGAAATACTCGTTATTTAAAATCAAAAGTGAAAAAAGAAATCCTTCCGTGATCAGCTGAATTAATTCGTGCTGACAATAGTTGTTGCATTGATAAAGGAATGTAACTGCTGTTGGGAGTCTTGGTCCGTAAAATTGAATGCAATGAGTCACGTTCCTTTACGTTTCATTTTTTCACTCCGAAATGAGACGTAAACCTACGTAAATCAACGAGCACTTCCCGGACACCTAATCTACAAGCTGGTGTAAAATAAAATGGTCAGTTTAAATCAGCGAAGTATACCGAGTATTGCCGATCCCCTGTTGAAGTGGTATAAGAATATGAAGTAATATTCTTACGCTTAAGTTAAGTAAAACTGCCCCCAGTATTCGGAGAGAATTATCATATACTAATAAAGGATAATAATCATGTTTTATTTTGTTACTGTACAGTGACATTTGAAAATACAGAAGTGTATCTCCATAAGAACGAAACGGTTAAGGGAGATTCTTTGAAGATCATCACTACGAAAACTAAGTTTATCAATGCATCCTTTACTCCGTCTGTTGCGGCGCGTTATGTGACCTTGCAACAAAAAGGAAACAGAGAGGGGATGTACTGTGAAATCATGGTAATTGCAGGTAAGATTCACATTCTGAATAAATTAAATATTATCATCTGAACCCACGTTCGCTCAAAACTCTTTATCTCCTTAATCGACCGTGCGTTATTTCATGAGAAAACCTTCTTACTCATGAATTTTAGTAAAGCATTTCATTTTGGCAGTGAGGATCATTTGACCAACGAAACGGCGCGTTACATATGGTTGATCGGGTTTTTAAATTAAGCTTTTGCTTTTGTAACTTCAAAGAAGAGTATTCAAACTACTACGCGTGGTTTCACTGGCCAGCAAGTAAATGATTAATATTCATGAAAACGATGTTTTGCCTGGTTTTGTCTAAATATATACTTAAGGACTTTAACAAGGTCTTATGTATAAAACTTAGTTATTTAACGTTATTTTGTTATTTTACAGGTTGACCCGTCCTTTTAACTCATATTTACTCTAGTATATCAATAAAAGTAGGAAATAAAGCATGCACAAAAATATTGTTCAAATATGCCTCATTAAATTTCGAAATGCTAAAGCGAAACGCTTATTTTTAGATCTAAAATAAAAAGAAATCACCATATTGTGACTTTGACGTTTTCCTTGTGATATACTGTAGATCATTCATTTTCGTGAGGGACTTATTTTCGACGATTTCGTGGACGGATATTTCCAACAAATATTAATCCCCGCGCAGAATGTTAAATAAAAAAACCTCACGTTTTCTCGTACATGAATCCACGAATACATGTACCAACGAAATCGTCTTTTTCAATGATTCTATGAAATTTAATTTCAACGAAAATAAATAATTTGACAGTAATGATCAATAAACTATACAACTAGAACTACTACTAATCCTGATAATCATGATGATGATAATACTGCTACTAATGATAATGATGATATTGATAACGATATTGTCATTTTAAGAGTGTCCAGATGGAAGATTTGGGAAATTTTGTGACAGATGTTACTGTGAAGGAGAGCAATGTGACAAATGGAGCGGTGGATGTCCATCCGGTAGATGCCTTCCGGGATATACCGGAAGTAATTGTGAAAGAGGTATTTCATTTTAGCTCACATGGTAAATTAGTTTATTTCAGTTAAAATATGTCCACCGTCCAAAGTCATCATATATTTAAAACTTGGCATAGATGGTCTTTTAAAAAATGTTGTAAAAATATACAGTTTAACCTGTTTTAGTGGCCACCTGTACTAAGCGGTCAACATGTATTTAGCGGTCAATTTTGATAATACCAAACTAGATTTTTTTGTATGTATGTGAACTTCATTTAGCGATCACCTCTGTTAAATGGCCACTTTCTTCCCTTGACTGACTGCTTAAGACAGGATTGACTGTACATACATGACTTTGACTGCAGACTGCAATGGCAACCAAAACATTTGTTAAACAAACAAAAAAACAAAAAAAAAAACCTTTGTTAGTCTATTTAACAGAATTTTTGTTAAAATAGCGGAATTTATCGATCGATGTTTCATGTTTTCTTGGTGCGTTTGACGTCCCGCAGACAGTATTTCAGACTTTTAGAGACTATGTCTACTTGAGACAGATATAGTACTGCCGCACTGCAGTTTCACACCGTAGACATATGGCATGATACCACACCCAGTCACATTATACTGACACTAGGTCAACCAGTCCTAGAACTAGCTTTATATCCTTAGCGTCAAGCAAGGGAGCTTTATCAATATCATTTTTTTTTACGACAATGGTATGTCGCGGCCGGGGATCAAACTCGGAGAGCGGACGTTAGATAAATGAATTATTAAAATGATAAGTAAAATAATGAATAAATATGAATATGCGATTAAGTGAAATGCTTATAAGGTATACTTCAAATTAAATTTCAGATATGTAAACTAACTTCATTTGTTTAATTTTTGTGTTTGAATTAATAGTATAACTAAGATGTTAAAGAAACTTATATTTTCCTGTCCATAACGACATCCTGTTTTATCCGACACTTTTCATCGGCCCCATCGTTTTTTCCGATTCAAAGTCTGATTGGAACAACCTGACCATAACGACACCTGTCTTACCTGTAATCCGACATACGATTTTAGTCCCGTGAGTGATGATTGCACTATAATTACACTGCTTTATCCGACACACCTGCAAACCGTTACATTTCGGTGTTGAAACAATCATAATGACGAGTCATTTGTTATTGTAAATTAACTCTGATGATAAACTTCGCTTATATGTTTTTGTTTACAAATGTATTTAAACATTATTTTCGAAATTAATTAAAGCTTAATGTCATATATAGCAAATACATGGACTATCAATTTTAAAGGTACGGTCTGTAATGATCTGCCTTATCCGACAACCTGTCTTATCGGACAACCTGTCTTATCCGACAACCTGCCTTATCCGACAACCTGTCTTATCGGACATTGTGAGTTGGTCCCAGTGGGTGTCGGATAAGGCAGGTTTTATTGTATTCATGACAGTCTCTGAATGATTTAATTTTGACAGTATTTAAGTACATTGATACTGACAGTATCGAAAGTGCATGGATTAGTCTTTCAGTAATTTTAATACTTTGATTCTTGAAATATTTCCCGTACTTTGATAATTGGAATATTGACTGATTATTGCAGTCATCTTATGGTATTTTCTTGCAGTATTTAAAGTACTTTGTTTCTTGCAGTATTTATTTTCAGTGCTTTGATTGTTGCATTAGTTCAAATACTTTGAAAATAACAGTTATTTTGCTGTATTTTCAGTGTTTTGATATTTTTGCAGTATTTTCAATACTTTGATTCTTGCAATATTTTTCTGTATTTTGATATTTGTAGTATTTTCAGTACTTTAATTAATGAGGCTTTCTTACAGTATTTAAGTGCTTTGATCTGAATCTTTCGTTTTTAATTATTCATGAAGTACTTTGAATTTCTGGTTCCTCTCAGAGTGTCCCGGAAGGACGTATGGGCGTGATTGTAGCGAGGTTTGTGGCGAATGTCTGGGACAGGAGCGGTGTAGCATTGCCAATGGGGCCTGTACTTTATGTGCCGCTGGATATACTGGAGAAATATGCAAGCAAGGTGCCTGTCAATTAATAACAAATTTACAACTACTGTACTCATTTGCGTGTATACCTACATTTTCTTAGTTTACAAATCAAAATTTGAAATGTATTTTGTTTCAATCACCAGAGATTTTTTGTAAGTCCCATGTAAACTATTTTACCCAGAGAGACTCGGTCACAAATTTACTACTGAACGCTATATAAAACACAATACTCATGAAGGGATTTCTGCTTTCTATGGTTGTGTTTGCCTTCGTTTTGATTTGTTGTTGTCATTTTGCATTTAAGAAGATTGAAGATGTTAGTGAAGCTATGCAAAATATGCGATTTCCTGTAGATCTAATTAGATTATGAACTCATACCAAGCGTCTGTGACACAGTTTACGTCTGTTTGGTCCCTTGTGCTCACAGAACCTCGAAAACCCCGACGATTTAATTTATAATGGTAATCTTTCAACACACACACATTAAATTGCTACAAGGAAAACGCAGTCTTCGCTATAATAATCAAAGCGCCCACTGTCGACGGGGTTAAGATTAAATATAGCGAGAAGCGAGACTGAGAGTTGCCTCAATATGGACTCGAGTCGGGACATCTTTTGGATTCACTCCACGGTGAAATAAGTAGGTTTGCGTTCAGTATTCGTTGCACAAACTTCAAGGAATGTCTAGGTATGTTAGGAGTATGTAACTTTAAAATTTTTGATACCTTCCCTCCTCGTCCATTATGACTAAAGTAACTAACCTGTGTCACATGACAGGAATATATTTAATTCAGGGTTCCCACGGTCAGGGAAAAGTCAGGGAATTTTTTTTTCAAGGTCAGGGAAAAGTCAGGGAAATTTGGAATTGGTCAGGGAAATTTGGAAATTCAGAAAAAGTCAGGGAAAAGTCAGGGAATTTTAAAATCAAGGAATGTCGACCAAAGAGCAAGAGGATTATAATAAGGAAAGGCTAAGGCAGTTTCTTCCATCTGGCTTTTTTCAGTCAGTTGGAATTGTCAGATTGGCATGATATTAAATAAGTTCCCAATAGCATCCAACTGACACACCATCATTTCATGTTTGAAAATAAAAAAAATATATATATCTAGAAGTAACTTAGTTTTGGAGGATCTGTATTTGCCGCAGGATTTGTGCTTAATTTGGTCAGGGGATTTTGAGTTTGGTCAGGGAAGAGTCAGGGAAAAGTCAGGGAATTTTGATTTTGTGGGAACCCTGTAATTCTTATGATAATAAGATAATGTATATAATGATCGGGATTGATGACCATGAGTTCATTCATAAGCTGTATACCTCCAACATCTATGAGAGTTATGACCTTACTTCAGTATAAAGCATGCTACTTTGAAGATGGTGTAGATTCTATCTGTTGTTGATTACATGTAGACATTTTGCAAGGTCGGTAAATTAGTTTGCATTTCTATATCAAAGTTCTGAAATGCTATGTTGGGAACCTTTGGATTCTGTAACTTATTATGCAAATTATTTCTGAACTACTTTGGATAAATTACATACTTTGGACAGTCTAATGCGAAGCACTACTTTTTGTGCAGGAGTATATCTTCCTGTATGTAAAGCAGGTTGTTGTCCTGTTTCATATACACATACAATTGACGTTATCAACGCCATAGAGAAAAGAAAAAAATGTAAAAAGAAAATAACACATAAAAAACGTCACGTTTCTCCGTGTACGCTTACCGCAGAGTCGTGTAGCTACTGAGCGCGGAGAAATACAGTTGTATTGATTACGACAATTTAGCTACTCAAGACTGCAATTTCCGCCGACAGTCTAAAGTGTAACATATTTTACTTGTTTAGTATACAACCCTATATTTGACCAAATGAGACCGCTGTATTCGGCCTTATTTTAAATTTCTATACCAGGACGACAACCACAAGGTAGTACTCTTTAGCATAAAATTGCGTAAAATATATAAAAAAAGTTTATACACCAAGATATTTAGAGTACAGAAAAAAAAGGATTATTCACGATTAAGAATCCGTGGTAGGTCGATATACATTCTCCCACGGCTTCTAAATCATATTGAGTCCTATATCTGTACTCTAACAATTACATTCAGATTCCAAAGCGGTTTGTGTACATCGTCATTTAATTGTAAAAATAACACACCTGTACAATTATAATTGATTAACGCATTATTATTAATATTATACATGTTGACAGTTTGTGACGCTATGACGTTCGGCTATAACTGTTCCGGTGTTTGCCATTGTGAGAGTAACAAGTCATGTGATCCGGTATCAGGAAAGTGCCCGGATGATTTATGCGCTCCAGGCTGGCACGGGCATACTTGCAGCGAAAGTAATCTCTTTCTCTTTCTATCCCCCCTTTATCTCTCTCTCTTTCTCTCTCTCTCTCTCTCTCTCTCAGTGAATAATAAAAAAAAAAAAAAAAAAAATACGGAGGAAGAATTGTGGAGAAATATCACATATGTACATAGAAGGCTTCTTCTGCCTACTCATTCTTATTTTTAAAAGTCAATTTACAGTTATTTTATTATTTCTTTTGCTCTCTGCACAGAAATTTCCTAAAGATAATCCTGTACTTATAAGTATATACATGTGCACATGCGCGCAGTCACGGGTCAGGGCACTTGGTATGTCATTAATCAATTAATCAATTGAATAAATCTCCCAGAGTGCCCGGCTGGACTGTACGGTGAGAGATGCAGCTATCAGTGCGGGCACTGTGTAACAACTGACGACTGTAATCACGTGGATGGAACCTGTACTGAATGTGGACCTGGCTATATTGGGCACCTCTGTACAACAGGTACTCTACTGAAACATCCGTTTACATATCGTTGTCAGAAGGTTGCAAGAATTCTTGTATGTTTATATACATGTGGTTAACAGAGGTTATGAGATTAAATATCTTTCTTGGATAGAGTTATGCATTTATTCTTCCGTTATATCTTTTAACAAAACACACTTGGTCTACCTATCTTCCCGAGGTTTGCTTGTGTGCCTCATATCTCAGTAATACTGTTTGTACCTCGGTTTTAATATGTTAAGTGTTGTCATGCCGAGGTAAATTTATCGAGGTAAACATTATCGTTATTTAATCCCCAACACCAAACCTAACCACATGCACAAACCAAACCCTTACCCTTAGCCTAGCCAAAATACTGAAAAAGACAAATCGATGTATGAGTTTTCTACCTCCCAACTTAATGTATGCACCACACCCACAAATAGGCACTATTGGGTCCCTGAGTATATGAAGTAATTGAACAACAGATATAATTAAGATATTATACATGTATATTGATTATGTTTTAAATTCTATGGCATACATCGCAAGCGACGTGAATGTTACTACCTCCGTAATCAAGTAATTTCATATTCCGTTCCTCGCCATGTTCATAATACAGTAAGGACAAAAACCGTAATTCTGTCGTTCTAGTGCCAGTGACTCTGAACTGTTTTTAGCTCACATGAGCACAACGTGCTCAAGGTGAGCTTTTCTGATCGCCTTTTGTCCGGCGTCCGTCGTCCGTGCGTCCGTGCGTGCGTGCGTGCGTCCGGCGTCAACAATTGCTTCAAACAACATCTCCTCCTAAACGGCTTGGCCAATTTGAAAAATATTTTGCAGGAATGTTCCTTGGATGAAGCTCTACTAAAGTTGTATAAATGGTTCTGGTCCATCGCATAATTAGGTCACAGGAGCTAAAAATAGATTTTAAAAATGAAAATTTAAAAAATCTTCTTCTCTGAAACCACAAGGCCTAGCCTTTTGATTTTTGGTATGTAGCATGATCTTATGACTGTCTACCAGGATTGTACAAATTATGACCCTGGGGTCAAAATTGGCCCCGCCCCAGGGGTCACTTGATTTCACATAGGCTAATATAGGAAAAACTTGAAAAAATCTTCTTCTCCGAAACCACAAGGCCTAGCCTTTTGATTTTTAGCTCACATGAGCACAACGTGCTCAAGGTGAGCTTTTCTGATCGCCTTTTGTCCGGCGTCCGTCGTCCGTGCGTCCGTCCGTGCGTGCGTCCGTGCGTGCGTCCGGCGTCAACAATTGCTTCAAACAACATCTCCTCCTAAACGGCTTGGCCAATTTGAAAAATATTTTGCAGGAATGTTCCTTGGATGAAGCTCTACTAAAGCTGTATAAATGGTTCTGGTCCATCGCATAATTAGGTCACAGGAGCTAAAAATAGATTTTAAAAATGAAAATTTAAAAAATCTTCTTCTCTGAAACCACAAGGCCTAGCCTTTTGATTTTTGGTATGTAGCATGATCTTATGACTGTCTACCAGGATTGTACAAATTATGACCCTGGGGTCAAAATTGGCCCCGCCCCAGGGGTCACTTGATTTCACATAGGCTAATATAGGAAAAACTTGAAAAAATCTTCTTCTCCGAAACCACAAGGCCTAGCCTTTAGATATTTGGTATGAAGCATCATCTTATGGGCCACTACCAAGATTGTACAAATCATAGCCCTATGGTGATAAATGACCCCGCACCAGGGGTCACTTGTTTTACATAGAGTTATATAGGAAAATCTTAAAAAATCTTCTTCTATGAATCCATAAGGCCTAGAGCTTAGATATTTGGTATGTAGCATCATCTTATGGGTCACTACCAAGATTGTACAAATCATAGCCCTATGGTGATAAATGACCCCGCACCAGGGGTCACTTGTTTTACATAGAGTTATATAGGAAAATCTTAAAAAATCTTCTTCCATGAATGCATAAGGCCTAGAGCTTAGATATTTGGTATGAAGCATCATCTTATGGGCCACTACCAAGATTGTACAAATCATAGCCCTATGGTGATAAATGACCCCGCACCAGGGGTCACTTGTTTTACACAGAATTATATAGGAAAATCTTAAAAAATCTTCTTCTATGAATCCATAAGGCCTAGAGCTTAGATATTTAGTATGTAGCATCATCTTATGGGCCACTACCAAGATTGTACAAATCATAGCCCTATGGTGATAAATGACCCCACACCAGGGGTCACTTGTTTTACATAGAGTTAAATAGGAAAATCTTAAAAATCTTCTTCTATGAATCAATAAGGCCTAGAGCTAAGATTTTTGGTATGTAGTAGCATCTAATGGTTCATTACAAAGATTTTCAAAGTCTTGGCCCTACGGTGATAAATGACCCTGCGCCCAAGTCTTCTCTGAAACCATATGGCCCATTGCTTAGATATTTGGTGTGTAGTATTGTCAGGGGTAAAATGTTTTAGATTAAGTTATATCAGAATCCTTGTCTGTTTAAAAACCTTGACATCAGTTGAAGCAATGGTACTCAGGTGAGCGATTCAGGGCCATCATGGCCCTCTTGTTAAAATATCTTATGAAACTGTCAATCAAACTGGAGACAGTTCCTTAATGCGATGTCAATGGCAAAGCTGTAGAGCTGAAGGGTTAGCGTACATGACAAAAGAAAAGAATATATTATCATTATCTTTACCATGTATAATTTTATCTGCATATAAAATTATTTTATATTTATACATACATCGGCAATTTACCTTTACGAAGTAAATGATTACCTTTATATAATATAGGAATATCTTTATAAAATATTTTTTTATCGTTACTATGTTTAGTTATAGCTGTATCTAAGATTCTTTTATATTTACATATTAGTGAATTGTTAGTTAAATTTATACCTTTATATAATAACATTTAAACTTTTATCTACATAAAATGAGGCTATAACATTATATTCCTACAATTTGACTCAATATAATCAAATCTGGTATTATAAGACAGCAAAGGCGTTCCACATTATGAGTTTGCAAAACATGATGTAAAGCAGTCGCCGATGCACCACAATCCGATTTGGTCACAAAGGCACCATACACACTCATATTTTCTCCATATCAAGACATCACGGTTCATTTTATGTGATATATATTTCAAAATTTGAACGAAATACACGCATTTCATTTGACGATTATGTAGGACAAACTGTACTTGGGTTTTGCATATCAATATATTTTTGTCACATCCACCTTTAAATATAGTTACTGGAATCATACTCAAATGCATCGTACTTGGCAAAATTATTCATATCCCATATTTTCTAAATTATCAAATTTTTAAACCAAACCAGTGATTCACAAGATGGGGGGGACATTTATCAACAATTAATAACAGGTTTATAATTACATACGTGTAGTTTGGTCAAGCAGAAATTATCCCTAATAAAAATCATGGTTTGTTGCTGTTGCTGTTTTTCTCATGTTTTTTATCACTTTAGTGGAAAAGATCACCTGGTATTGTGAAAACAAGAACTGAGTTTAAAGTCACGTGATTACTATATAAGTACCTTTGCAGAATGCGAATTCGGCAAATACGGCATAAATTGTTCCGACACGTGTCACTGTCTCAATAATTCGCTGTGTGATTACGTGACTGGAAGTTGCCTTGACAACCGATGTGCCTTCGGCTGGATGGGCCCGAGCTGCAGCTTGTGTAAATATTTTTTATTTAACAGTATCGCTTTTAAATGTTTGTGTGTAACTCTATCATGACATCGTCAGATTGTGAGAAATTGCTTACATTTTCATATAGTGACGTCAAGCTAATTACTAGTGGTGAGCAAACCCTGACATACTGCAAGTTAACTGGAAAGCTTTACCTCATGATGAAAACTTGTAAAAGAAAAAACACATTTAAGTGAATTAGAAGTCAATGATTATGACAACTTCGACACGGAATTATGGACAGATCCCCTATTTAATATTGCCTTAGTAACATACAAATTAGTTATCGGTTAGGCCTACACCGATATAACTTCAAACTTCCTAGATTTTAATGACCTTTAAAAAAGAACCCCCCATATTTGATGTTTGACCCCCTCCTCAGTCGATCATGATATTGAATGACGTCTTTTTTATTTTATTTGAAAAGCATGTAAGTTTATGTGTGGCTTTGTTCCTCGTTTAAGTTTTGTAATGAATGGCCCTTATACGCAACCACTGGATAGCGTTGAAAATCCGTCTAAAGGCAACTCAGGCCTGTAATTTTAGTATAGAGCCGCTTATAACAACGTCATAGTGTCGGATATAAATCTGGCGTATCCTGATTGACTGTACATCCAATGCAAGAGATATAAATGAGCAATAATTTCTGCAATGTCGTGTTTTAAGGGACAAAATCAGGGCGAAGGCACGACACATTAGTGTTCTTTTTTATCGCGTTCGCGCGTTAGAATGTGTTTTAAGTGGCGAAGCGCGAAACAAAGACAAACCCAATCAAGCGTGACACAGCGATATGACAGAAAATAGCCATCACTGGATAATTATACATGTAGATGAAATGGGTCTAGTTCTACATTATAATATAACATAAATAATCACTAGTAATCTACTCACCCCCCCCAATATATATATATATATATATATATATATATATATATATATATATATATATATATATGGTAGATTTGTATGTTCATGATGAAATATATCATTGCTTGATAGATTCCAATGTGGCATTTGGGAAAGAGGTTGAGCTTAGTACAAACGTGAAGTATGACGGATGGAGTGCAGAAAATGCCGTCGATGACGTCATCCCTGACGTAACAAATGTGCACGTGTGTGACTGTTGTACTTCGACAGATAAGGAGTACGACCCCTGGTTGAGGGTAAACTTTGGTTCAGTGTACATGATCTTCACAGTCATAATACACAGTAGAAAAGACTTAGGTAATTATCAATGATTCATTCTAATCTAAAAATACTTTTTAGGTCATCGAAATAAAGAAAAAGAATACCTGGTCCTTATTTTGAGAAAAAAAATATCACCCATTGAACAATATGTGGAATTATACACCGGCGGGTAGATTAGGTGTTTGGGAAGTGCTCGTTGGTTTAGATAGGTTTACATCTCATTTCAGAGTGAAATGGTCTACTATCTGAAAATATTGGGGTCTGGTAGAATTGATCGAGGCTGGATGCTGAGATTTCCTCAATGTCTCATTAAACTTCCATTTTTCGCTAATTTCACAAAATGACGATATGCTTATGCTAAAGCAATGTGCAATGGTGATTAAATAATAAAAAAATAATAATAAATAAAGCAAGCTACAGTAACCTTTATACATGACAAGATTAAATTTGATATTGTAGACTAAAACAAATGGTAGAACTACGTAATGTGCAAATAGCTGGTGTAGAATAGCAGTTAGACAGAATTGAAGTCGTTTGAAACATTTTGACAACATTAGACAGAAAATAAAGTGTTGCTTAACAGCAACATCACGCATTTGACTGAATACTGTGAAATCATTAATTTTCGTGGGACAGTAATTTTCGTCCATTTCGTGGAGGGTTTTATCCACGAATATTAATCCCCACGAAAACTTGTATCTTATATAGACCTCGCGTTTTTAGAACATATATCCACGAATAAATGTACCCACGAATTTCCCTTTAGGTACATAATCAACGAAATTTGATGTCAACGAAAATTAATGATTTTACAGTAGTAGAGAGGATTCACGTATTTTCTAAAGGTTAATGAAGACCTGTATTACTTCATACTTTTTTGAAAAAATGGGATTGTTTTCATTTCAAGACTAAGCTGCTTTTTATATCTTGAATGCAACTGCTGTTTTTTCATATATTAATAAAACTCGGGAACTAGTTCCTAAATTAATGCAGAGTATTCCGGACAGTGTAGGTTATACTCGGATTAAAAATACAACAATTCTACTAAACATTGAATGAACCGTTCTCAAACGTGTTTTGTTACTTAAACAACAAAACTTGGAATTAACACATATTGTATATAGAAACAGTTAAGGCAATATACTCGTACTTAGTCACGAACATGTTTATGAAATCAGCAATGCAGGCATTCGCATGGATAATCCTGTATCATTCCTATAGTGGGCGCATTTTGGTCAATATCTGTACACCTTGTATTGAATAATTTGAAACACAGTTGACATTGAATCCATCCTGGTTCACCATCTATTCCGTAACATTTATACAATTACTCGGATCAACTTATCTTCTTCGTCTTAGTCATCGTGAGCAGAATAGTTACTCATATCATCAGAATCATAACATTTTATATTGTTTCTCATGTCATCAGAATCATAACATTTTATTTTGTTTCTGTTTCTCTATCAGCTCCTTCATTTTCAGCTTCTAAGCCGCCTTTCCTTTATGCTCGTTCATTTCTAGAATCGTTTGCTCAGTTTTGGCTTTCTTCATCTTTCCTTTCTCCACATGCTTTCTAATTCACTCACGTTTCCTTTGTTCTTTAGACCTCTCGACTTTTTATGCCCCCCTTCGAAGAAGAGGGGGTATATTGCTTTGCTCATGTCGGTCGGTCGGTCCGTATGTCTGTCGGTCCGTATGTCCGTCGGTCTGTCGGTAGACCAGACCTTGTCCGAGTGATAACTTAAGTTCTATTTGACCTTTAAGTCTCAAACTTCATGTGGTTGTTGCTCATGATTAGTAGATGACCCCTATTGATTTTGTGTCATTACCTCAAAGGTCAAGGTCACAAGGTCACATGTTGTGTATGTATAATACCAGACCTTGTCCGAGTGATAACTTAAGTTCTATTTGACCTTTAAGTCTCAAACTTCTTGCGGTTGTTGCTCATGATTAGTAGATGACCGCTATTGATTTTGGTGTCATTACCTCAAAGGTCACAAGGTCACATGTTGTGTATGTATAATACCAGACCTTGTCCGAGTGATAACTTAAGTTCTATTTGACCTTTAAGTCTCAAACTTCATGTGGTTGTTGCTCATGATTAGTAGATGACCCCTATCGATTTTGGTGTCATTATCTCAAAGGTCAAGGTCACAAGGTCACATGTTGTGTATGTATAACACCAGACCTTGTCCGAGTGATAACTTAAGTTCTATTTGACCTTTAAGTCTCAAACTTCTTGTGGTTGTTGCTCACGATTAGTAGATGACCCCTATCGATTTTGGTGTTATTACCTCAAAGGTCAAGGTCACAAGGTCACATGTTGTGTATGTATAATACCAGATCTTGTCCGAGTGATAACTTAAGTTATATTTGACCTTTAAGTCTCAAACTTCATGTGGTTGTTGCTTATGATTAGTAGATGACCCCTATCAATTTTGGTGTCAATACCTCAAAGGTCAAGGTCACAAGGTTGCATTTGTATATATGTTTGATGACTTGGCCTTGTCCAAATAAAATTTAAGTCCTATTTCAGACTATATGTGATTGTTCCTTATAATGAGTAGATGACCTCTATTGAATCGGGTGTCAACATCCAAAGGTCAAGTTCACAATGTCACATGTTGATATATTTTCATTATATAAATGTCTTGCCCAAGTGATAACTTCTATTTTATTTTTACTCTTAAGGTCCTAACCTCATGTAGTGGCTGCTTATAAATGTAGAAAACCCTGTTTTCAAATTGATAAGTTGGATTCTTATAAATATTTTGTACGATTTAAGCACTGTCTGACTAATAACTCAAAATCTCATTGTGTCTGGTTTTATTTCAGTAGACGTTTAGTTCCACATTTTAGCACATTATATTTTCACTCAAATTTTTGAAGTTTGAGAATTTTTTGTGACAAGCCAACATTATGAAGACAAACTCCTTGCATGTAATATAGCTATATACATATTATGGCATATGAGGGGGGCATATATGTTTCACAAACATATCTTGTTTTCAATTAGGATGGCGCAAAATGTATCGCCGGTTTTAGCCTTTGGCAAAATTTCACGCTTTACGAAGCGAACATATTTTTAGATTACGGTATCTTCAGGACTTTGCTTAGATTATGTTCCTTGTCTGTGGTTTTGTTCAGGCAAATTAACATCGATTTGCTCATTCATTACCTTTTCACTCTGAAGTTCCTTTGTTTAATTTGTTTTCTGTCGTAAGTCCAGCTTCCCTCTCGTGTTGACGCTTATTCTATTGTAAGGGTTCTTTCTCTTTTGGTGTCTTAGGTTTGCACATATGTTCATCTGATGCAATTTTGGTATGATTTAATTTATATCTGATTCAAACATCCGAATTGTTTTGCAGTATGTTCTTTTTAAGAGTCCTTAAATGCTTTTACAGCGATTACAGCCTTTGCAGCGTCCACCAATGTATTTCTGAATATTCCAGCAAATTCATATTTTGTGACAAACTCTCCTTACTGCTATTTTCTTAACTATTTCTTTACTGTCTCTTTAAATACAGCAAAATATTTTAAATCACATGACTGCATTTACTCTTATATCAGAGGCCTCCGTTGTCATGTATGCCATTTTCTGTCCGTTTTACATAACGTTTAACCTACTTACCGTCAATGTCTAACAAATACGGTTTTGCGCCATTCTACAAAGAATTTACTATCCATCCTCCAATTTCCACTTCTTCCAATTACAGCACCTTCAAAATCATTTAACGTGTTCTTTTAAAATATCTGACTTGAATACACTATCATGCTCATTCCCACTCATCCAATGAAGTTCTGTAATCTATGTCATATCTGAGGCTGCAAGGTTGTAGACAGACTTTGCTTCTCGAAGCCCTAAAATACTAATATTTCCTATTGTCGGGAATAGGGAAAACCCCGGTCATCTGTATCACTCCGAACGTCCTTTCCTGATTTATCTTCTTTGAAGAAATTCTTCCAACCATCGTCTTCATTATCATTTTCACAGTTTCTGCTTGCTTCTACTATATCTTGGCTTAGACAGTTATTTCTTTAGATTAATTTTACTACCTGTGACTTTCTTATTGGGAAAATTAGCGTTATTATTAAATAAAATGGGAAATAATAAGATAATGAAAGTGTTTTAAAATTATTTCATCATAGGTGGTTTATGGCCAATAAGGTTGCAAAGCAGCATTTAAATTATAAGAATAACACAACTTTTATTAAAAATCCATGAATTATTTCTTTTGAGGAAAAAAAACTATTTCATTAAGAAATATAGATAATTACTTTGGGAAAATGTCACTTGCCAAGCGATCATCTTCTGCTGATGTCAAAACTGTTTGGCCCTTTTCTTGAGCTTATTGCAGACTTGCATTTTGTCGTAGATGACGGTCCTGGGCATCTTGTACAGCTCAGATGCTTTCAAATATCCCCGACCGGTCTTTTCAAAGCTTTTACTCCGTGTGTTCTGAAGAAAATACATTTCCTTGAAGTGGTCCTTAAAATATTCCCTATGTTTGTTTGTTTTGTTAAACGTCCCACCGAAAGTATTTCAGTCATTTGCAGATACAGATATAGTGCTGCCACACTGCAGTATCACGCCATATATATGTGGCATGATACCACACCCAACATTAACTACCCTTAAATGCTGAGCGCCAAGGGAACTATATCAGTACCATTGTTACGACTTTGGTATGTCGCGGCCGAGGGTCGAACCCACGACCTCCCGCTTCCGAGGCGACGCTTTAACCACAGGGGTAGTTTATTTTCTATGTAGAACAGAAGTTATGGAGGTTTTTTTCTTATAAATGGAGATACATATTTAAATACAAATTGCAAAGTAAATAAATTTTGAAAATAAATAAAGAATATATTAAAAGTAAAGGAATAAATAATTAACTCGTGACCATCAGATGACGCTATGATACTCAATTCTGAGACATCAATTATACACGGTAGAATGCACTTCGTGTGCCATGAGGAACATTTTGAAATATCAAGATTGCTCAAATTCATTGCAGAGACTAGTTTAAAGATGACGAGCATATTTCTTCAAACACAAAAGGACGAGTTTCGTCAGATCATTGATACGGTATTGACTGACGTCCAAATTTACAATAAGACGTTTAATCGCCCCGTACCTGCACAGTACATCACACTGGTACAGAAAGGTCACACGGCGCTGATTGTGTGTGAGCTCCGGGTCTATTCGGGAGGTGAGATATTAAGCTTTAGTTGCGCAAATCTAACTTTTCAGTCTTCATGTGTAAATGGACCATGAATATGTTTTTCACTCTCGTGAATAAAAAAAATACGGTTAATGTATACTCGAAGAAAAAATCTGAATATGAAGTTAATATGTTGTCGATACCATTAGGGTCTGTTAATACGATATATAGGGACCTGGTTCCAGTATTTGGTTATATACAAAAAATCAATGGTAGAAACATTTTTCTCATAAAGTGCCAAGTCCACTGGAGTAGCTCCCTTTATGCACATAAGGACCGAGCCTGCACACTTCGAGAACTGGTGTTCTTAAAAAAAAAAAGACCGAACATGCATTAAAACGTCCGTTATTATTGATTTTTCTGGCCCCAGATGTGCCGATTAGCGCATCTACTCGCTTCCTAAAAGAGAATTCCCAGGGGATCATGCTTCCGGACCCATCTAGCCTGGGCCAGCACATCAATTTAGGCCTAGCTAAGCCCATGATATCGACCGTTTTAAAAGACAATAATCACAGCAACTAAAGTAAAGTCTCAAAGAGGATGAAGTTACCATTCATATGAACTTTGCGGAAGACTAAACATCTAAAACTGTTAAAGAAAGTCAGTCTGCCTATTTACAGTTACACTACATGTGTACGCATGAAGGCTATACACATATAATAGAAATATAGAAATAGAAATTTACATACGTATTTGCTTTCCTCTTTTACTTATACTACCAGATTGCCGGCCCGGTACGTACGGTTATCTCTGTGACAAAGCCTGCCATTGTGATCATCCATCTTGCAACACTAAGACTGGTGAGTGCTTCTCGGGCAGGTGTTTGCCTGGTTACCAGGGAACAAATTGCCACCAAGGTAAGTGGCCAAAATCATTGTTGACGCTGTGCTGGGATACGGCGTCTGTTTTGTAGCAACGAAAGTGCTTTGTCACTGATAGAAAAGTCATGAAACAATACATCAATATTTGAAACTGCTTGTTCTAGCAGGTCTTTGACGTAGGTGTCTTTCCACAAAATTTGGAATACCTTTGTCATATTGTAGGAGTGTTTTTTTGTTTGTCTTTTTTCCAACTGACAACTGACCAAAACGGATATTTAGGCTTGTAATACCATTTTTGTTTTCTAATGATCATAATAATGATCCTGCAATTTGTTTATCTATCAACACAATTGTATACCAGTGATTTTCAGTGTGTGTGTTGGGGGGGGGGTGTCTTCGTGAAATGGGGGTTGTATCTATAAAAAAATGATAAGTTCATTATATTGATACGTTCAAGGGCATGGATTCGTGAACATAAGGATCTTCCAACGAAGTAGCATGTGTAACAAGTTCTACGGATTTTAATACCATCGAAATATAATATTTGTACAACGTAATAAGTAACAATTTATCAGTTTTAACTGATCCCCCTGTATGTTTATAGTGTTTATATTTAAATTGTGTCACAGCTTGAAACGAAATCAGATCAAATAATATGTTTGGAGTACACTTTCGGGAATTAAATCGACATTTAAGAAAACATTAAAGAAAATAATATTTATGAAATAATTGAAATAAAAAAAGAATATCAATTTATCTGATTGTAGTCTGATTATAGTCAAGAAAATGATGACTAAACATCGATTCAAAATAGGAACATATTGTCAATTAAATATCTTCTATTTCTTAAGTTTGTCCAGTGGGGACGTTCGGACTGAATTGCAGTAACAGCTGTGGAAACTGTCTTGCCGTGCACCATGTGATCACGTGACCGGAAGTTGCAAGTCGTGTGCTAGTGCTTTCACGGGTTCATTATGCAAAGAAGGTGGTTTGTCTTAATGATATTTCCCAATAAGTTTATTTATTATCATTACGAACAAAATAGTTTACATAGTAACAAGATTGTTGCCAGTTTTATCAAGAAGCAATATACCTGATGAAGAGCGCCGTGGTACAGTGATAACGTACCAGACTGCAGATTTGAACTGTGGATTCGAACCCCGTTTGGGGCAATAATTTCTCATGATATTTAGACTGTATAGGCGCAATGTACTGGTCAAACGCAGGAACCATCGAGAGGAATTTGTTTTGGAACTGACAAAACCATTTTGAAACTGTATTAAAGTATGCGTATTCATCCACACTGTATGTATACAGTTAAACCTGTCTTAAGTGGTCAGTCAAGGGAACAAGAGAAAATGACCGCTTAACAGAGGTATCCGCTAAATGAAGTTTAAATATATAATAAAATAGTACAGTTTGGAAATATTAAAACTGATCGCTAAATACAGGTTGACCGCTTAGTACATTTGGTCGCTAAAACAGGTTCAATTGTATTATGCCAATATAATATATAAAGCAGTCACAAAATTTGGTAGTACAGCAGATTTCTTCAAATACAACTTTACCTTTACTCTGTAAAGGCAGTTAAATCACTTAAACTTATGGTTCGTAGTCTCCAGTTATTTGTAATAAAATATTTAGAATTACAGCTTAACATTCATTATTTCTGATTTTGATTACGCAACAAATCAATTCACACAGAAATAGCTCGAGAGGACAACAAAGTGAAGATTCTGATCTTTGCCGGAAGTGGTGCTGGTGGATTCGTTTTCCTGCTTGTTGTCATAATAACGACCGTCTGCATCTGCCGTAAAAGTCGTGTAAAAAAACGGTACATACATTACTGCTTTTATTTTTTTTTGCTTCTAGTTTTGTCTATAATAAATTATTTTCACCTGTTTTACCATCGTCGGATACCCAGGATTAATAGAACGATATCATCTATCAGCTGTGGGATTTTACGCCTGTAATTCGTCGTTCTAGGGTGTGTAATATTACGACTTTTCATTGGTTCCATTCCGGTTTTACCAGGTTATGTAACCCAATCATATGAGGTTTTAAAAACACAACCGTTCATCTCATGATTTTATTAGTTTACATGAATTTCAACTGTCCACTCTGTTTTTTACGTGAAATGTATGAATATCATTTTTTTTAACTTAAATTATGTAAGCCTTTCACTAGGGAACAAATGTTTATGCAGACACACTGTTTTAAGTTTACACATCTTATATTTGTGGGGCCGCCGTGGCCGAGCGGTTACAGTCGTGGACTACAAATCTCTCAGCCCCTCACCGCTGTGGGTTCGAATCCTGGTAGGGACTTCGGATTTTTCATGTGAGGAAGCCTTCCAGCTGGCTTGCGGTAGGTCGGTGGTTCTACCCGGGTACCTCTGTGTACTCGGGGTCTTCCTCCACCTGTAATTAGCTGGACGTCGCTATATGATTGAAATACTATCGCAGCGACGGAAAACCCCAATACAACAACAACAACAACACATCTTATATTTACATTTTACATCTCAACTGCATTCTTTAATGATGCTCTTATGTGCTGCAGATGTAGACTTAACCAGATGAATGCACTAGCCTACCACATGGCACAGAACAAAACTTTCAATGGTTAGTGGGCGAAAAATGTAGATAAGTCGTGTTTTTTTTTTTTGGTTTTTTAAACTACGAGCACTCAGAGACTATTTTTAAAAATCAAATCAAATCGTAGTGACCACTTAAGCACCTCGCCAAAATCTTGCAATTCAGTGCAGTTCATCACTTTCTTTTCCACACAACATAGGGCTGTGAAATTAAAAAGATGAGAAGATAAAAAGCGAATAATCAATAAAATAAATGCATTAATTTTCAGTGGGATCATTAAGGAGTGTCAAATGTTATCATCAAAAGTAAACCAAATAAGTACATAAATAAAGATTGTTAGCTACATAATTAAATTTACAGAGAAATGGGGGGGGGGATTATGCTGTATATGTCATTTATGGTAAAAATTCAAGGAATTCATGATAAGATTTTGTCTTTGGCAAAGTTGAAAGTGAAAACGTCAATGGTCATTAAAATACTTCTAATATTTCGTTAAAGATAATACACTAATGAAAAACAAATACAAAATTTACTAATATCGGCAATGTGTTTACAAATATAAATTTTTTATCCAACAGAGAGAAGGAGAAACGAAGAAGTTAATCATGTCTACATGTATTTTATAAGTTTATATCACATGTTTCTATCATCTAGAACAAAGCGATATGCGCAGGATATGCACAATATATACGAGTTGTTTTGTAATGGCATCTAAATAAAAAAAAACTCCAAATAGAAAATGGACGAAATTATCGGATTTGTAATGCATATCTAGAAAGATGATTTAAATGAAAACTGGAGAGTATGTAAAAGGAATACAATATAGGTTTAAATAAATGTTTAATATAAATGAACTATATTCTGTGAAACTGTTGTTCTTTCGAAGGTACTAGTAGTTATGCGGCTTCCATATCCGTCATTCGGCCATTCTATTAATTGTATGTATGGAGACATGTACGGAACTTTAACATTAAATATCATAACAACATTTGATTTTCATCTACTTATTTTCACGATAACGGAAATAAAATGTAATATCGTCATAGAATGCACCTGAGATGTAAATGCACATTGTGAATATTTTTCCGGGATATGAAGTTCATTGGGGCTGTTCAAAGTGGCCATGACCCTAGGACAGTTTGAAGGACTCCCACTGACCACTTTGAACAGCCCACGGGAAGTTCATACCCCAATTAATCACCAAAATGTGCAATTCAATCCTTAATTACTACTAATTTTCCTCAAGGCGAATTATTACGTCAGTTTCATTTAACAGAAATACGAAAATAAGCATAATCATATATGTTATGCAAGTATAGTTTTTTGATGCAAGTTAACCTGATTATGCCTTTGGGCAATTTTAGCCATTCTTGTTTCTCTAAGAAGCTACTTGTTATTAACCCTTTCCCTCATATAGACTCATTTTGACGCACTCAATAGGTACCACATAAAGCCTGATCTGCAGAAAACCACAGTTAAACCTTACCAAATTTAATTATAAAGTCCTCATTTCCAGACCACTGAGGAGCAGCGAACAGCATAAAACCTGATCAGCCTGCGAGTTACTCGCAGGCTGATCTGGTTTTATGTTGTTCGTATAGGTCTTTTCATGGTTTCCTATATGAGGGAAAGGGTTAAGGTGTACGTGTACAATGGGCGTGGCCAGGGCTAGATTAATATGCAAGCCCTGTTAAGGACTTTTTTCTATGGTGGACGTACGTGAGTTTTCCGGCATATCTAGGGCAAAAATAATATTATTATTAGGTTTACATCTACTTTTATTAACAAATTTTAATGCATTTTAGGACTTTTTGAAAGAAAACTGATTGCAGGTAAGGGCCTAATGTACCCGAAGGGAGCTACGCCAGTGCGGTACTGGTACATCTCCCCACACTCTTACACATCGGCTTACATTACATTCAACTCTGTGGTGGGCCCAGAAAGTAGTTCCAAATATATGACGTCATCCAGACCGTTGTTCAAATATTTAATTTGAAGGAGACTGGATAGGCTCCTTAAACTGTGAAATATATATAAATAGCACCACTGATCCTGATCGAAATAGTCTTAAAATTACAAATTATGAAAATAAAAAGCTGGCTTTAAATTACGATATCCGGCTAAATCTGTGAATATTTACATTTGCAGACGAGCGTTTGCGGATTGTTCCCATCGGCGAAGTAAGGCAGAAAATAGTTCCGATTATAACAACTGAAATTAATATTTTACACACGTTTTATGACGATTCAAAAAGTATTTATTCACTATTTCTATACTTTTGATCCGTAAAATACACTTAAATCCGCGTTAAATGAGTGTTTTCTGTTTTGACAAGATTCTTGTCATTGAGGTTGTGTAAGGAACGAACGACAACTCTGCTTGGAGATTGACATCTCCCCTGTAAATACTAGTCCGACGCCTGGTTGGCTCAGTGTCAGGATAATACAATGTATGTATAGGCGTGGTACAATGTATCAGGCCACTTGTTTCCAGCGTGATATCGTTTTGAGGCAGTACTATATCAGTCTCATGTTAAGACTTGACGTAAAATGGACCTTTGCAGACTTAACATACAGGTACAATGTATTTGGACTCATAGGGTCATTAACAGTATGAATTTTGCACTTAATGTACAAGTCCTGGAACTTTGCAGACTGCAAATACAAGTACTGGGATTTTGCATACTTAATGTACAAGTCCTGGAACTTTGCAGACTTCAAATACAAGTACTGGGATTTTGCATACTTAATGTACAAGTCCTGGAACGTTGCAGACTTCAAATGCAAGTACTGGGATTTTGCATACTTAATGTACAAGTCCTGGAACTTTGCAGACTTGATGTACAAGTACTGGGGCTTTGCAGACTTAACGTACAAGTACACCTCTATGTTTCAGAATCAGACAAACCTCGGATGCCCCTCATGGGTCTCATGTTTATACTAGTATGGATATGGCCACGTTTCAGCAAAACGAGAGATCGGGCTATGATATGACTGTTTCAACTGAGTTGAAAACTACAAATGCTGTTCCACGTTCATCCATTTTATCAAAAATCAGGAATTCTTATGCCAACCTGGTTGAGGAATCGGGAAATGATTCACAAAAAACTTAAAAAAAAGAAAGCATACCTAAACTACGTTTTTCCTTTTTTTTTTAGATTTGTTAGGAGTAAAATTAAGGTGGCATGTTGCAAGCTTAAGGTTCGTTATAGGCATCATGAAATCATTTTGACTGACAACTTACATGTATCACTCCTACAAAATAGGTCGAACATCCCATGAATAATATATATTATGTGTGCAATATATGGATGTTTTGTGGCACTTTTTATTATTTTTTTATCTATTGCGATTATTCCAATTAAACCATTAATTTACCAAAATATTGCATATTAAAAATGTACTGATATTATTATATGTATAAAACATAATTAATATAGTTAATATATATAGGATCTGACATGAATTGTTATTTCATATCAAATTTTACTAAACGAGTTAATGAAAATGTTATTTAGCAAGCCTCTAGAGATCTAAATAAGATTTTCATGAATTAGTTTTGTAAAATTGATATGAAATGACAATTCATGTCAAATTCTTTTTATCATATGACCAATAGTGACAGTAAAAGCTATTTTAACAACAAGCAAATGAAGGAACGGACTGTGACGAATTACTTTTGTAATCTAACACCAAGAAAATAGTTTCAAATAATAAATGAAAATAACGATTTAACGTGTGTATGTTTCATACATTTTCAACATCATATGAATAATGAATCAATCGCATTTAATCCAGCTGTTCGAGTTTAACACAATATGCATACAGATAGAATACACGCGCGTGACGCGGAGTAATGTAATTCGGCCTAAAGGTTATGTGTAACGTGTTAAAGGCATTGAAATTTGGTATGTAAGGTATGTGGCACCCTGCTGGGTACTTCACGATCTTATCTTGCTGGACCCAGCAGGAGGCTGAAATGGCCTTAGGGGTGGGATGGGAAGGGTCGCAGTTATCATCACAATCAGTCCCTGTTCAATACTGTTATGATTATTGCTTAAATAGGAAAGAGTTTCAAAAATGTAATAAACACATTGAATGTAACTAAATTCTAAGGAATCTGATTATGTGAAATAAGCGTAATTAAGACCAGCGGATTTGTGACAAATAGGTAAATTTATTGTTCACATATCTTCACATTATAAGATGAGGCATTGGTAATCATTCAAATTAAATTGTCATAATAAGAATTCAGTACAATATTGAACTTACAATAATGATGTTTTATCATTATGCATGTCTACCCAGTTAAAAGGTTTATGAAAACAGTCAAATTAATTACTAGTACTGCGTTAGCATGACTACTGATAAAAGAGACTTTTAATTATTTATGATTAATAGATAAAAAAATATAATATTATCATAAAATGATGCAATTTGGTGGTGATGAAGGTTTATGTGTGATTTAAAGACTCCCCACTGTGAACTCCCCAGAAGGGTGACATTCTTCTCTTATCTTGGATGGTGATAGGTTTGGGGGGGGGGGGGGGGTTCAACAAAGAAGGGCATTTTGAATACCTTTAATTATAAGAAAATATGTGATGGGTACACCCGAAACAGGTATTTGAGCACAATGTCATATGATTAAATTGTTATCTATATATAATTACAGTCAACCCTCTTTACAACAGCAGTTTTGTTTCAGCAAATTTTGCTGTTATAAAGAAATTATCATTGTAAAAATAGAGATATAGAAGGTTTATGCACTTAGGTTTTCAAGACTACTGCTGTTATAAAGAGGATGCTGTTATAATGAATGTCGTTGTAAAGAGGTTTCACTGGTTTTAGTATTGTATAATATGTAGTAGAATCACATGCAGTTAATAGAACCATACTATATACTGATTATTTCACTTTTTGTTCCAGCAAATTTTGCTGTTATAAAGAAATTATCATTGTAAAATTAGAGATATAGAAGCATTATGCACTTAAGTTTTCAAGACTACTGCTGTTATAAAGAGGATGCTGTTATAATGAATGTCGTTGTTGTTGTTGTATTGGGGTTTACCGTCGCTGCGATAGTATTTCAATCATATAGCGACGTCCAGCTAATTACAGGTGGAGGAAGACCCCGAGTACACAGAGGTACCCGGGTAGAACCATCGACCTACCGCAAGCCAGCTGGAAGGCTTCCTCACATGAAAAATCCGAAGTCCCTACCGGGATTCGAACCAACAGCGGTGAGGGACTGAGAGATTTGTAGTCCACGACTATAACCGCTCGGCCACGGCGGCCCCGAATGCCGTTGTAAAGAGGTTTCACTGTATATGTAGGTTTAGTATTATATAATATGTACATAGTAGAATCACATGCAGTTACTAGAGCCATAATATGTACTGATTATTTCACTGTTTGTTTCAGCAAATTTTGCTGTTATAAAGAAATTATCATTGTAAAAATTAGAGATAAAGAAGGATTATATACTTAAGTTTTCAAGACTACTGCTTTTATAAAGAGGATGCTGTTATAATGAATGTCGTTGTAAAGAGGTTTCACTGTATATGTAGTTTTAGTATTATATGATATGTACATGGTAGAATCATATGTTGTTAATAGAACTATAATATGTACATACATTATGTTAATAGAGCTATAATATGTGCTTAGTAGACACATAGTATAATTGTGTTTATAAAATTCCGTGATTCATAAGAAAAGTGTACAATATTAACCAAAATATATTTTCTATTCGGTGTGTTTGACTGCAAACTTCTCACAATTAAATTTGATATGGTATCTTTAAATATGCAAGTATTTAGTTACAAACGTAAGTATAAACTCAGAATTATTTACAATTTATTTCAAAAGTAGGTTTAAATCTAATTCAAACAACAGGTATGCATGTTCAGTGTTCAATATTATGCTGTTTGTATCTCAAAGCAGTGATATTTTAGAAGAGTAGTGACAACCTAAACAATTTATATTTCTGAAATATTTAAAAAAAATATATTTACGAATAATTCATTTTCTTTTGCAATCATGTTTAAATATGGGACTCTGATAATGGCCATAATCCCTTTGGCAAAGATCAGTTATGGCTGATATCGACCGAGAAGATCAGGAGTTATTGTCCTTGACTTTTTAAAGCGTTCCAGATTCCAGTTTGTATACAAATAAGCAGTCGTAATTACAGTCTTTTGCACCTGTGTACGTCTTTACATTAATTTCACTGTAATTCAAGGAAATCCTACTTCCAAGTGACAAGAGAGGTTATCCATGTGAAGTTTTATCTTAAAATGCACAGGTTGTATTCTCCCTTCGCGTGAAAAAAACAACAAAAAAAAAAACAAAAACAAAAAAAACGGACGAACGGACAGTCGGAGAAGATGACGCCAATATACGACCGCCTCCGGCGGCGTATAAAAATACAAACACATCGCAACTTGCTCTTTTATTAACTAGGACTTCCTCCATTGTGTCATGATGACATACACTCACGCACACACACCTTAACACAGTATATTATTGAGGTTGCGCATATCGCACGAAGGTGGACAACGTAATTATGCCTGTATTACACCATGACCTCCAAAAATAGTTTTCTTATCAATTCTTTTATTTAAATTGTTCTATAAAATGTGATTTATATGATACCTTTCGTAATATTTCTTTATTTTATGTCAATTATCAAAACATCTGTCAAAAATGTGTTGTTGTTCTAACATGGTTGTTAAACACACGTTTCTGTTAACAAACCTCTAAAAATATTTTCCTACCAAGATTGTCAGTTATATTTTTATAATTATATGCTTTTCCAGCTTCCCAAATTTCCTGTATCTAATAGTCTTCTAATCCAGCTGACATTTAATGTAATTATAAAAGCATTTGAATCTTCCATTAAAGGACTCAGTGTAATCACTCCGAGGCGGAGTTTATATGTGGGAGCCTGTATCTGCTAATATATACCACAAACACAGTATTGTGGAAATGTCATTTATTTTAAATGACGAAAGGCACATAATAAAGAGAAAACAATGATTAACATAACACATCATATAATCAAGGCTTACCACATAAGTGGGTAATATAAAACCGCCACTTGCATGGACATAATGCTATAATATCAAAATACTAAGCCTGAAACATAATGACAAGCAGTTTTGCGCTGAATTTGCATGTTATATAATGTCATAATGGCAATATTATCAAAATAGCAAACATGAAACAGAATGTCAAGCAGTCCTGTGCTGAAAATAGGAAATTATGACAATAAACAGAACACGAAACTTGATACATAATGACAAGCAGCCTTGTGTTGAACCTGCAATATTTATAATGATAAAAAACAACAATACTAAAAAAAAGTAATGATAAACAGCCTTATGCTGAACATGCATGCTTGAAATTGTAAGATTCACATTCTGAATAAATTAAATATCATCTGAACCCACGTTCGCTCAAAACTGTTTATCTCCTTAATCGACCGTGCGTTATTTCATGAGAAAACTTCTTACTCATGAATTTTAGTAAAGCATATTTACACAAAAACTTTTTAATATCAAAAAGGTCAACTGAAACCTTACCTCACTTATGGCAATCAGCTTTGTGCTGAAATTACATGGTAAAAGTTGGCTCATCTATACGTACCACAAATTGCATGACTCATGACAATATATACATGATCAAATCAACACAAGCAGCCTTGTGCTGAACCTGCAAGAATTGATATTATTTAATGTAAAGTTAGTACGAAACCAACGATTAGTCATAAAAAAACAATCATTCATTAAATGATATCTTCAGTTTTCTGAAATATTTACAACACATTTGTAGGCATGTTTTACGAATGTTATCGGTTATCTGGCACGATTTTAATTGGCCTGCACGTGGGAGGACCCCCTAAAACTGTTAACCTATAAAGTAATGTGATAAATCAATATTCAAAAGATTAATTTATATAAGCCTAAGTAGAAGACTAGTTATGGGCAAACCTTTTTGATTCAAACACACCAGAACAATAGATGGTGGATGCAGCTTCCGCAATTTTTTTAAAGGTATCCACACATGAAAGAGACTTTTTTTTGTCAGAAACATAGCTATAAGATAAAATCTGAATACTTAACTTTTTTTTGTGTGGTTACGCTATCGGTAACTGTGTAGAATCGGGAGAAGAGGGTACGGCAAGGCAGCTATGATATAAGTTTGAGATTGCCATCTAAAAACATATGCATTTTACATCATTCCTTCTGCACGTACCCATACCGCATATATAAACTATGTGCATATGGACTAGTATGTATGCCGTTTGAGCACTAGTGGTATCTCGTTGAGAAGCAGGCACAGTTGACACCAGACCTCTTTCTTCCATATCAAGAAGAACCTCATTCATGGTCGTATTCACAGTGGCGATATGGGAGTCTCATTTTCTGATGTATATGATCTGTTACGGTGTCTCAGCCTTTAGATAATGGCGTATAAATCATAATACTTTTTTCATATTTACACTGATTTTTGTTTGTATATACATATTGTGAATTAAAAAAATCAAACCTATATTCGCTTTTCTTTTCGACCTTTATATAAGTGTTATTACATTCGCTGGCTAACACAGTGTTGTGGGGAGCACCCACGACATTTTCTCTCCGGCTCAGTTGGCATATCCACACAATTATTGCACCTTCACCAAGTGGGGGTATATGTGATGGACAGCTCTGGGGTGTAGGAGCAGACCATTATCTACTAGGTCGAACATTAAACCTGGTTAACTCTTTACCAGCTGCAGTTCAAGCCCTAACACGCTAAGCATCCATCTCTTGAACAATGTCCTACAGACAAATGCAGCATTGTTATATATTAAACCTACACTTTACAAACTTTAATACAGTCAAATTGTCATTATGATAAGGGTATTTAAAAGTGAAAGGATGAATTCTCATGTGATGAAACTATCTTTATTCTAGTTTATAACTTAACTGCTGTTATTTATTAAACTATATCAAGCATTTGTTGATTTTAAGGTTTTTATTAATTTTGAATCAGTGGAAACTTTTCTGTTTTTAAAGTTTAATCAGCTTTTTTTGATTTCATAATAATAATAATAATTCAGGAATCAATATGAGAATATGATCTGAAATATAGTAAAGTATAATTTATGTAATTTGTAAAATTATTAAAAATGTTATTTCTCACATCTGCAGTTAACTACATGTGTGAGATAAACCAATCTATCGAATCGTGTCTCATTTCTTACTTCGTCGGAATAAGACAATTGAGGAGCAGCTATGAGAGTCAGAGAGTCCGCTTTGCGTTCGGGAGGTCCGGAGTTCGAATCCCAGCCGGAGTACTTTCCCCCAGTGACCGTGTCAAAGCAAAGAAGTATAAAATGGTACCAGACGCACTTTTGTCTGACACTCGGCAATATGGGGTTGAAATGGTAACTCGGGGTACTCAGTACTGATTCTATCCAGGAATTTATCTCAAGTATATCGGTCTATACAGCGGGCACGTAAAAGAACCATGGGGTCTATTCGCAAAAGGGCAAGGGTATCGCACACAGACTCCCTTGTATCCAACTAATGTCTCTTCTGATGCTGTCTCTTCAGAAAAAAAAAAAAAAAAAAAAAAAAAAAAACAGAAACCCGCTTGAGGTTGGTTTTTGTCTGATTATGGCCATAATAATCAGAAAATGCTTGCTACCCATTACTATAGAAGCTGAAGAAGAAGAAGAAGAAATAGTTATCTATTTTTGTGAAAATGAAGGAAAGGAAAGAATATAAAAATAGCAAAATATTTATTTTTCTATAGTCCAGCTCCTAAAAAATAATAGATGACGATGACGAAATAAAAAAAAAATATAATATGAAACTAGTTTTCATGTTCTCAAATTCATTTCATTATATTCCTTTTTTTCGGTTTAATTGTTCTTAGTTGTCAACTTTTCGTAATTAATGAATTATTACTCATTATTTGTCATGACTTTCAAAAATAAAAAAATTCTAAAATCTAAGCATCAGATTAGTACTCCCCCCCCCCCCCCCAATTACATTGCATTCGGTCGTGGTTTCAATTACCGAACGCGACATACACAATTCGTTAAATTTGGTACTTGTAGCTCCCTGCTTGACATTCAGCATATATACAATGTACTTTAGGACTGGTTGGCCCTGTGTCGGGATATGGTAACATGTCACCTGTCTATTACGTGATGTTGCAGTTTGGCAGTACTATAGGACATAGTCTCCAAATGACTATAATACTGTCGGTGGGACCTTAGAACCAACAAAAGAAACGAAACATCGCTTTCTGTGAATTTGTACGATTCGTCCTGGTATGCATGTGCAATGTGTACTTCGTCGTGCATTCTGGAAAGAGAATGCTAGAGTAAGCCGAATGGGCCCTAGTAAAATGTAAATGTTCAATCTGGTTTCCAGCTTCTATTATGTTTAGCGCGTAATGCTTACTGCTTAGATGAAAATGCTTACTGGCAAGTGCATAATTGCATGTGTAACTTGGCGTCCATGTGTCGCAATACACAGTTTAGAAACATAGTCTATAATGTATTACTTGTCAGTTAGAACATAGCATAGGCTTTCGGTGCAAACTTGATATTCGTAATTATTTTGTCATGAATATCCGAAAATAAATCATACTTAATGATCAATGTCTTTACAACCACGACGCGATACAAATGATCACTGAAGTTTATACCGACTCAAATCATACGCTATGAATTCCGATATTTAATGCAGATTGCTTAAAAATGAGAGGGCAAACAAACTCTGAAACGATTAATTAATCAATTAAAATAGCAAAAAAAAAACCAAAACAACTAAATATCTAAGAATACGCTATCTTTTGGAAATAGCCTTAATATTACACAGAT
>CM037788.1:7763367-7770867 GCA_021229015.1 Solen grandis | reverse complement strand
AAACGCCATTTACCACTTATAAGGTAGAGGGGCACCTTAAACGCATCACTTGGGAAATAGGTCTAAATGTCGAAATAGGTACACAATACATTGTGAAATCAGCAAAACGAAGCAAAATTTGATCAATCTGACATCAACTAATATTACTTTACGAAAAAAAACTTCATATGCACTCAGCATATAAGTTTATTTCTAGTACTGGGATACCTGATATCGTGATATTTTGACTGTGTTTAGGATCATGCCGCATGATCCCAACTAGCAAGGGTATATAAGAACAATACCAAACATCGGATATAGATTTATGGATATTGATGGGATGTACATAGAGCTATAATGGCCCAAAAACTGACTGGGAAAGTACAAGTTTAATCTAGGAACCTTAGAACATGATGAGTATATTAAATTGTATAAGCAATTGTTTCCCAAACGACGTAAACTAAATAAGTTTTAAAACTAACCCTTTACATCATATAGACGTATATTGGCGTATTGGCAAACAAACTATTCGTCCAGTCATTTCTGTATTCCCTAGGCAATCATTCTTTCGTGAGGGATGCGGTGTCTCTTTTAATGATATTACCGTGGTTTTAATGTTCCAATCGAGTTTGAAAACTGCAGGGACGGGCTGTATATTGGTTTCATTAGTAGTTAATAAAAAGTTAAGTTTCCATTGATCAATCAGAGTACAGGAATCGCGAGATCACTGTATAAGCAAAATACATTTTCCCCGGGAAAATGGATTTACAATGCAATAGACGGAGGCCACAAGTATTTTAAAGGAAATATTTACCATGGCACTAGATATTCATCAGAATAATGTATCTGTCATTTTTATCCAGGTTTCGACATTTCCGCTGCAATTACAAAATTCTTTATATTGACCATTGAGAACTGAATCTTTTATTCACTGCAAATGAAGCCGGAAGTAGCCTGTCCCGTTAGTTGTCAAGCTAGATTGGATCATTAAAAACTTATTTTATCATTCATAAGATTAAAATCAACACGGGAACCATCTAGATTCTTTATTCTAATTCATTTCAAACGCAAATGAACCACAGTATATCCATTTACTGCAATTTGATGCCTAAAATATTTTGTGGATACTGCTTTAGTGTTCAACCCATTCTTAAACTGAACACCACAATAAAGGCTCAAATAAAATGTTGCGCTTGTTTGAAAGTAAGACAACAATGTGTATTACTATTGTGTTTTACACTCTCTATTATTCAAATGATAGAAAAGATACAACCAACGAGCGACTAATTTCGTTATTATCCATATATCGCAAATGACATGTGCATGGGGATAGTTGGTTATCAAAAATGAAAAACTGAAAATCCTGATTTAAGCATTTTTATTGGTTTTATATGGATTGAGAAGTCATCTGGCAATCGGAAAAACCTAAAGTTCAGGAAAATTCCTGAGGACTTTTACCCATGCATATGTAGTTATATGAAAGAAGCGGTCGTGTTTATCCCATGATAATCTATGTGGGGTTACCATGCATCCTAATTGTTAGTGGAACACGGACACGGTCTTATTTTTGGGTTGCGAATTAAATGTAGTTGGTACATAATTAGATGTCTACGAATAGATTTGTACTTTGGAAATATATAAATGTGTTATCGTGTGAGGCTTAGTCGTACTGGAAAGGGGTAAATGGGTAACTTTCTTTATTAGCAAAATAATACAGACGACTTTGCATACACTGTTCTGAACATTCACCCTTTTCAATGATATATACAGTCATCTCTCGATACATCGGCATTCGATATAATGGCCTACTCGGGTTCCGGCACTAAAAGTCATTTCATGAATTTATTAATCGACAGCAAATTTGGCTTCCGGTATCGGCAGCAATTCTCGATACATCGGTGTATCAATGGTTGACTGTATTAGATTCTCTGTTTGGTCATATTAATTGGAAATGCAACAAAATTAAAACATACTAGACATGTGTTAAAGTAGCAAACAAAAACTATTATTGAAATAATGATATCTGTATATATTTTGTTGTTTTTTTAAGACCATAACAGACCAACTTTTGATATAAATAAAAGTCTCCTACACTTTGTTGGCTCTGTCTATAATAAAATAGGTTGTAAGGTGAATAAATTTCATATCATCTACTACAAGCATAATTGCATAGTGTTACTTAAGTGGTTTGTACATAATCAATTAGCAACCGATATTGACTTTGCATTCCATTACGGATTTCGGGATCTTTGCTAAAATGAAGAACTAGATGCATATAAAAAAAAAAAACCAGAACAATTATAGTAGTATTTCATCGCTCACCAGAATGCCATTCAGGATTAATATTTTACTTGGTGACCCCAAAAGCAACCAGACGTTTTTTTTATCACTGTTTGACTCTAAATATAACCACACAGAGTCTGCACTCCCCGACGGCCCGTTTTTTTTTTTTTTTTTTTTTTTTTTTATTATTATTTTTTTTTTTATCAAGGTATGAATTATGAAATTTCCTTTATGAGCTTTCCGCATATTACAATGAGCTTTGATTAAAGGTTTAAGGTAATCCATCAATCATTAAATTATAATCATATTCATTTAAGTGCTTAAAACGACTTCAGTGCGGATGCAAGCATCCATTGACTTGGAGTTATTGGCACTTTTGCTCAAAGTCTATAAAGGCTCGACTTTTCTTTAAAAAACTCCCACAATAACTAGATAGACAATAATTACAATTTAATGATGTATGGATTACCTTGAGAGAAGAAATATTAATTTGCTTAAAATAATTAGATAAGGAAACAAACACACATTTCAGGAGTCATATGATAATTACCATAACTTTCTTCAAGTAGATATTTTAGTGGGTGATGATGTGATCAATACGATTATTGTGAAAAAACGAAATTAAATTCTAACCATTGGTTTTAGAAACGTTTTAAATTATAAAAAATACAATTCTTTTTGTTACTGTGGTAACCTCAGTTCTGTATGGATCGAGATTGTTTGAGGAACTCTGTGAAGACACATGCAATACTTTCATCAACTTCTGCCATGTGGCTTCAGAGAGTATGATATTTAAAACAAACTGTGTACTTCGGACGACAACGACGGACGACAGACGTGACGTCATCACAAGCGCGTCGTACCAAGATGAGCCTTAAGCATACCTTTCAGCCGCTCACGAACCACAACAACAGACGTGATTCATTACATTGACTTCCGTATAATTTATGTTTGTAATTTATGCTATGTAAATAAATTACTTCAGAATCTATTATGGGAGATCGACAATTCAACAACACAATCTGGAGAAGTGTTGATTGTTTACTAACGTTACATATAAGCGTATAAAATCTACATTACTGAAAGAATGAGCTGATTTTTGTATGTGGTCGTTACGAAACAACACTATGTATAAAGAGTATTCATATTAACACTTCTGGGGAACACCGTTTGGTATAGTTTGATCTTTGTAACGTTCGAAAATACGCCTACTCGTCTAGGGGAACCTCGATTAGCATCGCTGCCACCTTAAAAGAGTGTTACATAGCAACGAAATCGGTTTTGTGTCCCCATTTTAACTGCACCGGTCCTTTTCATTTGTATTTGAGAAATATCCAATTTGCCCTTCGAATTTATGTTGTGTGGCGAACGCTCGGAAGGAAGACGCTGCTGTCTGCCAAGATGTTCACGTATTCATAAATGTTAAGGTACACGTGTGGTTTATGTTGCCACACCAATAACAGGCAACGTATTATACAGCCCAAGTTTAACCACGTTAATTTGTCCATTCTGCACCATATTCCAGTGCTGCAACCATTTATTCTCTTCTGTGGTATTGTGAAATTAAAACCACACACCTTTAAACATATGATAGCAATGAGCCCCTTTTTAATTCCATGTTCTTCATTTTGTGTGTTTAATTTGGTTTATTTGATTTTATTTGAATTATTTAACGCCATTTTACGCCACCAAAGGCTAACAGATGGTCATTTCACCAAACAACCCTTTCCCGGGATTCTGACAGTACTGAAACTTTAGCACGCATCTCTGTAGTTAATTAAGTAAAGCGGCGGAATGCGAATTACTACCAGAAAGAAATTGCATTTCATTCAACACGGAGACCGTGCCTGGCCCCAGTGCATGGTGATCGAACCTACACCCCTCGGCTTCATAGCCAGGCGCCACCAAAGCCGGTTTGCATAAGTGAAACACATGGTCCCTATCCTGTGGTTGGACAATGGGGCATGATAAAATTCATATCTATTCAGACGAATTCCGACAGTAAGAAAACATTCCTGCGACTTCGCTGGACTTTTCTAGTATTATTTTAATTGTATTAATGTCATATTCAGTAAATAAAGGTAAATTAAAAAAAGGTTCGTCCATTAAATGCACTGTACATATTGCTAATATAGTGTTTTATAAACATTCCCCACTTAAATACTTATACGCTACCCATGATGTCATCAGAGGTTAACCTTACAAAATTGTAGTTCCTTGGTAACAGTATTTTATACCGATCACACCTAATACACGGTCATGTTTCTGGACGTATTAACATAAGTATATTAATGTAATATGAAGAGTTGAATGGAGTAAAAAAGAATACTTTTGTAAAATAATTATACATAAAAAAGTTTAGATTTTATTTATTTTACATCGATTACGAAACAAATTATCACAACTTATATTAACCACACTCGATGGTTCTGTTGGCGGCGTATGTGGTCATTATTGTGGGAGGACACCGGCGATTCCGGAGAAACCCCACGTGTCTGGACGGTTGACCACTGTACCCTCTTACGTACATGAGCAGGAATCGAACCCGGGACGCATTGCTGAGAAGCGAGGCGCATTACCACTACGTTATGCAGGCAATCATCACATTAGCTATGTAATATCTCATTTTTTTTCTTTCAAAGAATTGGAACTAGATAAAGTAAAATTACACATGATTAATATATAAGACTAATATTTCGAAACAAAAAACACACACACACAATTCTCAAACTCCAGGTCAGGATACTGTTACAGTACTAGTCACATCCAGGCCCCGTGTTCTCGCAAATATGTTAGAACGATCCCAGACTCAAATATGAGTATCATACTCAAATCCCTATTGAAACGTATGGGCATAATTTGAGTTTGAGTACGAAAATCATAACTAAGTTCCATTTTTATTTTCGAGAATATGGGTCCAGGTCATTTATGTTACATGTACGCCCCTCTAATCCAATACCTTGTATCTTCACCGGGCAATTTTTAAGTATACTAATGTAGAAAAGTGGTAAAGACTGCAAGTGACTCAAAACACCACACAAACAACCTTTCTCTATATAAACCTGCACGATTGTAGTATATTTCTATATAATAGTGTTTTGTTTTGAGTGCTTTATCGCAGAATAATGCACGGTGATTATTTAAACAAACTTTCTCTATATAAACCTGCACGATTGTAGTATATTTCTATATAATAGTGTTTTGTTTTGAGTGCTTTATCGCAGAATAATGCACGGTGATTAATTACAAAGCAACAGAACGCAACGACGTGAATTATTCTGCGATATAGCACGGGAAGCAAAATTCTATTTCCATGCTATCACGTTTACTAGACTGCGGAGTTTTAAGATTGATTTTGTCGGGCTATTTCACCTCATATATAATATAGTTTGTTTTTTTTGTTTGTTTTTTTTTTTGTTTTTTGTTTTTTTAAATTTTGAATCGTGTGTATATCGGAAGCTGCTTCTTAATTGCAAAATACTATATAGACTTGACTTGATTTTTTTAGTTTACCGTCGCTTCGTCAGTATTTCAGTCATGTAGCGACGTCCAGCTAATTCCAGGTGGAGGAAGACCCCGAATGCACGGAGGCATCCGGGTAGAACCACCGACTACCGCAGGCCAGCTGGAAGGCTTCCACACATGAAAATCCGAATGACCCTGTTGGGATTCGAACCTACGTGGTGAGGGGCTGAGTGAGTCTTAAAATACTATATAGAAATAATATATCTATAATGTCATAGTTAAAAGAAAACATATATATTTGTTTCCATTTACTGAATTGTCTTTGTCATATTTACATTGTGAATGTCAAAAGGCATTTATTTTGCCGGTTTACCGATAAACATAAGAATTATCCATTTATAATAATTATGTTGTTTACCTCCTTTTTATACTGTTCAGCAAATATCCAGATTGTGCAAACAACATCTGTTGCTTCTGACAATTCATACTGGACGTATAATTTCCAGAGTGGTTTGCGTTCTAAGAATCTATATTGTTATTTGAACTTTATACACACGATACTAATTGTAGGTAAAGTTGCCACGCGTTTATCGTCAACTATTGCAAGGAATACATCATATCGTTGTTTCAACAGACCATTTCTCTGCGTTATTATACCTGGAATATCTCGACGAAAGTAACAGACTTGAAAGGTTTGTCTGTTTGATGGGCAATCAAGCAATTTGCTTACTAAAGAATTTTAGAAGAAATTGTATTCCAGACTTCGGATATTCATATTTGTTTGCTTTTTTTTTTCATACTGTCAAAAATATGTCAAATGGAAATAATCGATAAAAAAACACGCAAAAAACACGTATTTTCGGCTGGTTGACCAAGATGTGTATGTTGTTACGCTGAAAAGAGTGCCGTTTGTGAAAGGTGAACAGTAGTGCTTATTTGAGGGAACAAACTGCATTTAATAATGAAATCGTTTAGGCTAGGACAAAAGAGTTTATACAATTAATTTTTTTATGACATTTTAGTTTTACATCACAGAACATGCCAATGTGGACTTGATCCATCACTCTCGTCTGATCATGAAATTGTTTAGAATCTTGTATGCGCCAAATTAAGTATTCAAATGACATGGCCACAACATTTAGACATGCATGTGAAAATATGAAACAAATGCATCTTCTCTTGAATCATTTTTTTTCAGCAAAGTCTTGATTTACATCAAGAAGTAATTCTAATTACAGAACGAAATATCCATGTAACACTAGGCAATTATCACATGGAATGACCCGCTGCAGAGACGCAAGTAAACTATTTTCCCCTACAATGCATCCTCCTTAAGCAATAGAATATTGCTAAATATAGAGGTTATGAAAGAAATGTGCAAGTTTGTATTGGAGGGGATATCCGCCAGGACATTTCTTTTCCTAATTGTGATTACAAATTTACTTTGCTTATCATATTTACAAAATGCTTATTACGGCTTTCCGCAAACCTGCGGAAAACGTATAGGGAATGTTATGTTTATCTTATTATTATTACGGCTTTCCGCAAACCTGCGGAAAAACACAGGTACTTGAGGACAGGACCATAGCTGTGCCCCCTCCCCCCACCACCACACACGAAGCGCTTTGAAAATATCGGTTTTCAACTTTAATTCGCCATTTACATAGAGTTTATGTATCAAATTATTTACATTCGAATAAATCTAACGTTTTCTTTCCATGTCTTCATAAAAAATCACTATATATAAACAACAAGGTAACCAACTTCAGCAGG
>CM037788.1:7720867-7758367 GCA_021229015.1 Solen grandis | reverse complement strand
AAGCTTATTTTGATTTCTTCTAAGTAATGCCGAGGGTCTGTAAGATGATTAAAAGTAAACTAACATAGAGACTGTCTCCGGTGGCCGAGTAGTTAGAGGTTGAGCTGTATGTGCGATCTACGGCGGCGACATACCAAAGTGTAAGTCGAATATCGACCTCGTACATCGGTTTTTCTGCATAGGAAACACCTGGACACGAGCTTCACGAATACCTCAAGTGTTTTGCGCTCTCAGTGTTACATGGAGCTCGTGCCCAGGTCTTTTTTATGCATTAAGACCTCTAATCGGTCGATATTCTATACATACAGTATAGCTCACGCGGAAAACAAATCGTCCGCCTGCCACCATGGACTTCCACCCATGACCATAATATTTACAACAAAATAACTAAAAGCCTCCATCGCAGAATCTCAGTGGAATCATCACGGAATCGCGGTGACACATTTCTACTCGATAATCTTATTCTCTCTGTTTTGCTTTTATATATTACTCCCATTCAATTAGGAAGAAATTCAATAGCTAAAGGCGAAACTAAATACACATGTATAAGTTATACACATTAATCATTCCAAAAAATGTTTATATAACGTTAGTGATTTTTTAATCTCAATTTTGTAACCGGTATGATAAAGATTTATTTTGTTGGAAGTAATGTTCTTTAATTGGATGACTTAGTTCTGGATAAAAGTTTGATATGAAAAATATTTAATATTTGAAGTTTCATTCCATTAAGAGGTTGTTTTGTATAAAGATGTATAATTAATGAAACGCTTAATATCGATAGAATGACATATTAAACCTTGGATGGAGTTGTGGTGAATATTTGTATATCGTTGTTATCGCGGAAAACGCTTTCCGCGTGTGATTTACTGTAACGTTGATTTAGTGATGTGTGTCAATGTCGAGATTCATTGATATATTCAATATTGGCATAGACATAACTTGTTTAAACGTGAAACTTCAGATATGACTTTTGTAAATATGAAAGAAGATAAAGAATAGTGTCATTTGGCAAATTTGCATACTAAGGGAACACTCGTTTTTCAGAAAAAACAATGGAAATTTCGTTTTATTTCGGTGCAATATGCCGTACATGACAATAGTAATATGCCGTACATCCGGTTGCCACTAATTTCTAAGCCGCCGTACAGTAAACGAGAATGATATTAATAAAATTGTGTCAATGATTAGAATCAAAGATAGGAAGAACTAACATCTACATAAATATAAGATTATGACGGATAAAACCTGACCATACATTCTATTATTAAGCTGAAATGGAACTATTTCAAAGGGAATGAAGTTGACAGATATAACTTTTTGCCGGTACTAGATGACATGTTTTAAAAATGATCTAAAATATGTGACAGTGTTTCAGAATAATGTTTGGTTTGGTAGACGGCGAGATTTGCTATAGATGAATACATATATGATCGTGCATATCATATTTTTAGAAACGTGATAATTTCGATAAATCATACCCTTAGGTCAAGTTTGCGCTTGGCTTAGTATCAATATCTGGTGTCGCTCCCATACGGTGTAGACGGGTTGCCTGGGGCGACACTTGCAAACCTGATTTCGTGTCATTTGACATGTTTCTCATAGTCATATTAAACAATGCTAACTTAAATCATATGGTTTCTACAAGACCACAACAGTTATTTTGATCTAGGTTTTATCTGATTGAAATTGATGTATTTACTAATATCCTGTACTAATTTGGTTCACTGTGGTTCCATTACAGAGGTGTATCTATTCTGTTACTGTCCAAGCTGCAACCATATAAAACGTATATATATTTCATCATCAAAACTTAATGTTTTGGTAAGGGTAAAGTTTATTTGTATAAGCAATTTTATGTCACTTTTATTTCCTTCCTGTTACTCTTGTGTCCATTTTATTACACATGTTAAAAGAGATGCTAGAATGCTTATTTCTTCACGAGCAGATGCATTTTTTTTTGTTTTAGTAATTATGGCATGGACTTATGATTAAAAGAAAGAAAAGTTTAAATAGGCATTCTACATTATTTATTTAACTTCCCTTATGTTTTTTTCTTCTTGTTTTGTGTATTTCTTCGTTTTGACATCAACTTTTATTCAACATCAGTTCGTGAACTTTTCTTTACTCCCAATAACAAAATACATTGCTAAAAGTTGTGTCAGCAAAAACAATAGTTTATAACCCTTCCATTTAAGGCACCCCTTGTAAAAATCATTGTGTACTTTGTTTTTGTAGTTGGTGTTGAGATTGTATTTTTGGTGCTTTTGATTGCCAAGACATTTAGTAAAACAACTAAACATTCAAGACTAAGTTAGAGATTGTCAAGATATTAAGTAAAACAACTTAACATTCAAGACTAAGTTAGAGATTGTCAAGATATTAAGTAAGACAACTTAACATTCAAGACTGAGTTAGAGATTGCCAAGATATTAAGTAGTAGAATTGCCAAGATATTAAGTAAAACGACTAAACATTCACGACTAAGTTAGAGATTGTCAAGATATTAAGTAAAACGACTAAACATTCAAGACTGAGATAGATATTGCCAAGATATTAAGTAAAACAACTAAACATTCACGACTGAGTTAGATATTGCCAAGATATTAATTAAAACAACTAAACATTCACGACTGAGTTAGATATTGCCAAGATATTAAGTAAAACGACTAAACATTCAAGACTAAGTTAGATATTGCCAAGATATTAAGTAAAACGACTAAACATTCACGACTGAGATAGAGATTGCCAAGATATTAAGTAAAACGACTGAACATTCACGACTGAGTTAGATATTGCCAAGATATTAAGTAAAACGACTAAACATTCACGACTGAGATAGAGATTGCCAAGATATTAAGTAAAACGACTGAACATTCAAGACTGAGTTAGAGATTGCAAAGATATTAAGTAAAACGACTGAACATTCAAGACTGAGTTAGAGATTGCCAAGATATTAAGTAAAACGACTAAACATTCACGACTGAGATAGAGATTGCCAAGATATTAAGTAAAACGACTGAACATTCAAGACTGAGTTAGAGATTCCCAAGATATAAATTAAAACAACTAAACACTCAAGACTAAGTTAGAGATTGTCAAGATATTAAGTAAAACGACTGAACATTCAAGACTGAGTTAGAGATTGCCAAGACATTTAGCAAAACAACTTAACATTCAAGACTAAGTTAGAGATTGTCAAAATATTAAGTAAAACAACTAAACATTCAAGACTAAGTTAGAGATTGTCAAGATATTGAGTAAAACGACTTAACATTCAAGACTAAGTTAGAGATTGTCAAGATATTTAGTAAAACGATTAAACATTCAAGACTAAGTTTGAGATTGTCAAGATATTAAGTAAAACAACTAAACATTCAAGACTAAGATAGAGATTGTCAAGATATTAAGTAAAACGACTAAACATTCAAGACTAAGTTAGAGATTGCCAAGATATTAAGTAAAACAACTAAACATTCAAGACTAAGTTAGAGATTGCCAAGATATTAAGTAAAACAACTTAACATTCAAGGTTAAGTTAGAGATTGCCAAGATATTAAGTAAAACAACTTAACATTCAAGACCAAGATAGAGATTGCCAAGTTATTAAGTAAAACGACTAAACACTCAAGACTGAGTTAGAGATTGCCAAGATATTAAGTAAAACAACTTAACATTCAAGACTAAGATAGAGATTGCCAAGATATTAAGTAAAACGACTAAACATTCAAGACTGAGTTAGAGATTGCCAAGATATTAAGTAAAACAACTAAACATTCAAGACTAAGTTAGAGATTGTCAAGATATTAAGTAAAACAATTTAACATTCAAGATTAAGTTAGAGATTGTCAAGATATTTAGTAAAACAACTAAACATTCAAGACTGAGTTAGAGATTGCCAAGATATTAATTAAAACAACTAAACATTCACGACTGAGTTAGATATTGCCAAGATATTAATTAAAACAACTAAACATTCACGACTGAGTTAGATATTGCCAAGATATTAATGAAAACAACTAAACATTCACGACTGAGTTAGATATTGCCAAGATATTAATTAAAACAACTAAACATTCACGACTGAGTTAGATATTGCCAAGATATTAAGTAAAATGACTAAACATTCAAGACTGAGATAGATATTGCCAAGATATAAATTAAAACAACTAAACACTCAAGACTAAGTTAGAGATTGTCAAGATATTAAGTAAAACGACTGAACATTCAAGACTGAGTTAGAGATTGCCAAGACATTTAGCAAAACAACTTAACATTCAAGACTAAGTTAGAGATTGTCAAGATATTAAGTAAAACAACTAAACATTCAAGACTGAGTTAGAGATTGCCAAGATATTAAGTAAAACAACTAAACATTCAAGACTAAGTTAGAGATTGTCAAGATATTTAGTAAAACGATTAAACATTCAAGACTAAGTTTGAGATTGTCAAGATATTAAGTAAAACAACTAAACATTCAAGACTAAGATAGAGATTGTCAAGATATTAAGTAAAACGACTAAACATTCAAGACTAAGTTAGAGATTGCCAAGATATTAAGTAAAACGACTAAACATTCAAGACTAAGTTAGAGATTGCCAAGATATTAAGTAAAACAACTTAACATTCAAGGTTAAGTTAGAGATTGTCAAGATATTAAGTAAAACGACTAAACATTCAAGACTAAGTTAGAGATTGTCAAGATATTAAGTAAAACAACTTAACATTCAAGACTGAGTTAGAGATTGCCAAGATATTAAGTAAAACAAATAAACATTCAAAACTGAATTAGAGATTGACAAGATATCAAGTAAAACGACTTTACATTCAAGGTTAAGTTAGAGATTGTCAATATATTAAGCAAAACGACTAAACATTCAAGATTAAGTTAGAGATTGCCAAGATATTAAGTAAAACAACTTAACATTCAAGACCAAGATAGAGATTGCCAAGTTATTAAGTAAAACGACTAAACACTGAAGACTGAGTTAGAGATTGCCAAGATATTAAGTAAAACAACTTAACATTCAAGACTAAGATAGAGATTGCCAAGATATTAAGTAAAACGACTAAACATTCAAGACCAAGTTAGAGATTGTCAAGATATTAAGTAAAACAACTAAACATTCAAGACTAAGATAGAGATTGTCAAGATATTATGTAAAACGACTAAACATTCAAGACTAAGTTAGAGATTGTCAAGATATTAAGTAAAACAACTTAACATTCAAGACTAAGTTAGAGATTGCCAAGATATTAAGTAAAACGACTAAACATTCAAGACTAAGTTAGAGATTGCCAAGATATTAAGTAAAACAACTTATCATTCAAGGTTAAGTTAGAGATTGTCAAGATATTAAGTAAAACGACTAAACATTCAAGACTAAGTTAGAGATTGTCAAGATATTAAGTAAAACAACTTAACATTCAAGACTAAGTTAGAGAATGCCAAGATATTAAGTAAAACAAATAAACATTCAAAACTGAGTTAGAGATTGACAAGATATCAAGTAAAACGACTTTACATTCAAGGTTAAGTTAGAGATTGTCAAGATATGAAGTAAAACGAATAAACATTCAAGACTAAGTTAGAGATTGTCAAGATATTAAGTAAAACAACTACAGAATTCAAGACTAAGTTATAGATTGCCAAGATATTAAGTAAAACAACTAAACATTCAAGACTGAGTTAGAGATTGCCAAGATATTAATTAAAACAACTAAACATTCACGACTGAGTTAGATATTGCCAAGATATTAATTAAAACAACTAAACATTCACGACTGAGTTAGATATTGCCAAGATATTAAGTAAAACGACTAAACATTCAAGACTGAGTTAGATATTGCCAAGATATTAAGTAAAACGACTAAACATTCAAGACTGAGATAGATATTGCCAAGATATTAAGTAAAACAACTAAACATTCACAACTGAGATAGATATTGCCAAGATATTAAGTAAAACGACTAAACATTCAAGACTGAGTTAGATATTGCCAAGATATTAATTAAAACAACTAAACATTCACGACTGAGTTAGATATTGCCAAGATATTAAGTAAAACGACTAAACATTCAAGACTAAGTTAGATATTGCCAAGATATTAAGTAAAACGACTAAACATTCACGACTGAGATAGAGATTGCCAAGATATTAAGTAAAACGACTGAACATTCAAGACTGAGTTAGAGGTTGTCAAGATATTAAGTAAAACGACTGAACATTCAAGACTGAGTTAGAGATTGCCAAGATATTAATTAAAACAACTAAACACTCAAGACTAAGTTAGAGATTGCCAAGATATTAAGTAAAACGACTAAACATTCAAGGCTGAGTTAGAGATTGCCAAGATATCAAGTAAAACGACTAAACATTCAAGACTGAGTTAGAGATTGCCAAGATATTAAGTAAAACGACTTAACATTCAAGACTAAGTTAGAGATTGTCAAGATATTAAATAAAACGACTAAACATTCAAGACTAAATTAGAGATTGTCAAGATATTAAGTAAAACGACTAAACATTCAAGACTAAGTTAGAGATTCTCAAGATATTAAGTAAAACAACTAAACATTCAAGACTAAGTTAGAGATTGTCAAGATATTAAGTAAAACGACTAAACATTCAAGACTAAGTTAGAGATTGTCAAGATATTAAGTAAAACAACTAAACATTCAAGACTAAGTTAGAGATTGCCAAGATATTAAGTAAAACGACTAAACATTCAAGACTAAGATAGAGATTGTCAAGATATTAAGTAAAACAACTAAACATTCAAGACTAAGTTAGAGATTGTCAAGATATTAAGTAAAACAACTTAACATTCAAGACTGAGTTAGAGATTGCCAAGACATTAAGTAAAACGACTAAACACTCAAGACTGAGTTAGAGATTGCCAAGATATTAAGTAAAACAACTAAACATTCAAGACTAAGTTAGAGATTGCCAAGATATTAAGTAAAACAACTAAACATTCACGACTGAGTTAGAGATTGCCAAGATATTAAGTAAAACGACTAAACATTCAAGACTAAGTTAGAGATTGTCAAGATATTAAGTAAAACAACTTAACATTCAAGACTAAGTTAGAGATTGTCAAGATATTATGTAAAACGACTAAACATTCAAGACTAAATTAGAGATTGTCAAGATATTAAGTAAAACGACTAAACATTCAAGACTAAGTTAGAGATTGTCAAGATATTAAGTAAAACGATTTAAACATTCAAGACTAAGATAGAGATTGTCAAGATATTAAGTAAAACAACTTAACATTCAAGACTGAGTTAGAGATTGCCAAGATATTAAGTAAAACGACTAAACATTCAAGACTCAGTTAGAGATTGTCAAGATATTAAGTAAAACAACTAAACATTCACGACTGAGTTAGATATTGCCAAGATATTAAGTAAAACAACTAAACATTCAAGACTAAGTTAGAGATTGTCAAGATATTAAGTAAAACAACTTAAACATTCAAGACTAAATTAGAGATTGTCAAGATATTAAGTAAAACAACTTAACATTCAAGACTAAGTTAGAGATTGTCAAGATATTATGTAAAACGACTAAACATTCAAGACTAAATTAGAGATTGTCAAGATATTAAGTAAAACGACTAAACATTCAAGACTAAGTTAGAGATTGTCAAGATATTAAGTAAAACAACTAAACATTCAAGACTGAGTTAGAGATTGCCAAGATATTAAGTAAAACGACTAAACATTCAAGACTGAGTTAGAGATTGCCAAGATATTAAGTAAAACGACTAAACATTCAAGACTAAGTTAGAGATTGTCAAGATATTAAGTAAAACGACTAAACATTCAAGATTAAGTTAGAGATTGTCAAGATATTAATTTAAACAACTTAACATTCAAGACTAAGATAGAGATTGCCAAGATATTAAGTAAAACGACTAAACACTCAAGACTGAGTTAGAGATTGCCAAGATATTAAGTAAAACGACTAAACATTCAAGACTAAGATAGAGATTGTCAAGATATTAAGTAAAACAACTTAACATTCAAGACTAAGAGATTGCCAAGATATTATGTAAAACAACTTAACATTCAAGACTAAGAGATTGCCAAGATATTATGTAAAACAACTTAACATTCAAGACTGAGGTAGAAGTCAGGTTTATTTTGACAAATCCGAACATGAATTTCTTGCATTTTTTGAGAATGGCCAATATATATATATATATATATATATATATATATATATATATATATATATATATATATATATATATATATGCAATCCTTTTGGGGTGTCAATAGTTGGCAAGTTTTTCTTTTCGTCTGTAAATATGAACACATGTTGTAGTTTTTAAAACTCAGTATACATTTCTAAACAGGTTTCTATATGAGAAACAGTATGTTTTACTTCTGCTGAAAAGAGCTATTGTTACAGCTGTTAGTCTTCATATTACAGAATTCTTGCTTCTCTTCCTGTTTAGACCATTTGAGATTTTACCACTGTAATGTGATAAACAAATGCATACATATATATATAGGCTGACATCATGTTGCTCAAATCAATACAAATATGTATGCATGTTAAAATATGTTTGTTGAAATATGTTAAAAGCAGATTAACGTTAATTTTGAACTTGAACTTAAAAATAAAGGCATTTTTTGTTCTCAGACATTTGCAAACATACGCTACAAAATGTGATTATAAAATTAAAGAATATAGGTCCGTAGATGCAATGTTATCAAGGTAAACCTGTTATCAAGCTTCTTTCAAAGAATTGTTTATGTTTAAATGAAAATAATTATACATCATAATTGAATTTTACTTTTGGTATTATTTTATGGAAATGAAAGATTCAATTTGTTGTTGTTTGTTTTTTTCATATTAAGAAAAAAAAGCAAAAATAATAAAACAATTGCATGGGATAAACATCGCTGGTATTGGTTGTGTTTTTAAATTTTTAAAATTTCTACCTGTTTACTCTTGTTAACGATGTATAGTTTAGATTTTCTAGACGGACAACATTTGAAATGGCAATTTAGTATAAAAACAAGTGTTTTATCTAATAAATCAATGTGTGTGTTTATCACATTTTTTTCAATTATTCGATTACTTTGAAAGAACTAAGGATGTGAAACATATTTTAAGTTGTATTCTTTTTTTGTCAAACGTTCTGAAATCATCAAATCCGAATATTAGGATTATAGTATCTAAAACGATAAAAAGTAGCATCCTTGCAAGCAACATCAAAATGAAGTGAACCTTTGTCAAATTTTCGATTTCTATTGTTGACAATGGTGAAGAAATATATGTGATAAATTTGGTGGTAATAATTCGAGAAGAGAATGACACGTGTGGCAAAAAACATGAATGTTTCGGTTCAACCAGGGCCTTTTTCATATTTTGGGGAAGGCGCCCTAGCCCTTTTGTTTGTGGGGGAGATCAGTTATCATTAAAAAAACTCTGCAAACAGGCTTAAGATTATTGTTAGCAGTTAGAAATGAAATAAGTAATAAATATGCCTTAATTCAGATGTTACAGAACATTGCTCTAGATAGTTTTCATGTGTAACTTAATTTTCCATGCTCCCTTGAAATGGAGTTAACGTCGCCGACTCTGATTGGGAAAGATGGGTTGGTCAAGAAAATATCGTATCGAAATCGATAACTCGCTTTCGTTTGCCAAAAAAGTTTGAGTACATCGTAAATCAGAGCTGTAACAACTTAACTAACGACTGCCTTTTGTTTCTACCAGCAATTAAATAATGATATCTGACAGTATCCTTCATTCACCCATACAATCAGTGTAATTTGCTGAAAACCTGCTCAACACTGAAGTGTCAACTGTCAAATCTGCCCTTACTGTGAAATACACAGGTGAAGGTCGTGTCGTAGACTGCTTATCGATTTTTCTCGGTCCAGCGTTTATCCACGTGAGCAATATTGATAACCAGTCTGACTGCTTAGGTAATTCACAAAAATAAAAATCATGCGTCGTTGATTTTTTACCCGTTATTCATAAAACGATTTAATGGGGGTTTTTTTTTCTGAGGAAGGGGAATTTTGGATGGTATTTTGGGGAAAAAAGGTGTTTATATGACTTGGGGAAGTAGCCGGTAAAAGGCTACTGCAAAGACAGTTAAAAAGGCCCTGGGTTCAACAATGTAGTTGTCCTTATAAAGCATGGTCACCATACACCCTAAGACATATATGTATATTCTAGCATCTTGGTGCACGACATAAGGTACTTAACAAAATGATACTCAAATACTAATTTCATTTTTTTTTTATTTACAGAGCAATGGGTATGAAGTCGCCAACCAGGGAACTGCTTGTTTTTTTCTCATTTATTTTATTAATTGGTAAGTCAAAATACTCCACATTAAGAGAGAGAGAGAGAGAGAGAGAGAGAGAGAGGAGGAGGAGGAGGAGGAGGAGGAGGTGTTATATGACACAGCCAGATTATATCTTTATAATATTTGCATTCTTTGTAACATAATATGTGAACAACTATCTGATTAAGCTCAAAGAAAAAGTACTTTCGTGCAAAGAAAATAAAAATAAGTTATAAGACACTTAACTTAAACCAACACAGACACATATACACCCACTAACAACACAAATTCACACACACACACACACACACACACACACACACACACTTACAAAGACACATGACTGTTCATGCGGATGATCCCGAAAATAGGCGGAGTAACACATTTTACACTAGTTTCTAAATATCAATTTAAATCAATGACACGGTTGAATATCGGGTATATCATTGCAAATATTAATTCTATAACATAGTTTGCATACATTGGGAAGCTACAACGATGAGTTGAGTCATTGCCTAATAAAATGATAATGCATAATAATACATATTGTCCACATTATTAATAATCAGGAAATAATTAAATAAAAAAGTCATAATTTGCACATCTTAAGGTAAAGTCCCTGTAATAGTCTTGGACCTCTTAACTTCTTTCAAGAAAACTAAGGTTCCCTAATAAAACTTAAGGTAACCTTGGTTATCTCCGTGAAACGTCCGATATGTTGCGGAACCATTACAAGGACTTTACCTTAAAATGGTAATGGAAATAATAAATGCCCTTGAACAATAGTTTCCAGGCGTCTAATTTCAAAGGATCGATAACGAGCAAATGTCACCTTATAACATATATGGAGAGTGAAAGATTGAGTCACTTGTGGGTTTCCGACGATTGAATAATCGCATGTTGAGTATAACAGCAATCGTGTTGTTTCGCCTACCTCCGATATCCTCTGAATAATTATGACGTCAGAGTGCCAGTTGATTTTGCGATGAAGATGTTTTCGCACTAGCTAATGGGAAACCTAATAAGCCCAGCATGACATGTTATATGCAAAGGAAAACGTACATATTGATTTATGTTTTAGAAATTATCGACAAGTCCAGATATATCGCCTTATAAGATCAAGTAGTCGGAGAGAATCACTGATACATTTCATCGCCTATCAGATCAAATATTCGGAGAGAATCACGAATAACGCCTCATTAGATCAGATATTCGGAGAGAATGACGAATATTGCCTCATTAGATCAGATATTCGGAGAGAATCACAAATATCGTCTCATTAGATCAGATATTCGGAGAGAATCACTTATATCGTACTATTAGATTAGATATTCAGAAAGAATCACTGATATCACCTTATTACGTAGATTAAATATTCGGAGATAATCACTAAAGACACCAAAGTGCCTTTTTTATTTGTACATACATCAGATACCCTTTTTATTATTGGGAAGCGTGCATAATAGATATCGCGTAACCTTGTTATAAGCTCTAAATATAGGATATATATGTTGATTATACTACATCCAATTTAAGCAAAATGAAATCAAATGGTTAGCTTGCGCATTGGCATCTTACGAAGCACTTGTGATTTATTACAGTCTATACATCATTAACTAATGCTGAGTATAAACCAGTCACATGCAATTAATGTTCTTCTTATGGTTATTCTAATAGTTGATATTTTCGTTTCTATAATAATCCTTTCATCTCGTACATACTCGATGACCCCTTGTTCTTGGAATGTATTTTCGTTGAATATTTAACAGAAGTTACATTATAGTCCTAAATCAGAAAGCAACGGTAACAAAAAATAAGTCAATGCAGCATCTTGAATTTCATTATGAATGTACAGTTTTCTTAATTCTTTATGTAGTTGAAGTTGATATTGTCTGGATTTCTTCTTTCTTTTTATCTCCTCTGAGCAAGAAGTGCCCAAGATGAGCTATTATGGTCAGTCAATGTCCGGCGTCCTTCGTCAGGACGTCAGTCCGTCCGTCAACATTACCTTGTGTAAACTCTAGCATCTTCATTTCTTCAGCAATCTTCTTCAAACTTAATGACAATGTTTATAGTGATAATCTCTCGACAAAGTTTGATTATGGCTAATATCCATTCATTAGGTCTGGAGTTATGGCACTTGAATGATAAAAAATGCCAGACTCCAGTTTGTGTAGACTCTACATCTTCTTCAAAATTTATGTCCATGTTAAAATCTATAATCTCTTGGCTAAGTTCAATAATGACTGATATTCGCCCACCAAGTCTTGAGTTATGACCATTGAACGATAAAAAATGTCAGATTCCAGTTTGTGTACACACTAGCGTATTCATTTCTTAGTCAGTCTTCCTCAAGCTTTATGTCAATGTTGATAACATAATCACTCGAACAAGTTAGGTTATGGTCGATATCTGCACAGTAGGTCTGGAGCTATGTCCCCTGAATGATTGCAAAGTTTCACTTTGAGTGCAATCTAGCATCTTCATTTCTTAGGTAGACGTCTTGTCATATTGTCAAACTTCATTAAACATAAATTCCCTGCTTAGTTCGCTTATGGCTGATATTTGACCATTAGGTCTGGAGTTTTGCCCCTTGAATGATTAAAAATACCCGCCAGATATCACTTTGTGTACACACTAGCATCTTTATTTCTTAAGCAATCTTCATGAAAATATTTATAGCCATATTCTCTCGGCTAAGTTCGATTATGGCTGATATCAGTCAATTAAATCAGGAGTTATTGTTTAGACTTACATAGGAAAATACTTGAACAATTTTCCCGTCAGAAACCTCAAGGCATGGAATTAAGATATTTGGTGTGTAACATGGCCTAGTTGACCTCTTCCAAGTTTGTTCATATTATGGCCCTGGGGTCAAAATTGGACCTGCCCACGGAATCACCTGATTTATATAGACTTATATGGGAAACAAATATAAAATAAACTTCTTGAAACAACAAGGCCTAGAATTTAGATATTTGGTTTTCGTCATTTTCTTGTGGTCCTTTACCAAGTTTGTTTCAAATAATATGGTCCTTGGGTCAAAATTGGCCATGCCCAATATTCACTTGCTTTTACATAGTCTTAAATAGGGAGCTATGATATTCAATTTTTGAGCACAGGTACTTGTGGAATTAAGGATGACCTTGATCATGAGACCTACTTTTGATTATTTAAGCTACGGCCTTCAAATTTGGACCACTAGTAAAGTTTAGTGAGTGGCATTCAACTTTGACTTTGGATGACTTTGACCATGACCAAGTGACATACTTTTATATTTTTTAGCAATTTCTTTCAAATTTGCTCCAAAGGTATTGTTTGATGTCTGGAACTGAAATTAACTTGCTGTATTACTGTATGGATATTGTTTCAGTATGGCTATGCTACAATCAATATAGTACTTGTACAAACAGTCAAGGCAATGTTTCTCGTTTGTTTTTTGTTGTTTGTTTTTGTTTGTTGTTGTTTTTTTTGCTTGTTTGTTACAGGTGTATATGTCAATTATCCGATATTCAAAGAGACAATGTGTGAAACGATCCAGGAAGGAAATCACGCAGTGTATACATCTTATAACATAAAACCGGTTTTAATTCCAAACCAGACGGTGATAGATTCCATGAACAGTAACCAGTTGGATGACCTATATTCAAGGCAGATTGGGTTCTTTATTTCATTACATTAAATGCAAACCTCAGAAGTGTGTGTAAATGAGAAATCAATCTATTAAGAAGAAAAGTTTTAGATAGGTAATCGTATAAACAAATGACGGCGATGGAAAATAGTCAATCTTCGGCTTCAGTTGTATACTGATCATGCTATATATGGAAATTTGTAAATTCTTAAATCAACCTAAATCCCAGGCCAAATTAGAATATCTGTTTTTTTAATCATTTTTGTGTTGTTGATGATGATGGTGATTGTTTTAAAAATGACATTGACATAAAACCGCCTTAGAAACATTGTCTCGAATTCCCATCATATTGTAGAATTTTAACTTAGCTTATTTATAGCATCTCAAATTAACATCATATAATACTCGTAATTCTACTTTAATTAAGTATATAGTTCATAATCTAGTTATGTTTAATTCACATAAAGATAAATATAATAGATAAAATACATGGAAAAAATGCATACATTTATGGAAATTTGAATTACCGATATATATATATATATATATATATATATATATATATATATATATATAATAAACTGGAATTAGTATGTTCCCAATGTAACCTGTTTGATAGTGAAAATCCAGGACATAACACAGTGATCTTTTACAAAAGTTTCCTTAAAAATAGGGTTCTTCTTTCCGTACAAAAAGGCGACATATTGTTTCTGCCTTAATGACCCATCCACGATTTACATACTTGTATAGATCTCCAAACCAACATTTGTGGCTTTTGCTTTGTTTTTTGCTTCAAAGACATGGACGGCGTCTTTGATGCATTGCATCAAATTTAGTCTTGTTATCTTAATGAAAGTAGAAAATTTTGCCGTAGGGATCGTCTATGTGGGCATACATGTACATACATCACATATTATATTAGCAATACGGGAACTGTCATTTTGTCACTATCTATGTGATCTAGTATTAGGGGAGTTCTGTTTTTAACCACGACATTAGCCACTTGCTGACAATGATCCATTTAAGCGTTTAAAAATCAGTATGTGGAATTTTGTGTGACAAACAATTTAAATGTAAGCGTTGGTAATTGTGGCCCATGGACTAACTCAAGATTGGTGGTTGTATTTCTGTACTGCACATATCAATACTTAAATGTATATATTCAGTATATTGGAGTGTGACATCATTGTCCTTTATTACCATATGTTCTGGATGAAAGTTTTTGTCTAGAAAGCTACTGTCACCCAGACCTTTGCTGTATTTCTTTTTTTTCACATACAATTTTATTTCGGAAATCCATACCAAAATGTGTTTTCTCCATATATGTAGGTCTGAATCCTTGAACCTGACATATTTCTAATAACATACAGTTTATGCCGGACTTTCGTTTCCTATATATTTGTAACCTTTGAATCCAGGTATACAAATTCCCTGCAAATGCTTTGTAACCTTCACATTCGTGTCGGGTCTGTACTGGACGGTGGGAAGGAAGTATGTGGGGACAAGGGAATCGTGCCAAAACCGCCGTGTATTATCTATTCATTTGGGTAGGTAAAGCGCTTGTCATCAATAATACTCTTAGTGTGTGTTATTCGTAGGATAAATTAATTTACCGTTTTTAATGATTCGAATACTCTTAAATGGTGAAGGCAACAGCTGTCTCGAAAATATCTGCAACCACTAAACACCGCATGTAGCATATAGTACAATAACGATGTTTTATTGTAAATATTGCGCGGGTATATATATATATATATATACATATATATATATAATGGAAAGGTTGTAGTAACAGTAAATAATTTAAAATATAACCAACCTGGTCTGGTAATGTAAAAGAATGGCGCTCTTAAGTCGTATAATAAACTAAACGATGAAGAACAATGCTTGACATTTTTATTTAAATCAATGCAAATGAAATAAACTCAGGTCATAATAAAAACAACATGTCCACTGTTTATAAATTCACTATTCCTCTGCATCCAAAAGATAAGAAGGTACACACCGCTCTACACTTTAATACCTGAAATAGATCTCAAAATGAATGGGAATCTTAATGGTAAACATGGGGCCAAATGGAAATGGTAATAAAATGATGCGAGATTTTAGAAAACATAAGAGGATTATTACGATAATAAGCGCCCATAAAACATCACGGGGATTGTTAAACCTCGCATGTACATATTTTCAATCAACCCGAAAAGATACCTTTATACAGATTTATACATGTTTAATATTTCTATTGTCCCTCGTTGGTGAAGTCTTTGTTTCCTGACGATAAACTCGGCAAGTGTAGGTCATATTTCACGGGAAAACTCTTTTTTCATAAACGCCTACTTCAGAAAAGTCAGTTAAATATAGAAAAAAGTTTCACCGGAGTAGGTGTTTGTGGTACAATGTGACACGTTCCGCAAGATGAGAGCAGTCAATTGACGGCAACATGGCGTCTTCATCAATTCCGTATGGCGAAGCCTGTAAAATGAGCGCATTCATGAAAATTGAATGTAATAAGTCATGTATGGCATACGAAATAGAAATTCTAAACATAGGTTCGGAACGCTTATTGCCTGTAATGGGAAAAACACCATTTTTTTTTCAATTACGGAGTGGTGTATTGTGTATATAAATCTAATCTTTCGTCAGTGGCAATCTGTGAACGAACTGCTTTGAAGCGGAATAGATTCGATTATTTCCCGTTTACAAAAACCTATACCTGGTGCTTTGAAGCGGAATAGATTCGATTATTTTTAAAAACCTTACCTGTGCTTTGAGCGGAATAGATTCGATTATTTCCCGTTTACAAAAACCTATACCTGGTGCTTTGAAGCGGAATAGATTCGATTATTTCCCGTTTACAAAAACCTATACCTGGTGCTTTGAAGCGGAATAGATTCGATTATTTCCCGTTTACAAAAACCTATACCTGGTGCTTTGAAGCGGAATAGATTCGATTATTTCCCGTTTACAAAAACCTATACCTGAATACAAAAAAAAAGACTAGAACTCAGAAAAATAAAAGAAACAAGGGCTCACATGGCCTTTTATTGTATTCTTTTTTTCTAGCTGTGGCAACAAATTTGATTTCGAGGAACAGGCAGTCAGACGTTTCGGTTGTGAAATTCATATATTCGATCACAGGTATGTTTTCATGGTGAACGTTTTAATTTTTATGTAATAAAAAGGCTAATTTGACAAACCTTTTAAAATAATTAATTATGCATGACATTATTTGAAATTTAGGTTTACAAAAGCGTGAAAATAAAGAAATACATTAAAACATATGACATGAAAATGGGTAAAGAGACACAAGCTAAATATGAAAGTATAATTTTCAAATATGTCGAAATGACGTTGTTGTGAGAAATAGCTTCAACAATACAAGTAAGATATCATATATCTCGCTATGTAAACACGTTTGGTAATCAAATTGCATTGGCTTATCTTTTGTTTATCCAACAATAATGTAAATCCACAAAATCATAAAATAATGACCACTAACCAGACAGTCAAAATGCACCTTAGGATGTATGTTTCCTACTCTTTAATATTAAACTCCTTACTATATACAGACATGTTTCGATGTCTTGGCAAAATTAGACCGCTCCGTCCAGGAGTTTTCTAATAGGGGTCTCCTCTGTAAGTTCCACAGTCTGCACGACAAAGAATACTTCATTGTTTAATATATCTCTTCCATTTTAAGTTAAGACCATTTATATTCATTATATCATAAATTTCATAAGGTGAAGAAGCCCCGATAGCCGATAAAAAACAGGTAATCTTCGACTGGGATTATTTTTAATCCAAGGCCTTTAAATAGAAAAAAAAATGTTATCAATATATATCATGATAATAGTCATTTATGACGGCAGCTATTTGCTTTGTGTCTGTATCTGTTGCAATTTGACTAGTTGTAAAATTGTTCTTTTGCCCCGGCTTCCACAATGATGAAATGATGTTTTTGTTAGGCGATAAAGACCGGTAGATCTATTTCATGAGTTATAATAGATGTAGGTTAAACTTTCGAAAAACATCTAAAATGAAAGCAACGCTTTTTACGTTTGCAATATTATTTTTGCAGGATGGGTGATAAACTTGACAAATCGAAAATTCCGGAAGGAGTTTCGTTTCATGACAAGGGGATTGGTGCTAAAAACAAGGAAAATGTCTACACTCTTGGAACCATAATTCAGGACCTTGGACACAGCGGGGTCAGTATACATGTAATAGCCTTCTCAATTGTTTTATATGTAACATTTTCTGATTTCTGATCAGACTACTCCTGATATATGTTTGATGTGTTTGTAATGACGTCAAACACGTGTATATGAGGCTAAGAGATAACAACAACCTTACACACCCATAATACCTTTTTAAAAAAGTTAAAACTTTTAATTGTGCAACCGCTTGTGGTAATTGCATCTGCTCTTGAAAGTATGCGCTATTTAGCAATAAATGGAACAACATCCGTATCATGTCGTAAAATAGAGTAGCAGCTTAGTTCTTTTTTTTAAGTTATAAAACAGAAGTTCAGAGCAATAGTACCCTAAAGAAATGAACAGAATTGTTCGCTACTATCTTTTGAAAGACATTTCCAATTGTTGAATAATATCTGCAAACACGCTGACTAAACATGCACATACGAGGGTTGATCATAGTATTCGAAAACTGTAATTATACAATCATCAATTTCTACCACAGGTCAATTAAACATTTTTCCTATTGAAAGTATACCGCGTGTAGTGCATCTATTACATCTTTCCAACCAAGATTCAAATGCGTGACGTAAGCCGTCACGTGACAATACCCTCAACGCCACCGTAACAGAATTACCAATCTCTTCCCGAAACTCAAATGTATGACCACGCAACTTATCTTTAACAAAGTGAAAGAGAGGGAAAATATCAGCCGGCCAAATCTGAGATGTACGGGGCGTTATCGGAGTGCAAAATAAATCCCGACCTGGCAAGTTCTAGGCGCGTGTCTTTAAGAGCAAAACGGAGTTTTGTTTTGAGTATGTTGAACTAATACTCACAACTGATTGTAGTTTTCTCCGGTTTCATGTGATTAAGAACTATACCCAAAGTGTCACAGAAAATGATTGATATAACTTTATCGGTTGACTTGGACAGACTTTTACAGGAAATGGAGATGAATTATGCTTCCAAACCGAACTTTGTTGCTTCCTTTCCGGCTCAAGGAAGGAAGACCAGGTTTCATCACATGTAATTACCTTACAAAGAAAGATTGGACCTTGATCAGTAAGACGATTCGAAACATCTCGGCATAAATTTTCTCGGACCTGTTCTTGCTCTGGTTTTATATGTCCAGGCACCTACATTCATCACATGTAATTATCTTACAAAGAAACATTTTACCTTGATCAGTAAAACGATTAAAAAATGGCATAAATTTACTCGAATTGTTTTTGCTCCGGTTTTAAAAGTCTAGGCACCCGTAGCACAAACCCGTCGCAAAGCCAGTCTCTTGGTTAAAACATCTTGTGCTGTGCCATAACTTACACCACACTCTTCAAAAACCTGCCCAACAGTTATTCTCCTGTCTTGCTTAAAACATGACTCTTTGACAGAGTTGAATGGAGATTCCCGTCCAGGAAGAGGGGTAGATAAAGGATCTGGCATCAAAACATCGGTGAAACCACTTATGGACAGCAGATTTGGAAACGGCTGACTCACCATAAACTTTCTAGAAATTCTCATAGATTTATCGAGTTTTACGAAGACTTCGAAAACAGCACGCTGCTCTTTAATTGTACATGTATTGTCCTTCATCCCTGACGATCATATGCACGGGCGGGTTCAGCATAATGACGTCATCAAGTACATTATGGCGTTATAATAATAAAAATTGACTAAAATCGTTAGGAAAGGGTTGCTCTCTACTGTAAATCCTTATGGACTTGCAAAGAAAATATGGCGAAAGTTCTCGAATATAATGATAACCCCTCGTATAACCCCTCGTATCATGAAAATTCGTCACAATGGGTATCCAAAATAATGCTTAACTGATATGATTTACGTAAAATGTTGCATAATTACGAGAATACCATTTCCAGAAATGGGTAACGTAAATGTACATGTTATTTGTCCGCATAATTTTGGAAAAATCATAAACTTAATTATCGCTGATAATTATACAGAACATACAACATATTGTAAATTTGAAAGAATGACATAGCAATTTAATTATTTGAATGCTTAATTTTAAGATTTTTCTCGTTGATTTCACATAAAGTGTAATACACACAAACGATATTTGATGAGAATTAAGATAAATTAATCGGAAAACAAATGATATAATAAGTAAAATAATGTAGGAATCAACTCGAAAATATTTTTCCCAATTTTCGAGTTTTAATTTTCAAATTTCCCCAAAATAACCAGAGAAAAGCTCGAACGTGAATAACTATGTGCTTTAATCGCTGAAATTCTGTATTTAAGGGTTATTCATAGCATTCACAAATTCCCTACTGACATATAAGATATTGTTCGAGGATTTATCTTGCGTATAACTTAAATCGAAGCAAATGAAAGCAAAATATATTTTGTTCTGGCTGCTTTTATTTCAAGGGAAAAAAACACGCTATAATCAAGCTACATTTTGGTCCGCGTTTCAAGAAACATCTCACACTTGAAATTTTCTCAACTCGTATACATTAAGAGCTAGAATTCCTCAATTGACCTTAATAATAGAAATTATGCGTACTTGTTGCTGTTAGCATGTCCTAGCAGAAAATTGACATCCATTTTTTTGAAATTACAGAATTTGAGATTATTGCGTTGAGAAAAATTCTAATTTGAGATGTTCCATTAGACTCTGATCATGAACCTCATATCTAAGCTAATGCCTTGATACTCAAATCGCCCAATTGTCAAAAATTTGCCCGATATCCTTATTGAAGGACTACAATGTTTCAATGTCGAAAAGAACATATCACACAGACACACTCACATACACACATGTGTGTGTAATTTTAATTTAGACAGCATTGATTACTGTAAACCAGGAAAATCCGTGTCAAGAAACCTTCGCGTTTTTATGCACCCAGGCATATTCGCGGCACTCTATTGCCGCGGATTTGAGAAAACACTTTTTGAATAAAGTGTATAATTTGAATAACATTACACCGTGTTTCATTGTTTATTTTTTTGTTCTTTCTTTTTTATGTATTTACCCTAACTCCATTTGTAATTCTTGATGTGTACACTTTTGTTTGTAAATAGAAACTAAACTGTCCACTGACACCCAATGTTGTTCCATTTGTTTCTCACGTAATTTTTAATGAATAAATATTAATCGAATATACCGACATGTGAGTTATTCTGCTTATTCTATTTATCTAGAAAACCATTGACATCTTAAAGATGGACATAGAGGGATCTGAGTGGACATCGCTTAATCAGATGATGGACGCTGGTACACTGGACAACATCAAACAACTGCTGGTTGAATTTCACGACCGCCCGTCTAACGTGCAGAACAGAAAAAAGAGTTATGGCGTATTAAGACGGCTTTATGAGAATGGTTTCCGTACTTTCAGCAGAGAGAGGAATATCTATTCTGGAATAATTGTTAATACGAATCTCGGTCATGAGGTGGCGCATCTGGTGGAAATGTCATTCATTAATTCGAAATATTTTAACATATTCGCTGCTATATAGATTCCCACCCGTGAATACAAAATTACAAAATAAAAACATACGGACTCTCATCTGATAACCAAGTTTGCATGGAAATCCGACATAGGGTTCTGTGTTCAAGGTATTCAATACATAATTCAGCAAGAGTTCAATACATCCACATTACCATAAGACAAATTGTATTGGTATAATTTGAAAGTGTCCTGTTTATGCCCAAGAAAATCATGAATGCTTTTATAAAGTAAGAATAATTTTTGATGTTGCTATTTAAATTCAAGGATCTCTCTCTCTCTCTCTCTCTCTCTTTTTAGCGGGCAATGATTTTAATTCAATATATAAAATTAGGATTAAAAAATAAAGGTGATGATGTGCATTTATTTTCCAATACCTTTCAATCTCGTCCCCACATTTTTTTTCATGTCCGATATTTTTTTGGTGATGCATAAGCCTAAACTTATTTATCCTGGATGCCATAGCCACCATAAGTTTATTTCGGAACGTGCGTGTTCAGCGTGATATATTTTTGCGAACTTACCACATAGACACGTGGCGTGATACCACACCAAGTCTAACTACCAGAAGTATATTTGGGAACGTGCGTGTGCGTGTAATTGACAGATATATTGTGTCGCAATATTGTGTTTTTACCCAATAGACAGGTGGCATGATACCTTACTTAATTTATACTTATACTTTATACCTTACTTAGTTTATTTGGGAACGAGCGTGTGCAGCATGTAAACTTGACATATATGCGTATTTAAGACATGGACACGTGGCATGATACCACACCAAGTCTAACCACCAGACGTTTCTTTGGGAAACTGCTTGTATAGCATGTATATTTGACAGATATATAGTATAGATAGTGGCGTCCTATATCGTATTTACGACATTGACAAGTGGCATGATACCACACCAAGTCTAACCACCAGACGTTTCTTTGGGAAACTGCTTGTATAGCATGTATATTTGACAGATATATGGTGGCGTGCCTTACCGTATTTACGTCATAAACAAGTGGCATGATACCACACCAGGTAAAACTACCAGACGCTCAGCATATAAGGATAGTTGCAGTACTGGTTGACCCGGTGTCAGGGTCATGACTGGGTGTGGTATCATGCCAAATGCCTACGGCGTGATACTGCAGTGTGGCAGCACTATGTCTGTCTTAAGTAGACATCGTCTCCAAATGACTGAAATACTGGCGGTGGGGCGTAAAACCCAACAAAGAAACAAACCACAAGAAGTGTGTTTGGGAAACTGCGTGTATAGTATGTATGACAAATATATATATAGGCGTCCTATATCGTATTTACGACATAAACAAGTGGCACGATACCATACCAAGTCAAACCACCAAACGTTTATTTGCGAAACTGCATGTACAGTGTATATTACAAGCATTAGATACCCCGTTCGTCCAATAAAATACTCCTTAGGGGGACCAGTGGATAAAGGAGCCCATTACTGGTCGCCTTAATATTTTAAACCTTAATATTATCGAACGCATGGCTGTTTGGGAATGTTTTTCTTTTCTTACGTACCCCGACACTTACTGGAAATGGAAATGTACGACAATTATTACAAGAAAACGTAACTGAAAAGAATATTTTGAATTTAAAATATAACCGTGTATATATTTGTATCCTTTAAAATAGTTATTGTGGAGACCACTGTTTTCCTTAGATAACAGCAAAAGTTGGCTATGTATTACCTTTTTTAAAACGTTTTCTTCTTTTAGAAATGTCTATATGAATTTTTATAAACGTCTCTTCACCAGTTTTAACGATATATAAAAATCGATTTTTTTCGACACCGTAAGGATTGTTATTTGAGCCTAACGGTGGTTTGTTGGGACCATTTTATTTAACAGAAAACAAACCAAAACGCGTTTTAGTGAAGGTGCTGTTTCGTCAAGTTTTAGAAATGTCTGAACTTCGATATTAAAAAACACACACGCGCGCGCACGTGTAAGGTGCGATTCAGGGGCCATGTGGAGTAGGGAGCCCGTCACTGGTCACCTTAATATTTTAAACCTTAATATTATCGAACGCATGGCTGTTTGGGAATGTTTTTCTTTTCTTACGTACCCCGACACTTACTGGAAATGGAAATGTACGACAATTATTACAAGAAAACGTAACTGAAAAGAATATTTTGAATTTAAAATATAACCGTGTATATATTTGTATCCTTTAAAATAGTTATTGTGGGGACCACTGTTTTCCTTAGATAACAGCAAAAGTTGACTATGTATTACCTTTTTTAAAACGTTTTCTTCTTTTAGAAATGTCTATATGAAGATTTATAAACGTCTCTTCACCAGTTTTAACGATATATAAAAATCGATTTTTTTCGACACCGTAAGGATTGTTATTTGAGCCTAACGGTGGTTTGTTGGGACCATTTTATTTAACAGAAAACAAACCCAAACGCGTTTTAGTGAAGGTGCTGTTTCGTCAAGTTTTAGAAATGTCTGAACTTCGATATTAAAAAACACACACGCGCGCGCACGTGTAAGGTGCGATTCAGGGGCCATGTGGAGTAGGGAGCCCGTCACTGGTCACCTTAATATTTTGAAACTTAATATTATCGAACGCAAGGCTGTTTGGGAACGTTTTTCTTTTCTTACGTATCCCGACACTTACTGGAAATGGAAATGTACGACAATGATTACAAAATTTTTTAAAATAAAAGAATGTTTTGGATTTAAAATACATGTATAACCTTGTATATATTTGTATCCTTTAAAATAAGGATTGTGGGGACCACTATTTTCTTAGATAACAGCAAAAAATGACTGTAGATATATAACTATTTTAAAGCATTTTCTTCTTTTAGAAATGTCTATTTGAAGGTTTAGAAAAGTCTCTTCACCAATGTAAATGATATATAATACCGTGAGGATTGTTATTTGAACATAATGGGGGAAATAAACGTTTTCTGTGATGACGCTGTTTCGTCAAATTTTAGAAATATCTGTACTTCGATTTACCAAATAATAAATGTGAACAGAAATAATTATTACACTCGGGCTTCGCAATTTTGATGTAATTATCTACATGTGAACATGAAACTGGTGCATATTTACACAAACATCAGATGACTTTGAATAATCAGGAAATATTAAATGATATGATTCGACTTCGAGCGCCCCTGTGTTTTTAAAGTCCTTGAGTATATAGAGATTATACATGTATATGCTTTCGACAAAGTCTGTGGAATTATTGAAAAAAAAATCAAACTATGTAAAAGACACATGATTAATAACAATCTGCATGTATGTTTTTAAATTTCCCGCAGTTGTATTTTACCCTTAGATTTTTCTATTATTTTCTTATATACATATACATATTCTTATAGAATTATATTGAATTAAAGACCTTTTAAATTAAAAAGAATGAGAATTTACCCGATTATTTAAACAATTGTCTGTGTAATTCAGGCATATCAAAGTCGGGAAAAACGTCTGTTCTAGACGAATTGTTTATAGACGGGGCCGGATACCACCCCCCCCCCCCAACACCCATCTCTCTCTCTCTCTCGGATGAAACCCCACACTCAAAATATGGCACGTGGTTGGTTTGATTTTTTTTTCAGGTTTGACTTCCCGGACAAAATCTACGAGATTTTCTATAAGACAAGCTGCAGATTGCACAGGGTGTTGTAAAAAGTCTTAAACTAGAGAGAAAGCTTTTACCCATGGTATGAAACATAAGATAATGTGCAAATTAAGCCAATTTAGAGACAGAGAAACGGTTCGTCGACAGCGAGTTAAGCTTGAAGGAAGCGAATTCTATCTACACGAAATATTCCCACCAGAAATATTACTGAAAGACGACGTAAATTGCTACCGAAGATGAAGGACGCTAAATGCGAGGGTCGCAGAGCATGGATCAGCTATGACACACTTAATACTGACGGTAGGCCGATCAAAGATGGCTAGGTAAACGCTGATGGTGAGCTTACAATCTCTGAGAAACAATGGGCGCCCTTTTAGCTTATTTTATTTAACAAGCATTCTGAAAGTATTGCTTAGGCAATACTAAGTACTCTACCAGTAAAAAGAAAACTAAGAACCCCCGCCAAAGTCAATTATTTGATCAATACTTTTGATAAAAGTCAAAACAACGATAAATATCAAAAAGGGAAAACATGATTGGGGGAGACTCATATATCAAATATCAGATCAATATTTGCAAACGTACGGACTATATTATTCTTGTTACATGTTTTTGAATTTGTTGACTCCGTGTTTTGGTTTGAAATTTATAAGTATTCCCCCCCCCCCCCCCCATCACTTTGCAAAACTACCAATAAAACTCTGTTTTTGCCATTAGATGATATCTATAGAATGGGATATCCGTCAGTTCATTTCGTTTCCTAATTGAGGTTTCATAATGCTCATTACAATTTTACCATGATTTATATATTTTTAAAATGCTTATTACTATTTCAAAATCCTTATTACAATCTTGAAATTGTTACTTAAACATTTCACCTTTAACGATATAGTTCTGTCTGCCATGTTTACGTTAAAAGTGTATATTTGGAGTTAACATTCGTATGTTACAAATGGTGAAATGTAGGTTCCATATTATAGTTTTCAACTTCTTATTTTTTTACTTTTGATTTTCATTTAAGATTGAAAACATTTGTTTAAGTCGGAAAGTTTTACCACATATCAATCAGGTGACAGAGCTTTTTTAAGCAACTGGGCTGAGGTTCTATAGAACCCTTGTCTCTCCAAGAGTCGTATTGCGCATCTGCAATATTCGGACGGAAATTTCAGCCCGCCTGAGATTTTTGTCTGGGCTCAGGTTTCCAACATCTTGTATATGGATCCCAAATCCAATCGGAACTACACCCTTCTCTTGGCTAGGGAAAGCGGCAAGCCGCTTGCATTGTCACCGTCTACATATTTTTAAAACAGCGCCCCCAAATCTGAACTCCTGGATCTGGCTCTGCTAGCAGAATGCGATGTGCGAAATATCCGCCAGTTACATTCTTGTTCGCAGTATGATAATTCTATCTTCCTTATTGCATTTGAAGAAATGTTTTCTAAGTTTGATTTTCACGTGTCTGTTCCTTCTTCAAAAATGATAATAGTTAATTCTTTCCGATTAAAACGAATATTTTCAATCTGAAATAAAAATAAGCCCATGAAAACTACAATGTAGAATCTACATTTAAGAATTCGTAACATTCGCAAAGTCTGAATGTGATGTGAGTGCTAGGGCTGTTCGGGGACATGCTCCCCCCGGAAAAAAAGGTTTTTAGTGTGACGGAGATGCATTCTGAAGGGTATCTGGGGAAAAAAGTGAAGGTTTTTATATTGTTGTTTTGTTGTTGTTGTTGTTTTTTTCAAACTTGAAGACCATGGATCTAATGCCTACGTCCCACTGGAGAAAAATCATCGGCGATGTGAAAATACACAAACTTTCTCCCAATGACATCAGATGATTGAGCCAAAAAGACAGAGCAGTCCCATGAGAAGCTTCGGGATTGGTCCGTTGAAACGTTCACTGATGTTTCGGTTATGGTACAATGGCCTTGTATTATCGGGGATGGCTCCCGATGCTCGTGAATTTCGGAGCTTCACCGAAATTGAAACATCATCGAGGAAATATCCCCGTAGATCAGGGGATGTATCGTTGTATCGAACCATCCTAGCTGCCTCGGGGAAGATTATGGAGATTATGAGAATTTGGTGATGGACAAAATCAAGGGTAGACTTCTGGGGGTTTATGAGGATGCCCCAGCAACGTCCCATGGCATTTTTGACCGTCTCAGTCTAAAGTTGACCAAAACGAGCAACACATTTTAGAGTGCGCTTCCAGAATTTTTTGCGAATATTCTGAGATTCTATCACAAGATCTGGAATGTGTCACAGAATGGTCGACGAACCTTCGAGACATCACTGAAGCCTAGGGGGTTCCTCGGAGGAAAATTATTTCGCGGAAGCTCCGTGAATGCTTCCCAGGAGCTTCCGGGAAGCTATTCGTATGTTTCCCCGGCCTGTTTACCTCGATAAAACTTCGACAACATATAGGGAAAAATGTCAATGCAAGCAATGAAGTTCTCCCGAGGCCTCCCGATGACTCCACATGGCTCGCAACGCTTTCGAAGCTTCCGCGGGACACAGGGGAACCTGTTTTCGACGCCTCTCGAGGCTCATCAATTTCCATCGGGAGTACATCAAAATGTCAAGTGGGACTGAGCCTTGAGCGATATAATTTTATATTTTACCTTCGCAAAGCCATGTTTTTGAATAACTACTTTGCAATAGTATTTGACTACAGTTGTATAAATAAAAATGACGGTAGTAAAGGGGGCGGGGGGGGGGGGGTGCAGACTAGCCCCCACCACAAAAAAAGTGTCTTGTGTACACTATCAATCAGTGAATGATTTGAATAGTCATCAGTTTTAGACTCAACATTGTAAAAGACAGTTTTGTTTCAATCTGAGGAAAATAAATCACTTTAAACATTTTGTCAAATATGTGGAAGGGAATACCGGGTATATACTGTATTAGGTTCGAACTTTGTAATCTTGACTGTCTAATTGTCGATCTGGAAGCAGCCTTCACACACAGACTTCCCAGATAAATGTTTAATCAGTGACAAAACAAACAATATTCAGTAATAAAAAGATGTTGATATTTAATATAAAATATTTAATATCCGTTTTATTTCGTACATAAATTGTGTTTTCTGTGCATTAGTATTTCGTATTCATTAGTATTTCATATTCATCTACTTATCAGTAACATTGCCCAATGACTGATTACATGGATTTGATTTGAATTAGTGATCATGCATAATCTACATACACATTGTCCTAAAATATGGATTGTCCCTAAATATGGCAGATTGAAATTTTCAAATTCTTTCATTTCATATTCATGTTTTTTTCTTTATAAATTTAAAATACACAAGTGTCTCTATATTAAGAGACCATGAATACAAATTTATGTAGATTATCATAATCGTAAATATTAAAAAAGTGAACATGATGATGTATCGGCCTACTGTTTGTATTTATTGCTTTCAGGAAAAAATATTTAGTGGAGTTAGTTTCATAAAAATAATTCTTAAAAAGTTATGTAAAAATAGTAAAGCTGATGACATTTAGAAACACAACCCATTTTTGATTAAGTTTAATTTGCATGGCTAGAGATAGGTATGCATCTACTCTGCAGTTTGCTACAGCAAGAAAAAAAATACCTTTTTAACTTTTTCAAAAATGAAATCGGCAATTTTTCATACCTGAAAGTTCATCAATCTTCTGGCAGCTATAATTAGCCCGCTTTTAATTGCAAAATTTAAAACTTTATACATGTAGAGAAAAGTGAATTAAAAAATTCGATGAGTAGATTTCGTCAAAGTAGTTTTTTTATTAATTCCTTTGGGCTCTAGTAAAATTGTTTCGATGCTAATTACATTTTAATGTCCTGCTAAGTCTAGAGTGTTAACAAGTTTTTTTTTATAAGATTTGACCTCGTGACCTACTTTTTGACCCCACATGACCCAATTTCAAACTTGTCCAAGATTTTATAGAGTCATTCTGACCAAGTTTCATGAAGATAGCCCTAAAAGTATGGCCTCTAGAGTGTTAAAAAGCCAAATTGTTGACGACGCACGACGGACGAAGGGCGATCACAAAAGCTCACATTGAGCACGTTGTGCTCAGGTGAGCTAAAAAAATATGATATATAGAGTTTAGCATAAAAGTTCCAAATGTTGTATTTTGAAAAAAACAAAAGGTTCTGGAGACAAAAAAAAACTAATGAAAAATCTGATTAAACAATATGTTTTATTATCAAAACTGAATTTTATTTTAAAGTTATTACAATTTTAATCTGAGTCTCTACATAACCAATTCAACTTTGAAAAGATATTTCCATTATTTAAACTCTGCAAAAATATTTCTAAGCAACTTATCAAATCTGCACATAAATGCAAAAGCACATTTTTTCTCTTATGTATGCTTTCCTCTCCTATTAGTTTTATCAGTTCTTTTAGGTAACATTCAATAACTCATTTTGTTATCCTTTGATTCTTAAAAAGAGCTTAATTATTTACATGTTAAGATATGCATTTTCTGTTTGCTTATAAAAAATCTTACATGTATGATGCTTAGAGATTTTAATATACATAAATGTGAACTCTTTGTAAGATAGTCAGTGGGATGCTTCCCCAACCCACTGCTATCTAAGAGCATGGATAAAGAAATGAAAATCTTGATACCAAAAAACTGGAATAAGAACAAAAATTCCAACCAGGAAATCCCCCAGAGGCCTTATTTAAAGTCTTAATTTGAAAAATGTCCAGGGGGAAATCCCCCAAACCCCTTTTCAGGAGGGAGTACACCCTCCCGCACCCTCCCCCTTCCCATCGCTTCGCCAATCGGATGCCCCTTAAACCCCTTTGAGCCACTAGCACCCTGCCTTTTTTCAAATCCTGGCTGTAACACTGTATATATATAAATATATATATAAACCTATGTAAAATCAGAAGACCCCTGGGGCGGGGCCAATTTTGATCACAGGACCATGATTGTTTGTTGGAACATGTGTGCTTGAAGCAATGTAACATACCAATTACCTAAACTCCAGGTTCTGTGGTTTCTGAAATCTTTCTATTTTTTTTTTCTATATCAGCCTATGTTAAATCAGGTGACCCCTGGGGAAGGAACAATTTTTACACCATGGCCATGATTTGAACAAACTTGGTAGAGGTCAACTAGACAACCAAATATCTAAACTCCAGACCTTGTGGTTTTTGAGAAGAAGATTTTTTGATTTTTTTTCCTATGTAAAATCATGTGACCCCTAGGGCGTTGCCAACCCCAGGTCATGATCTTAACAAACTTAGTAGAAGTCTACTAGTTCATGTTACATACCAAATATCTAACTTCCAGCCTTGTGGTTTTTTGAGAAGAAGATTTTTCTATTCTTTCCTACAGAAATCCATGTATAGTAAAGTGATCCGTAGGGCTGGGCCAATTTTGACCCCAGGGTCATGATTTGAACAAACTTGATAGAGATCTACTAGACAAAGCCAAATATTTAAGCTCTTGGCCTTGTGGATTTGCTCCTGTGACCTAATTATGCAACAGATCGGAACCATTTGAATAATTCCTATAGGAACCACCTTAGGAACACCCTTGCCAAGTTTGATCACTTTCCCATCAGTAGTTTCAGAGAAAATGATGTTTTAAGGAAATTATTGACGACTGACGACTCACGACACCAGACAAAGGCTCTTCCCAAAAGCTCACCTTGGTTCTAAAAACAACCAACTAGTGTTGCATGCAATACAATGTCCTCCTTCTTCCCCAATGATAGCCCTATATCACTGATTGCTGTTGTTGCTTCAGTGAATACAGCAAACTGAATTTACATCTATTTCTTTCAACCTTTGCTCTAAGTAATGTGTTCTGAATTTACTGCAAGTAACATCTAAGGGTTATTATCATTATAATAATTTTAAACATCTAAGTTTTTTTTTTATCCTTATAGTAAGTATAATATTTATACAGATGAGGAAACACAGGAGTTGAAACAGAGTGACAGTGATGAGTCAGACCTAACAGAAAGAAGCAAGTACACATATAAAGCGCATATGTTTGTATCTGCAGGACAAAAAAGAAAAAAAATACAGAAGCAAGAGGGCCATTATGCAAAGAAGTGTGATTTTTTAAGTGAATACCTTCAGTGGTTTTGGAGATATAAAAATACAGAAAACTTGCATGCAAAACCAAACATGTGTGTTACACCACGGCAACCATACATGCAACAAATTTATTTTAACAACATTTGTAGAGTTTCACATGGAACACATGTACAAAAAGTATGAAATCTGGACTGCAGTTTTGTAGAACAAGTAATTTGAAGTTTTCATTTCATATATATAAGGCAAACTGCATCTTTGGTAAAGTAGAAAACTGAACTTAGATCCATTTCACTCACCTTTCGCTCTTAGTAATGTGTTCTGAATTTGCTGCAAGTAACATCTGACGTTCTTTTATCATTATAATAAGTATACTATTTATATAGATGAGGAAACACAGGAGTTGAAACAGAGTGACAGTGATGAGACAAACCTGACAGCAAGAAGTAAGTACACATATAAAACGCTAATGTTTGCCTCTGCAGGACAAAAATAAAAACAGAAGCAAGAGGGCCATTATTTTAACATCCAGTCAGGATAGCTGTATAAATGTGGATGCTAGATTTCAAACAATGTGAAGTTTAAAGTGAATACCATTTGTGGTTGTGGAGATTGAATATGAACACAACCTTAATCAGGAATTTCTAATCCACAAAGGGGAATAATTCTATTAAAACCCATGTTAGAGTTATGGGTTTTGGTCCGTGAGCTACAATTATGACCCAAATAACATTTGTTAAGTTTCAAGTGAATACCTTCAGTGGTTGTGGAGATATAAGAAGACAGACAAAAATGCATGCAAAACCAAACGTGTGTTACACCACGGCAACCATACTGTCATGCACAGTGCCTTTTTCAGGTTATTTGTGAAGAAGGCCCCTGTCAAATTTGGGAATTTTTTTTATCGGTAAAATTTGCAAACTGAAGAAAAAGATCATTGAATCAATGAATTTAAAAAGCATCATATTTTTTTTTCATCAAGAACCTTCAGTTTTATTCAATTTACAATGCATAAATGTAGACTGTAGACTAAACTATACTGTGACTTCAGACGGTATGCAGAGCAACAGATAACTTTTGATTGCAAATAGTTTAAACTACAAGCTTTTTAAGGCAATTAGTTTTTTACCAATACTTTCCAAGAACAATTAGTTTTTTATGCATTTTTAAATAGTTTTTCTGAATTTTCAAATAGTTTTACTTCATTACACATCCTAATGAGCTTATTGTGTCACAGTATGTGAGCATTAACCTGAAATAAATTGTAAAATATGAATGATGTAATTGCTTGTGTGCATGCATTAAAATCTCATCCATAAAGATATGAACATGTTATAATAAGTCAAATGACAATCTCCAAGAATCTAACAATTTCGCCGGTACTTGAGAACCACAGTGCTGATAAAACAACGTTCGAAATGATAAGTTTCAGGAAACTGCTCACGATTTCGTAAGGGTTTGGTTCTTTTTTAATGAAAAAAAGCTGGCAAACGATGTTTCTATTGTTTTTCTGACTCTTCCACATTTAAATTTTGACATTTTGTTTCAGAGTTTTCAACCATAACGCTATTTTCGGAGAATTTGGATTTATTGTTATTAGATTAAAATGCGGTTTGGGGAAAGCATTGCAGATTGCGAGTGCGCAGTAACCTCCCTTTGCTACCAATGCGCTAGTAAACATGAACAAATAATCTAATCAAAACGACGGCATCTTCGAACACAATTCGTTTTCCATTTTTTTTTTATTTTCATTTTTGAACGATGAGAATTTGAAATCAATTATTTTTTTCTGAAAAACAATTAGTTAAAACAATAAAACGAAGCTTATCTGCTGCTCTGCTGTATGTGCAATAATTTTTCCTATGAGAATTGTTTATGTAAACAAAATCGATTTTACAGTGATTAACATGGTACATATTTGTAAATTAAAATTTGTTTCTTGGCTTTGGGAATTTTTTTCCTTGATTGGGAAAAAATGTACCTAAATAGCATTGGGAATGAGGTCTATATTCGGGCCCATGGAATACCTAAAAAAAGCCCTGATGCATCAAGTTTATTTTAACAACATTTGTAGACTTTCACATGGAACACCTATACAATAAAATATGAAATTTGGACTGCAGTTTTGGAGAACAAGTAATTTCAAGTTTTCATTTCATACATATTAGGAAAACTTCTTCTTTGGTAAAGTAGAAAACTGAACTTAGATCCATTTCATTCACCTTTCGCTCTTAGTAATGTGTTCTAAATTTGCTTCAAGTAACATCTAAGGTTTTTTATCATTATAATAAGTATACTATTTATATATATGAGGAAAAACAGGAGTTGAAACAGAGTGACAGTGATGAGACAGACCTGACAGCAAGAAGTCAGTAAAACACAACCGTTAGTATCTGCAAACAAGAGGGCCATCATGTCCCTTAATTGCTCACCTGATTACTGACCACGACTTACGCATAATCCAACATGAACGAAATATCATCAAGAAAAAGAAAGATTCAGCTAATATTGCGGTCCACAGGATTAACCAAGATTTGACCTAGTGACCCTTTTTTTGACATGCCCCTGTTCAAACTTTACTGCGAAATTTTAAAGACGTTCAGCCTGAGGAATAAAAATTGTGGTCTCTTGAATGTTAACAGTTGTTGATAATTAACGGGCCAGAACTCCTGACCTTATTGGCAAATTACAGTCATAATCAAAATTCTCTGAGAGATTATGGCCATAACAAAAAGGCCATGATGGCCCTATATCGCTCACCCGAGTACCACTGCTCTAAAGAATCCATCTTGGTAGAAGGTTACCAATAGAACATCTTGGTTTAGGGTTACCCAAGGAACATCTGTACTTAAGAATTTTGAAATCAAATGGCAAGTAGCTTTGAAGGAGACCAGTTTTAATATTTTAATTTGTTATATACCTATACATTTTCTGGCTCAAATACAAGCAAATCACGAGGTGCAAATACAACTCGACAGATTAAAATTCTGTATTATGTCAGTGACAAATACAGCATCATGATGTCACTTTCTTGAGAAAACTTGATTAACTCGTTTAAACTTTTGTAATTTTTCTTCTTGTGTCTTGATTATTTATAGGTATATAATAACAGGAACATTATGTTGTATTAGCCTTTTGTGGTTTTGTATTTTCTACTCGCAGCTTAGGCAATATTGACAATTCGCTCGACCTTCGGTCGCGCAAGATATCATTTTTCCCATGCTGCTCGTAGCAAATACAAAGACACGGAAAGCTACTGCAACATAATATTCCCTAAATATTTTTTCCTTTCCGTTACCATGACAACCAGAGTTCTACATGGATCAAGTTTATTTTAGCAACTTCTATGAAAGTTCATCCAAGGATCATCTAAATTCTGTCCAGCGGTTTCAGAGGATATGTCGTTAATCAGTAATTTCGATGATGATTTTTAAAGTTTTCATATTTATTTTTTTCTTTCCGTTGCCATAGCAACCAGAGTTCTTCATCGTTCAAGCTTATTTTAGCATGTTTTGTGAATGTTCACACAAGAATCATCCCTGCTTAAGTTTAATCAAATTCTGTTTAGTGGTTTCTTAGATGTAGTTAAAGATTTTACTATTAACAAATTTGTCGAATTATCCAAGCCCCTGGCAGCCGTGTTTTTTCACGTATCGGAATAATTTTAGCAATCTTAGAGAGTTACCCAAGGAATGTCTGTACTTAAACATTTTGAAACCTGGCCAGTAGTTTTGAAGGAGATGATTTTTTAAAGATTTTAATTTTTTTCTTTCCGTTGCCATGGCAACCATAGTTCTTCATGGATCAACTAGAAATGTGTCCAGAGGTTGCTATCACCACATTATATTTTCAAGTAAAATTACATGTCAACAATATGCCCGACTAGGCTTGGTACTTATCAATCTTATAAAGTATGTAGGATCAAAATCTGAGCAAAATTAGCAGACAATTCTCGTCTACAGACAGACATGACTCCAATATAACCCCCAGATACCAAGTATCTAGGGATAATCATTTTTACAATCTTGGTAGAGAACGACCCATGGAACAACTGTGCCAAAAAAAACAAAAAAAAACAAAAAAACAACAACAACAAAAAACACAGCCAATACTTTTAGACAAAACACTATATACTCTTAAGGAAAATTGGTTCCGTCCCATCTGTAATACTTTTCAACGGATCAAAATCATTTGAACAATAATGGTAGAGCTTGACCCAAGGAACATCTGTGCTAAATAACTTTGAAATTCAGCCAGTACTTTTTGAGGAAAAATATAAACATTCTGAACGTTTTGTGAACGTTCAGCTGATTTCTTTTCTTTTCCAGTGATTCAGTTGAGAAAAGGATCACACAAAGGACAGGTCAATCAAAGGTGAGGGGTCTGTAATAAAAGAAATTCATTTAAATTCTCATTTCAATTACTTGTATATTAAATGTACAGTAAAATCTCACTAATGAGACCAACATTGGGACCATGTCATTTTAGTCTTTACAGTGTCAGTATTTTTCCCCCTAAATTGTGAATGGGTTAGGTACCATGAAAAATGTGAAACAAGAGGGGCAATGATAGCCCTTAATCGCTCACCTGATTACTGTCCATTTTGATTATATAAAGGTGTGAACCACTGTTAATTTGTTATGCTTTTTTAAACGTTTACCTAATACTGTAAGGATGTTTTATTGCCTACCAGCTTTCTTATGAATATTTTCAATGTGATTTTCAAAATTTAGTTTAAAGTCAATGTCAATACCAAGAAGAATACTGGTCAGTTTCATCACAAGTTAAACTTCTGTTGCCAATTTGGAACACTGGCTTTTTATTGAATGATTTTTGCTTAATGCTATAGCCTGGAATTTGTCTGGGATTGATTGCTTTTTTAATTTTAAACCAATCAATAAGGGAGTTACTTTCAGTTTGTAGGACTTTAATAACTTTATCAAAATTTGGTGAATGAAAAGATAGGGTGATATGGACAGACAGAAGGAAGGAGGGCAAACTTACAGTTCCCTCGTGTAAACATTGGTAGTGGACTAATAAACAGACACGAAATATTTTCGCATTATATCAGTATGACATGTTGCTTCATACTGTAACCTTGACCCAATACAGTTGTAACTTACGTTTGATCCGTACATCCTCTCTGTATAGTTGCCATTTCTGGCAATTAGTTTAATTCTGCTCAAGTGATTCAAAAGATACAGAGCAGACACAAGATATTCTAAAATTATAACAATATAACAATATGATATTTGACCTTCAAGTGTGACCTTGACCTTTATCCAAGACATCCGATAACTACACCCTGCACATCCTCTTTGTATGCTAAACATTTCTGTCAAATGAGTTTAATTTCCTTCCAGTAGTTCTTAAGATACAGAGCGGACACAAAATCTTCTATCATCATAATAGGATGACATGTGACCACCAAGTGTGGCCTTGACCTTGAACCAAGACATCCAAAAACTGTGCTCTGCACATCCTCTCTGTATGCTTAACATTTCTGTGTAATGATTTCAATTTCTTTCCAGTGGTTCTTAAGATAAAAAGCGAATACGAAATATTCTAACATTATAATAGTATGACATTTGACCTTCAAGTGTGACCTTGCCCTTGAACCAAAGCATCTGCACATCCCTACAGTGTGATTGATTTTTCTGTCAAGTAATTTCAATATCCTTCCAGTGGTTCTTAAGATACACAGCGGACACGAAATATTCTAACATTATAATATTATGACATTTGACCATCAATTTGATCTTGACCTTGAACCCAGACATCCCAAAACTTCGCTCTGCACATCCTCTCAGTATAGTTGATATTTCTGCCGAGTAATTTCAATTGCCTTCCAGTGGTTCGTAAGATACAGAGCAGACACGAAATTGCTAACGGACGGGTGGACGACCAGAGGCATAACATAATACCGCCCTCCGGGCATATAACTAGAGCTTTCACTGAATGTGACTAATACCCCCATCAGAAAGCTTTTAGTTCATGGAAAGGAAAATGATTCGAGGTTTTTTGTTCACTTTAAGGGGCAATAGCTCTGTAAGCCTTAAGACAACTCTTGTTAAATCTCACATGCAAAATTTAAAATCAATCGAAGAGATGTAGCAATAAGGGGCATTATTTGGTTTGTACAATGAAGGCCATTTTGCTGCAACATTTTACTGAAATGTAATGTTTAGCCTATATAGCTAATATAAACATGC
>CM037788.1:7694742-7714454 GCA_021229015.1 Solen grandis | reverse complement strand
AAGCAAATCTTTCAAAAAATAATGCTTACGGGGTAAAAACCCGTTTAGTTTTAAATCGAAATTTTTATTAGTTTTTTGACGTCAGTGAGTCATAGACGTTCATTTTCGCAGAAGTAAAAAAGAATTAAAGACTTATAATTTGTCCAAATATCAGCTTTTAACCATCCGGGGAGCGTTTTTTCGTTTTTTAAAATTTTGGTAAATGTTTCAAATCTTGGATTCGCCATAGAACCCTTCCCTTTTCAAATTTTTGAAAAACAAACCCCGGGGATGCACAACTAAGCCTAACATACAATTTGTGAAATTTTGACGATGGGTTGAGAATAAGGGCTGTAGACCGCGTCCCAACTTTTTCATCTGACGTCAAATCTTACTTACATGTGTCATTAAATAGTATTATTGCCCCAAAAAGCACAGGGTTTGAAATAATGCATAATATTTTCTTAGTTCTGGGCCAATGATAACAATCAAAATTAACAAAATAAGGGGAAAGAAAACGAATAATAATTGCACGAAAAGAAAGGATTTTTGCAACCCGTTTAAAATTTGAGCAACTGAAAATCATTTTACGGAATTGAAGAAGTCATTAGAAATGAGAGCGTATCTTTTGACCTAGTTATTCTGCTCATATGAAATTTTTAGTCATTGCATTTAAAAATTAACCATAGAATACATGTTATAAAATCTTCTCATTTGGCCCATTCGGCACATCGAATTCATTGCGCAAGAAAGGAAAACATATAAGAACGCCATGACGTTAAAATGACGTTGGGCCTGTGAAATTTTAAAGAAACCTCTGAAATTACAACATCAGGAAATTTTATCTTTCTATCTCATCTGGGGGCTCTGAAACATTTAGATTAATTTTGAGGTAATATTTTCGAACCTGGTTTTACCAAAGAACATCGGTCTGTTCAATATTTGAAAAGGAAAGAAAGGATCACGACTTAAGCGAAAACTTACACCCTCTGAGAAAATTACAGAAAATACTTTCACATATAAATTCTGCAGAGCGCGTACAAACGTTCTAGGTAATGTCACATCTGGCGTCATATGACATCCAATGAATTTGATAATCATTGCATTCGAAAAAACATGGTCTGAATATTTGCCATACAATTTTCATTGTTATAGACCATTGGCAATTACATTTTCCGAAAATGTCTAAAATTAATTCAAAGTGAAAATAGGATATTCTCCGAAAATGCTTAAACTTACAGTGTAGAAATATCACGTGACCGTAACCTCACTAAAAGCATCAAATATAAAACAAAAGTGTCAACATTTGGCTCCGCTTGAACATAGAAATTAACCCGTAAGAATTTCGTTTCGATTTCGATTCGTCGATTGCAATGGGACAGGTGTCAGTCTAAGGAAAAAACTTATTTTATTCTTATCTGAACTGAAACTTGACATTAGTGGTTCTAATCTTGGATTACGCATAAAACCTTTGCTGTTTCGAATTTGGAAAACAGGACACCAGTAGACACAACTAGAGCGTAACATACACATTCTGTGAAATTTTAAGCGATATCGGTCCAGAATAATGGTTGTAGACCGCGTTCAAACTTCTGTAGACATCGTCAAAGTTGACGTCATATGAAGTCATAGGCATAAGAAATTCAATAAAATGAAATATTCAGTATCTTAAATATAGGCCTTTAATGTTTAATGCCACTGGGACCTTAGCAACATAGAGAAATTAATGCGTAGATATAAGAAACTCTTGACGTCAATAGACATTCGTTGTCACAGAAGAAAAAGAAGTCTTCGAGACTAATATTCAGTCTAAATATCAGCTTTCTAACTGATTTGGAAGCTATTTTGTACGTACATGTATTTGAAATTTGACGTCAATCGTTCGAATCTTGAATTAGCAATCGAACCATTAACTTTTCGAATTTAGACAAGTGGACAACGGTTTACACAACTAGAGTGTTGCATATACATTCGATGAAAATTGATGAAAATCGGTCCATAAATAAAGACTGTAGATCGCGTAAAACTTATTTGTCTTGACGTTAAATCTGACGGTTTATGAAGTCAAATGAATATACATTGCATTCAAAAGCACATGGTTTGAAGTATACGCCATTAAATTTCCATGATCTTTGAAACTTTAAAACATATTTAAATTAACGTGTAGATATCAGATATTCTTTTTTACTTTATGATAAAATATGACGTCAAATGACGTTCATCTTCATAGATTGTTAAACACACATACAGACTTACAATCTCTCTAAATATCAGCTCTCTTAGTCATCTGGAAGCGATTTTATACGTAATTGAAATTTGATGTCAATGGTTCTAATCTAGGATTGGCCATAAAACCTTTGCCTTTTCGAATATGGAGAAACGGTCAGGGGTTGCACAATTAGATCGTAACACACATTCTGAGAAATTTTGATGAAAATCGGTTCAAAAATAACGGCTTTAGACCGCGTACAAACATTTTTAGACGACGTCAAGTTTGACGTCAAAACACGTCATAAGCAAATGAAAATCATTGAAGTGCAAAATGTTCAATGTGGAGCATATACTATTAAATTTTTAAGGACGTTTGCAACACGGAAGTTAAGATGTAGAAATTAGAAATATGTTCACCTTATAACGTCATATGACGTCAAATGACGTACATCTTCACATAATAAAAAGCAATCTTGGAGGCTTATATTCTGTCAAAAAATCAGCCCCTTAACATATCTGAAAGCGATTTTATAGGTACATTGTGTGTATTTGAAATTTGAAGTCAAAGGTTCGAATCTTGGATTCGCCATAAAACCTTTGCCTTTTCGAAATTGGAAAACAGACACCGATATGCACAAAATGGAACATAATATACCCATTCTGTGAAAAAATTATGGAAATCGGTCCAGAAATTATGGCTGTATACCGCGTACAAACTTTTGTAGACAACGTCAAAGTGTGACGTCATATGATGTCATAAGCCTATTTAAAATCAATGAAATCAAAATTTCAGCATATGAAGCATATACCATTAAATTTTCATGGTCCTTGGACTCTTGCAACATATAGTAATTAACGTGTAGAAAAGAAGAAAAAAATAATAAGACCTAGATTTCGTTTGTCCCGTACACACGATAGGGCTTTCTGTTCCTATGGCCTAAGTGTCATTGTGACCTTGACCTTTGATTTTATTACCCCAAAGTCATGGGTCACAATATACAGGCCCTGGGTAACGTCCGTACCAAGTTTCACAGACATAGGCTTATTCCTTCTCAAGTAATAAATAAAAACGATTTATATTAAGTGTCACTTTGATCCCGACCTTTGACCAAATGACCTGAAAATCAATAGTGATCATCCACTATCCATGTCATCCTCTCATCTACGTATGAAGATAGCACACATATTAGTTATCAAGTTATTGAGTGGACATTGATATGGTAACGGATGGACAGATGGAAAATTGCCTTATCATAATAAGGGCGTATAACTAAACTTGGTGTTGTAAGAAAGCTCTAAGTGTTAATCCTGAAGAAATCATAATTTTTGACTCAAAGTTCACGAAACTACAGCGTTTCAATTTCGTTAAAAGTAAACTTTTCTCCTTTCTGCAATAACTCAACCAATTCAACCCCGATCTTCAAAAACTAAATATCACCTGAAAGGTCTTTCAAATCACTACAGATTTTACCAGGTAGATTTTTTTCGTTTTTGAGATACACCTTGCCGAATAAAAAGACCAATAACTGACATATGACCTTGACCTTTACTATTTTCCGGAAACGGAAATGACTAAGGTAAATGAGATACTACGTTGCACATTCAGTGAAAATTTTATGCAAATCGGTCAAAAGTTAAGGCATGTAGGGCTAAAAAACCCTACATTTTGGATTAAAAGTTTGTTAACGCGTCATGACGTCATTTTACGTCATACGACATCAGTCTTTCCAGAGCTGTAAGAAATTGTTAAGACACATATTCTGTCCAAATATTAAGTTTCTATCTTATCTGAAAGCTTTGTAATACTTAAATACATTTTCAGGTCCAAAGTTCGAAACTTGGTTCAGCCATAGATCCTTGGTCGTTTTGAATGTTGCAAAATGTATATAATCCTGCACAACTAAATCGCAATCCATACATTCTGTGAAATAAATCAAGTCAATTGGTCAAGAAATGACGGCTGTAGAGCGCGTACCCTTTTGGTACCTTTTTTCAACCCTGAGGTTAAGTGACATCAAATGAAGAAAAAATTTGCTGCAATCAAAAGCGCCAAAGTCACTGTGCATACTGTTAAAATTTCATGCTGCTGCCTTGTCGGTAACCTGTTTTAATTTAAACCTCAAAAGGAAGAAAAAAGTAGAATAATAATAATAAGAAAAAACATAACAAACCCAATAGGTCTTTCTGCTTGAGGCAGAAAGCCCTAAAAAAACAGTACAAACCCAATAGGACTTTCTGCCTGTAGGCAGAAAGTCCTAATAATAATAATAAGAGGAAAAAAAAACCCTGTAGGCAATAAAAACCTAGCATCATATTAATATAAAATCTTAAGGATTTTAGGACTGGGGTGCTTGCAACGCTGTTCTAAGGAAGCACACATTTTGGATTGGACAACATTTTGGGGCTATATTTAGAAATTTTATATTTATAGATTTCCCTCTTTTTTACTACACAGAGAAAAAAGACCAAAATTTGTTTTCTCTCTTAACACTAAATGGTGACAATTTACATGTTTATTTCAGACTCAGAACGATTATGTTACGTATGTCGAAATTGAATAAAATTGTGTTGAAAATCGATGCTGGGGATATTGTAGTTTATAAGCTGTGATAACTGTAACAGATAATACACAGGAGACAAATTCGCAATTCATGCGGAGATATTTCGGACCATGACTGGCTGGCATTTCCAGCAATAGCCAACAATATATACATAAAAAAATCAGGATTATGTCACAAAATGAAACAGGTCAGTAGTACTGCATCTGACAGGCATGGCAAAGGTTGTAAGTAAGTCCCAACTGTTTGTTTTTTTTGTTGTTGTTTTTTTACACCTTATTGTTCTTCTTTTAATTTCTTTTGCAATATGAGACATACATATTTTTGTAATAATGAAAATCAGTAATTCAAGTGCATGTGTGTGTATACATATATAAAACACTAAGTTACATGTAATTCAAATCCCTCGAGAAGGATGCACGATTAAAAATATATGCGTACAGTCAGACGCATGCAAATTTGATACATTGAAACTCGAAATATCATGGCTTTTGTCTGCACCGTTCAATCAGTTCCAACTTCATAATGGTTAATAATCCTGGGTTTTCCTGGGCGACTATCCTGCCGATGTGCGACCTGCTTTGATTTTGCCAACATATCATAATCCCTACTGCGACCCACATTTACATGCATAATAATCTTAATTCTACCAAATTAGTGATAGCACTGATTACAGCATTAATATTCGAAAAAAATAAATGTCCAAGAGTCAACCGTAAAATTTGAAGTGAAAATTTAAATGGGAGTCATTAAAAAGACGAAAATTTATTGGCCCCGGAATTATCATATGTATGTCGAACTCGAAAGGTAGTCAGTAAATAAAGAAAATAAATCAATGGATTTAGTTTCCAGAGCAAAAATGTGTATTTTTTTCTGTTTCAACGTCTGTTAGTCTGTAATTTGGGTCATCGTGTTTTAAATTAATGACTGAAATCCAGCTCGGGCTGTCCTTCGCTATAATATAATCTTAACGGAGCTGTATTTCAATGGAGATTTGAGATTTTGATTGTTACGTTACATTTTGGATTATACTTAGTTCATGTAAATTTTAACACTAATGAACTAGCAGTATAATCGGACATTTCTTACGAAAAGATCACCTGTAATTTGATGGTCGTCGCATTACCACTGAATATGTTCAGCTTCAAAAACAAAAACAACAAGATGAAAAAAGAGAGAACAATGCTGTTTTGGGTTAAAATAAACATTTTTTTAAATTGCCTCCACATACCATCTCTCCAACATCTGTTCAGCATTTACTTTTCTATTTTTTGATTAACAAAAATAAATAAATTTAAAAAACAATTAAGCCACAGGCATAACAGAAAAGAGAGCAGTCAGGTTTTTAAAAAGACAATAATGTACTTTTTTTTACTTATTTTTGTATTTGTCTCTAGGCTGGCTCTATTTATCTATTATCGGTGAATTTGCAGCGTTCTCTGAGAAATCACATAAATTTTGAAAGTTGGACTGACTTATTTGCCAGGAATTTTCTTTACACCTCCGTGTCACACAACACTCAGTCTCGATGTGAACATGCCATGTAATCCATTTGTGTAATGTCTGTATTTAGATATCCAGTGTGGTTTAAAATCATATCCAGCTTATCACTTCTCAAGTTATTGTTAAGGTTTATGCCGAGTAAATCCGTTTGATTATAGGTAGAACATTGTATTTTTAAAAGTTTAAATCGCACACGTCTAACTGTATACACTTGGACGGCCATTTTGTATTTATTATTTCCGGTTGTTGTTATGGTGCTGGTTCTCTGTGTATTGTACTATACTTAAGCTTTACAGTCCATTTGATAAATAATAGAAAAAGATCAAACCACCTGCGGACACCTGCATGCACAACATGAGCGTAACATATTCATTTTGTGAAATTATGATGAAAATCGGTCCAGAAATAATGGCTGAAGACCGCATACAAACTTATTGTCCTGGCGTCAAATCTCATGAATATGAAATTCAATGCATTCAAAAGAACATGGTTTGATGTATATGCCATTAAATTTCCATGGTCCTGGGATCTTAACAACATATATAGATTTACGCATAGATGGTCAATGGTTCAAATCTTTGATTCGTTATAAAACCTTTGCCTTTTCGAATTTTGAAAAACGGAATGCACAACTAGAGCGTAACATATACATTCTGTGAAATTTTGATGAAAATCGGTCTTGAAATAATGCATGTAGACGGGGTACAAATTTTTTTAGACGACGTTAAGTTTGACGCCAAAACACGTCATAGGTAAACAAAAAACATTTCCATGCAAAATGTTTTATATGAAGCTTATGCTATTTAACTTTCAAGGTGATCGGACGTTTGCAACATATAGAAGTTAACACGTAGAAATTAGATTTTTTTTCAATTCATGACGTCATATGACGTCAAATGACGTTCATTTTCACAGGATGTAAAACACATTTGGAGACTTATATTCTACCAAAAAAATAAGCTTTCTTACAAATCTGGAAACGATGTTATACGTATTTGAATTTTGACGTCAATAGTTCGAATCTTGGATTGACCATAAAACCTTTGCCTTTTCGAATTCGGAAAAACAGACACAAGGATGAACAACTAGAGCAACATTCTAGAACATACACATTCTGTGAAATTTTGATGAAAATCAGCCGAGAAATAATGGCTGTAGACCGCGTACAAACTTTTGTAGACAACGTTAAGTGTAATGTCATATGACGTCATAGGCATATGAAAATCATTGAAATCAAAATTTCAGCATCTGAAGTATACGCCATTAAATTGTCATCATCCTTGGACCATTACAACGTATAGAAATTAACGCGTAGAAAAGAAGAAAAAAAGAATAAGAACAAGATTTCATTCGTTGATACGAATGATAGGACTTTCTGCTAACATTGAAAAATATAAAGATTAATACCGTTAGAAAGAATATATATTAAATTCCCAACCTTTTACCTTTTTTTTCGTATGGACTTCTCATGCATGAACTTTGTGAAATAAGCCATATGGCAAAAATAAATAAATCTTTGTTTTGATATCGCTTTCTTATAACTTAGTATTCTAGGTACCAAAATAAATGGCCTGAAAATCCCGACAATTCCATTGTAGCATATATGGCGCTAGTTTTATAGGTATTCAAAATATAAGCAATTAATCTTAAACCTCTTAATTCTGCATATCAAAATTCATTTTTTTTTTATTTTCGTGTACAGTCGCGGGAATAAAATAGTAAATCACGGTGCATAACCATATCGGCAAGCTCTCTGCGGAAATCGCTATATCGGCTGGCTCTCTGCGTTCGCACCGGTCATTCTCTGCCATAAACACTAGCAAACGCTGGACGGAAGGAAAAGAAACAGACCAATGGTCACTTTTCAAAGGTGAGTTGCTCAATATATTGCACGGAATATTAGAGTATCTTAGCTATGTATATGCGTGTAAACTTTTCAATTATCAGCGACTGCGACCTGAAACTCGGCCGAACAGTTTAGTGATGTACCAACATAAACAGAACTTCGGCACTTTCTACAGGCTTCAGCAGGTTATTGAGAGACAGTATTACAGTCATTTGGAGACGATGTCTACTTAATGCAGTTATAGTGCTGCCACACTGCAGTATCACGCCGTAGACATGTGGCATGATACCACACCCAGTCACATTATCCTGATACCGAGCCAACCAGTCTTGCAACTACCCTTATATGCTGAGCGTCAAGCAAGGGAGCTATAACAGTACCATTTTTTACGGCTTTGGTATCGAACCCACGACTTCCCGCTCACGAGGCGGACGCTCTAACCACTCGGCCACCGGGAACGGTACACTTGTTTAGCTAGTAATATCAATATGATATATGTAAAAAGTTTGTTGTTTTTTTTGCAATTTCTATGACTAATACATATCTGTAAACTTACATTTTCCGAAAATGCTTCAATTAAGGTGAAAGCGAAAGTAGGATATTTATGAAAATTCTTACAATTGGCTTTAAATTGGTATTTTTTTATGTAACTTCCTTATTTTTTTATCAATTTCAAAACTCTAGATGCCAAAATAATCGTCTTAAAATTCTCTACATCTCACTTGCTTAATTTAAGCAATTATTTATAATGATTCTTAAGATATAAGCCGTAAAACTCGGCAAAATCGCTGAAATTATACATGTTTAAATTCTTATTTTTGATGTAACTTCCTTATACTTTGATCAATTTCAAAACTTTATGTACCAAAATAATCGTCTGAAAATTCTCTACATTTCACATGCTTTATCTATAGGAATTTTTTTAATACTTTTTGAGATACAAGCTCTTAAACCTCCTGAAAAAAGAAAAAAATCAGCAAAGCTATATGCACGAATTTCGTTTTTACCCCATTACTCCATGAATCTTAGGACAATCATTAAGCTTTAAGCATCAAAATAACGGCCAAACATTGCTCTACAAATAATATTCATCATCATATTTTCAAAAATCAAAGGCTTTAGAGATATTAACTGTTAAACACACTGAGGGTTACCAAATTTTCGTTTTTCCGCCATAACTCAACCGATTCAACCCCGATCATCAAAAACTAAATATCATCTGAAAGGCCTTTCTAAACACTACAAATTATTTGCATAGTGTCTGGATAGAATATTTACCGTTTTTGAGATATTTAAGGCCGAAGAAAAAGTCTGTAATTGATATATGACCTTGACCTTTGGGATTTTCCGGAAACGGAAGTGCCAAGGCTCCATATAATCTAATACTGCATCTTCAGACAAAATTTCAAGAAAATCATACAAAAAATAAAGCCTACAGGGCTTAAGAACCGTTAAGTTTTAATACGAAACTTTTATAAGCATTTTGACGTCATGTGACGTCATATGGCGTTCATCTTTTCAGAATGTAAAGAAGTCCTAGAAACTAATATATAGTCCAAATATCGGCTTTCTAGCTCTTCTGGAAGCGATTTAATACGCATTTGAAATTTGACGTCATTATTTCGAATGTTGGATTCGCCATAAAACCTTTGCCTTTTCAAATTTTGAAAAACGGACACCGAAAAGTACAACTAGAGCCTTACATACACATTCTGTGAAATTTTGATGAAAATCGATCCAGAAATAATGGCTGTACACCGCGTAAAACCTTTTTCACCTGACGTCGAATATAAAATTAATTGCATCCGAAAGGTCATGGTTTGAAATATATGCCATAAAATTTTCATTGTTCTGAGTCAATGGCAACACATTGAAATTAACACAAATATAAGAGGAAGAAAAAAGAATAATAAGAAGAAGAACTAGATTTCGTTTGTACGGCAAACGATAGGACTTTCTCAATCAAACTGAAAATTATTGATATGAAATACGCAGAAAATATTAGGTTTCTAGAGTGTAACCTATACATTCTTTGAAAATTTTAGACGAATTCATCAATTCATAATGTCTGTAGAGCGCTTACAAACTTTTTTATCTGACGTCTATTCTGATGTCATATGAATAAGAATATTATTGCATATGAAGATTCAGCATATTTAACATGCTATAATATTTTTGTAATTCTGGACAATTGGGATCACATTGAATTTATTGCACCAGAAATAAAAACATATTATAATCCCATTACGTCAAATGACGTCTGGCCTATGGAAATCTAAAGAAATTAAGCTTTATACCTCGAATAGGGCCTCTGAAATACTAAACTTAATTCCGAGGTCATATTTTCGAAACTTGGTTTCACCACAGAACCTCGGTCTTTTCAATATTTTGAAAACTAATAATCATATTTGGTAAAACGGAGACGGGTTGGCACATCTTAAGCGTAACATACACATTCTGTGAAATTTTGATGAAAATCCGTCCTAAAATAATGGCTGTAGACCGTGTACTAACTTGTGTAGACGTCAAATTTGATGTCATGTGACGTCATAGGCATAAGGAAATCAATGAAATGAAATATTAAGTATCTCAAATATATCAAGTAAATTTTTCATGCCCCATTGGAACTTTGCAACATATAGAAATTAACGCTTAGATATCAAACATTCTTTTTGACCTTATGACGTTAAATGACGTTAATCCTCACATAATAGAAATAAGTCTAAAAGACTAATATTCAGTCCAATATCCACTTTCTAAATCATATGAAAGCGATTTTATACGTATTTGAAATTTGACGTCAATGGTTCGAAACTTGGATTCTCCATTGAAGCATTGCCTTTTCGAATTTGGAAAACCGGACAAGGAATACACAACAAGAGAGTTACATATACATTCTGTGAAAAGTTGATGAAAATCGGTCAAAAAATAATGGCTGTACACCGCGTAAAACCTTTTTGCCCTGATATCAAATCTTACGTGATATAACGTTACATTATTATGGAATACATTGCATTCTAAAGTTCATGGATTGATGTATAAACTATTAAATTTCCATGGTCCTGGGAAGTTAACAACATATTTGAATTAACGCGTATATATCAGAAATTCTTTTTTCAACTTATGACGTCATCTGACATCAAATGACGTTCATCTTCATAGAATATAAAGCAGACTTGGAGACTTATAGACTATCCAAATATCAGATTTCTAACTCATCTGGAAGCGATGTTATACGTATTTGAATTTTGACGTCAATAGTTCGAATCTTGGATCCGCCAATAAACCAGTGCATTTCCGAATTTGGAAAAACGGACACCGTTTTGCACAACTAGAGCCTAACATACACATTTTCTGTGAAATTTTGATGAAAATCGGCCAAGAAATAATGGCTGTAGACCGCGTACAAATATTTTAAAACGACGTCAAGTTTGACGTCAAAACACGTCATAGTCAAATGAAAATTATTGAAATGCAAAATGTTTTATCTGAAGCATTTGCTATTAAATTTTCAAGGTGCTCGGACATTTTCAACATATAAAAATTAACACGTAAAATTTAGTAATTTCTTTTCACTTCATGACGTCATATGACGTTCATATTTTGAGAATGTAAATAAATTCTAGAGACTGATATTCTGTCCAAATATCATCTTTCTAGCTCATCTGTAATCGATTTTATACGCATTTGAAATTTGACGTCAATGGTTCGAATCTTGGATTCGCCATAAAACCATTGCCTTTTCGAATTTTGAAACACGGATACAGGGATGCACAACTAGATCCTAACATACACATTCTGTTAAATTTTGGTGAAAATCGGCCCTGAAAAAAATGGCTGTAGACCGCGTACAAATATTTTAAGACGACGACAAGTTTGACGTTCATCTTCTAAGAAAATAAAGGAAACCTAGAGATTTATATTCTGTCCAAATATCATCTTTCTAGCTCATCTGTAAGCGATTTAATACGCATTTGAAATTTGACGTCAATGGTTCGAATCTTGGATTTGCCATAAAACCTTTGCCTTTTTGAATTTGGAAAAACGGACACGGAAAGGCACAACTAGAGCCAAACATACACATTCTGTGAAATTTTGATGAAAATCGGTCCAGAAATAATGGCTGTAGACCGCGTACAAACCTTTTCACCTGACGTCGAATCTGACGTTATATGACGTTATATGAATATATAATTCATTGTATCCGAAAGCTCATGGTTTAAAATATATGCTATAATATTTTCATTGTTCTGATACAATGGCAACACCTCAAAATTAACACAAACATAAGAGGAAGAAAAAAAGAATAATAAGAAGAAGAACTAGATGTCATTCGTCTGAACGAATGATAGGACTTTCTGCAACCTGTGTTAATGCAAAAAGCAGGAGATAGAAGTTTCATGTAATGACTCACCTCTGGTAGTATTTCATGTTCATGCTGAACAAATGACATTATATTCCGCGAAAAATAAGCGAAGAAAAAAGAAATAAGTAGTAGTAGTAGTATGCTTATGACGTCATATGACGTCTCGACATAAAATATATTAAGAAATTATGCAGAACTGCAAACTGTGTAAGTTTCAATTTCTATCTCATCCCGAAGTTCTTTAACCTTAAAATGAAATTTTTGGTCCTATGTTCGAATCTTACTTCAACCACAATACTTCGGTTTTTCGGAATTAAGGTTAGTTGACAAAATATTCACACCTTAGTTTCAAGATGTATCATCTGTAAAAATTTAAAGAAAATCTGATCATAAATAGCGACTGTAGAGCGCGAACACCATTTTCACTATTTTTAGCTGTGACGTCATGTGACGTCATAGGGTGCTGACAATCATTGAAATCAAAATTTCCTCACGTGATTACAAATTGTTAATACACCCAGTCCTCGTCCTAGGACTATTGCAACATATTAAAATAAGCGTTTAGTTAGGAAGAAGAAAAGAATAATAATAATAAAAAAATGACGTCACGTGACGTCATATGACGTTTATTTTCACATAATTGTTAATACACCCAGAGACCTACTAACTGACAAAATTTCAACTTTCTATCTCAAATAGGACAGTTTTATAAGCATTTAAATATTGACGTCATTGGTTCGAATCTTGGATCCGCCATATATGCTTGGACTTTTCGAATTTTGAAAAACGGACACCGGTATACACAATAAGAACGTAATATACACATTCTGTGAAAATTTGATGAAAATCGGCCCATTAATAATGACTCTGGACCGTGTACAAACTTTCGTAGTCAATTTCAAATGTGACGTTATATGACGTCAAAGGCTTCTGAAAATCATTGAAATCGAAATACCAGCGTCTGAATCATTTGTCCTTAAATTTTCATAGCCCTTCGACAATTTCAGCATATAGAAATACTATTGTTAATATTAGAAATACATTATCATATAATGACGTCATGTGACGTCATATGACGTTTATTTTCAAAAAATATTTAAGACACTTAGAGACCTATATACTTACCAAATATCACTTTTCTATCTCAAATAGGACCGATTTTATAAGCATTTAAAAATTTACGACCTTGGTACGAATCTTGGAATCGCTATAGAACCTTGGACTTTTCGAATTGCCCTTCGACAATTTCAACATATAGAAATATTCTTGGTAATATTAGAAATACATTATCATATAATGACGTCACGTGACGTCATATGACATTTATTTTCACAAAATGTTTAAAACTTCTACAGACATATATACTGACTAAATATCAACTTTCTATCTTAAATAGGACATATTTTATAAGCATTTAAACATTTACGACCTTGGTTCGAATCTTGGATTCGCTATAGAACCAAGTACTTTTCGAATTTTGAAAAACGGACACCGGGATGCACAACTAGAACTTAATATACACAATCTGTGAAAATTTGATGAAAATCGGTTCACAAACAATGGCTGTAGACCGCGTACAAACTTTTGTAGCATATTTCAACTGTGACGTCATATGACGTCATAGGCATATGAAAATCATAGAAATCAAAATTTCCTAACGTGACTAATAAGTCATAAAAATTTCATCGTCCTAGGAGTATTACAACATAGAAAAATAAGCGTTTAGTTAGGAAGAAAAAAAGAATAATAAGAAGCAGAAGAAGAAGAAGAATAAACAGTACAAACCCAATAGGACTTTCTGCCGAAAGGGCAGAAAGTCCTAATAATAAAATAACAGTTTCATTCGTTGATAAATTTCTGCTACATTTGTCAAACACTAAATTCGAAGAAAGTAAAAGGATATCAAATTTCTACTTTTAACATGTTTTTGTAGGGCCATAACTCCATAAACTTTGAAAAATAAACCGATTAACTTGGAGGGTATGGCAAAAGTAACTGAAAATCATTGTTTTTTTGTTTGTTTTTTGTTTTTTTTTAAATTTCATTTAACTTGTCCTTTTCTTATAATCTATGTAATAAAACAGATTTATTGTAATTGCTTACAATTCTATTGTCACATAATTCGGTCCAGCTTTAGAGGTTTTCAAGATATAAACAATGATTGAACTTTACATTTTTATCAAAATGGAAATGACATTGTTCCACAGGATCAAATGCTACACCTTCAATAAGAATTCATGCAAATCAAACAAAAAATAAGGCCTACAGGTCTTAAAAACCGTTTATTTTAACAGAAAAAAATAACTTTGGCCTACTTCTCTGAATATAAAGAAGACTTGTACTGAAATTTGACGTCAATGCCTCTAATCTTGGATTAGCCATAAAACCTTTGCCTTTTCGAATTAAAAAAAAATGTACACCGGTAAGAGCGTAACATACACATTCTGTGAAATTTTGATGAAAATCCGTCCAGAAAAAAAATGTCTGTAGACCTTACAAACTTGTGTAGACAACGTCAAGTTTGATGTCATATGATGTCATAGACATAAGAAAATCAATAAAATGAAATTTTCAGTACCTTAAATATATGCAGAAAATTTGTCATGCCCCTGGGACCTTAGCAATATATAGAAATTAACGCGTAGTTATCAGAAATTATTTTTGACCTTATGACGTCATATGACGTCAAATGACGTTCGCACTAATATCATAGAAGGGAGTCATAGAGACTAATATTCAGCCCGAATATCAGCATTCTAAGTCATCTGGAAGCGATTTTATACGTTTTTGAAATTTGACGTCAATGGTTCGAATCTTGGATTCGCCATAGAACCATTGCCATTTTGAATTTGGAAAAAAGGACACCGGAAGGCACAACTAGAGCCTAACATACACATTCTGTGAAATTTTGATGAAAATTGGTCCAGAAATAATGGCTGTAGACCGCGTACAAACTTTTTCACCTGACGTCAAATCTGACGTTATATGACGTCATATGAATATGAAATTCATTGCATTCGAAAGCTCATGGTTTGAACTAAATGCCATCAAATTTTCATTGTTCTGGGCCAATGGCAACACATCGAAATTAACACAAATACAAGAGGAAGAAAAAAAGAATAAGAAGAATAAGAATAATAAAAAACATAACAAACCCAATAGGACTTTCTGCCGAAAGGGCAGAAAGTCCTAATAATAAAAAACATAACAAACCCAATAGGACTTTCTGCCGAAAGGGCAGAAAGTCCTAATAATAATAAACAGTAAACAAACAAATAGGACTTTCTGCTTTAGGCAGAAAGTCCTAACTAGATGTCATTCGTTTAAACGAATGATATGACTTTCTGCAACAGCTGCTTTATATAGTATATTAGAAGATGACATAATAGATAATCTGTCCAAATTGCAACTTTCTATCTCCTCTATTTCTATATAAAATAGCACAAATAGAACACATTCTGTGAATTTTAATAAAAGTCCGCCCATATCTTGCACATGTAGTTTACATACAAAATTTATACTATGTCATATGACATGAAAGAAAAATGAAACAGTGTTCAAATGTAAGTTTCTAACTTTCATCACACATAGAATTTCATCACTCCAGCTCAGTTGTAACCTTGTTTCATTTTAGCCTCAGTAGGAAGAAGAATTGAATATTTGTATAGTGCTATATCCTTTCGACACCTGTAACGTAGTTAAACGTATTTAGCGATTTTGGCGTGTTTGGGCTTCCGTAGTTTTGCCATAAATTCCTGGAATTTCGAACTATGGTGATATTTTGAAAGGTAACATCCCAACCTACAAACTGATGCAATATGAATATCGTTAGCATAACAATGCAGTTTTTAGATGGTCTAAAATGTGGGGCTGCGTGTGAATTTTTCAAGGCTTGCAAACTGCTCGCTAGCTACATAGTGTTGCAAATACGGATTTTTGTCTTGTGCCGTTGTACATGTATTAACTTATTATTGACGTCATTGGTTCGAATCTTGGATCCGCCATATATGCTTGGACTTTTCGAATTTTGAAAAACGGACACCGGTATACACAATAAGAACGTAATATACACATTCTGTGAAAATTTGATAAAAATCGGCCCATTAATAATGGCTCTGGACCGTGTACAAACTTTTGTAGTCAATTTCAAATGTGACGTCATATGACGTCATAGGCTTCTGAAAATCATTGAAATATATACCTATATACTATCCAAATATCACTTTTCTATCTTAAATAGGACCGATTTTATAAGCATTTAAAAATTTACGACCTTGGTTCGAATCTTTAATTCGCTATAGAACCATGGACTTTTCGAATTTTGAAAAACGGACACCGAGATGCACAACTAGAACTTAATATACACACTCTCTGAAAATTTAATGAAAATCGGCCCATTAATAATGGCTCTGGACCGTGTACAAACTTTCGTTGTCAATTTCAAATGTGACGTCATATGACGTCATAGGCTTCTGAAAATCATTGAAATCGAAATATCAGCATCTGAAGCATGCGGCATTAAATTTCCATAGCCCTTCGAAAATTTCAACATATAGAAATAATCTTGTTAGAATTAGAAATTCATTATCATATAATGACATCACGTGACGTCATATGACATTTATTTTCACAAAATGTTTAAGACTCCCAGAGACCTATATACAGACCCAATATCATCTTTCTATCTCAAATAGGACCGATTTTATAAGAATTTGAAAATTTACGACCTTGGTTCGAATCTTGGAATCGCTATAGAAGCTTGGACTTTTCGAATTTTGAAAAACGGACACCGGGATGCACAACTAGAACTTAATATACACATTTTGTAAATAAAATTGATGAAAATCGGTTCATAAACAATGGCTCTGGACCGCGTACAAACTTGTTTACCGTTGAAAATATACTTATAAAAAATATAAAAAATTTAAGTGTGACGTCATATGACGTCATAGGCATATGAAAATCATAGAAATCAAACTTTCAGCGATTGAAGCATGTGTCATTAAATTTTCATTGCCCTTCGACAATTTCAACATATAGAAATACTCTTGTTAATATTAGAAATACATTATCATATAATGACGTCACGTGACGTCATATGACATTTATTTTCACAAAATGTTTAAAACTTCTAGAGACCTATATACTGACTAAATATCAACTTTCTATCTTAAATAGGACAGATTTTTTTAAGCATTTAAAAAATTTACGACCTTGGTTCGAATCTTTGATTCGCTATAGAACCATGGACTTTTCGAATTTTGAAAAACAGACACCGGGATGCACAACTAGAACTTAATATACACAATCTGTGAAAATTTGATGAAAATCGGTTCACAAACAATGGCTGTAAACCGCGTACAAACTTTTGTAGCATATTTCAAATGTGACGTCATATGACGTCATAGGCATATGAAAATCATAGAAATCAAAATTTCATCGCATCAAGTATATGCCATTAAAATTTCATGGCCCTGGGACCATTGCAACATGCTTAAATTAACGCTCAGTTTGGAAGAAAAAAAAAGAATAAGAAGAATAAAAAAACATAACAAACCCAATAGGACTTTCTGCTTTAGGCAGAAAGTCCTAATAATAAAAAACAGTACAAACCCAATAGGACTTTCTGCCAGTAGGCAGAAAGTCCTAATAAAAAACATAACAAACCCAATAGGACTTTATTTTCATGACCAAAGTGGAATTTTGAAAAGTTAAGTAAGTATGCATATTTATATCCTAATAGACACTATCTGTTAAAATATCAGGCCGCCCGGATTAGAAATGACTGCTACAGAGCGCGAACTAAATTCGGTAGCATTTTTCAACTGTGACGTCACATGACGCCAAATGAAGATGAACATTGTTGCATTCAAAAGCGCCAAAGTCACTCTGATCACTGTTAAAATTTCAAGCGACTGGCTTATTGGCAACCTGTTTGAACCTCAAAAGGAGGATAAATAATAATAATAAGAAGAAGAAGAAAAAACATAACAAACCCAATAGGACTTTCTGCTTGAGGCAGAAAGCCCTAATACAATTTTGAAGAAAGCCGTAATTATAAAGGCAACATGCTTATCGGTCCTGATGTACACCATTGCATCCTAAAATGCACCTCATTCTCTCAAATATGCATCGCAATTTACCTTTCAACACGGGCACTCTTTCCTGCGAAGGAACGTGCGGATCGTGGGTAACTAACCCAATAACCGCTTTCCTTTTTTTTAAAACTTCAAATTGCTAGATTTCCATATACAAGCCGTTATCCGAAAAACATGAATATCTGCCATGTTTGATGACGTAATCACTTGAAATTTTCACGACTATTTTCACATCTTAGGTTGCGTCATTCCTGCAAATTTGGAACTCATACATCAACTTGCTAATTTTATATGATTTTTAAATAATGCATGCTTTAATATTCATGACGTCACAATCACGTGACCACACAAATATTCCTGGCAGTGTACATCACTTCACTTTAAAGCTTGTTTATCCTGAAAAAAAAAAAAATTGACTCAAAGTTCATTAAGTTACAGCGTTTCAATTTCGCTAAAAGTACACTTTTCGTTTTTCTGCCATAACTCAACCGTTTGAACCCCGATCTTCAAAAACTACATATCACCTGAAAGATCTTTTAAAGCACTACAAAAATTACTCTAATGTCTAGGTAGAATATTTTTCGTTTTTGAGATACCGATGGCCGAATAAAAACACCTAAAACTGACATATGACCTTGACCTTTGCGATTTTCCGGAAACGGATGTCACCATGCACGGTGGGACACGAGTAAATTGAAAGTAACATGCCAATCGCGAACCAAATTTGGTAGCTTATTTGAACTGTGACGTCATATGAAGTCATATGAAGATGAAAATTGTTGCATTCAAAAGGACCAATGTCACTCTGATTACTGTAAAGATTTCATGCTGCTGGTTTATTGGCAACCTGTTGAACCTCAAAAGGAGGGAAAATAATAATAAGAAGAAGAAAAAACATAACAAAAACAATAAGATTTTCTGCTTGAGGCAGAAAGCCCTAATAAGAAAAACAGTACACACAATAGGTATTTCTGCTATGACAGAAAACCCTTAAACAATACAAACACAATAGGTCTTTCTGCTCTGGCAGAAAGCCCTAATAATAAAACAGTACAAACCAAAAAGGACTTTCTTCTACAGGCAGAAACAAACATAAACCCAGTAGGTCTTTCTGCTTGAGGCAGAAAGCCCTAATAATAGTGAGAACAAAC
>CM037788.1:7644642-7694642 GCA_021229015.1 Solen grandis | reverse complement strand
GAATAACCTCTTCAACAGCAGGGATTGTCCTGGAGGCATCAGATTTCCATAGAATTCGGGAAAGCGATGCATTCTCTAAGGCTGGTGTCAATTTTCCAAATTTGATTGCACAAATGTATTTATTGGTTGACAGGCTATACCATTATTTGCGGATACTCCTGCCTGTGCAAAACATTTCTAGAATAATGAAGTAATAAAATCCCTGTGCATGCTCTGTTTAAATGCGACCACTACCATGTAATGATAGACGAGATGGGGAAAGTAAATATTGGAAAATTATTTAGATATGTTGTTTTTAGAAGGAAAAATGCAGACATCATGTTAAAGCCTGGTTGTTGTGAATAAGAATTGAAGAAACTTAGGCTTTCATTGTGTGTTATTATGGCCACACCTACAGCGCCTTGACGCAACAGTGAAACATTCATTGAGGTATGAGACAAGACATGGCAGTGACGTAACTTCACTTTACGAGGAGGTAATGGTTATAAAAAAGTATGATACCAAGTTTCAAAACAATACCTCAAAGGGTTCAGTAAGAAAATAAGATAGTGCGAAAAACTTAACCAAAGATTCAAAGTCAAAAAAGGCACAATTTGGTAGAAATCCATTACAGAGATATCCACACTTATTACTGGTTGGGGTGATGGCCATAAACAAGTATTCAAAGTTTTACATCACTACCTCAAAGGGTTTAGTGAAAAAAGGTGAGGTAGTACAAATATCTTAACTGATAATCTAAGTCAAAAGGGACATAATTTAACAAAAATCCACGACAGAGTTATTTACTCTTGTATACGGTTTGGAGGTGATGTCTTAAACACGTATTCTTAGTTTCAAGGCAGTAACTTAAAAGTTTCAATGAAAAAGTGAGGTAGTACAAAAACTTAACTAGATTCGAGAAAGGGGCATACTTTGGTCAACATCCATGACAGAGTTATGTACTCTTGCCTACATATGGAGGTGATGGTCATAAACAAGCATTCCAAATTTCACACACACACACACTCACACACACACACACCTATTACAAGACATATCGCAAGCCATGACAGACTCACACGTTTATTAACCTATACATGCGACTACTTATGCGATCAAAATAATCGCTGACACAAATCATTCTCGTACTCAGATCAGCTATGTAACCTTGATACCTTATCCTGTAATCTGGCTAAACTAATATATGTTAATAGGATATTAGTAGGATTTCTAATAGTATATTCCTTCTTTAGGCAGTCCATTTATCACTTGATGGACAATGGTCACAGTTCAATGATGAATGGATTACATTAAATAAATGTGTTCGAAAACGGTTTGAAAACAAATCATTTTCCGGTTGTCAAATAGATAAATATGGAAAACAATATTTTCATACATAAATACTTAAAGGAAGCTGAGTTAAATAACACAAATGATGCATCGAAGGCAATAAAAGTCTACTCTAGCGAAGAATCCGATGCTTATGACTGTTTGTGTCAAAAAGATATAGCGATATGTTATGAGGATCGCTTTATGTTGTCTGCTATATAGATCATGATAGAACACGGGTGTTGTATTGCAGTATGTGTGGTATCAACTCTTGTATGAGTACGTTCGAAGCTAATGCTAGTTTTATTTAGTCTTCTCGAATGTTCTTCGATATTTTAGAGCTGGATGTTGATTTAGCTGTTTAAATATCATATTATAGAAGAAGTCTAAATATACTGTCTGGTATTTTAAATATCGTTATTAAATAACGATAATTGTTAGTATGGCACACAGCCATGATACAAAATTTTATAGTGTATTAAGTTACTACAAGTGTATCAAAGTTCAGTACTAACTGATACAGTCAACATCGTATATGCGACCACCTGTATTAAACGACTTTTTTTATTAAACGACCGTTATAAATCACGCCCGAACGTTTTTACTATAACAGTTTATCCCATGAAGCGACTTTTTTATTATGCGACCAGCGACCACATAAACCAAGTCCAAGCACGTAAGATTATGCACAAAATCAACTTTTTTTAGCGACCGTGTTTGATTCCGTTGCTGATTATCGTGTACGCTGAAGCATGTGTATATTCATCTTTAACACATCCGAACAAACAAACAATTATCCCGATCATAAGTGCTCACTTGAAACAAATTTGTTTTGACCACGCATGACTGCACCATGTGCAACTTAATTCTAAATATAGTTCCTGGTTCCCGTTTCAACAGTTACTAAGCATAACATAGGTGAAACCATCCCTCCAAATGCCGAATGATTCGGATTCTGGTAAATCAATATTTGGGAATAAGGTAAATTAATACTTCCGGATGTAATGCGTACCATTAATAATTCGTACCTATAAGTATGTACATTGCGTGTTATGATACGCGACCAGGGAGCACGGTTGAAATAAATTTATCGGGGGTTTCTGGATTTATGTTAGACAGAGACATAAAGAAAGCTCATTGCTAAATAAAAATTTTTCTTGAAATTGTCCGAATCCATCCATGAATTTGAGGTCAAATGTTGTGTTTTTCCACCGAGCACCAAATGCAAAGACATGACAAAAATAAGCATGTTGACACATTGTGTAGTAATACGTATAACGTTATGATACAATTCAGCTTACAGTTTGTATATATATGACTTGTTTGCCTGGATTTCCAAAAATATCTATTAAGATACCATTTCATTAAGCGACCACTTTTTGGCAGTTCCATGAGCGGTCTCTTAATACAATGTCGACTGTATATCCCAACCGATAAAGAAATTCTGAATGCATTTGATTGAAGCGTCTGACTATCCCTATATGTAAGGTCACCAGAATATTGATTCAAGGAGAAAAAACACTGCAAATCATTTCTCATATTTGATTCGTCTAAATTTCCCCATTTGCAAGGCCATCAAAGTATCAACTGAAGAAAAAAAACACACATTTCAAAATATTTATAACAGTACATCTCGTGTCAATTTCAGTTTTGAAAATAAACAGCACCGGTTTTATGTACAGCTATAATAAATTTACCAAGATATGTTGCAATGAATTGTTTCTCACTTACAGATAACATACCTTAAAGCTATACAATTTCAGTGTCTCGTATAAGATTTATTAAGCACACTATGCATAAAACTAACCTTAACAGTACAATCTGCCAAATATATCAACATTCTTAACCTTACTGACCCCATGGCTCTCTGATGCATCTCACAGCAATTGTTAAATGACAATAAATGATGATAAATGAATTCACATGAACTTTGTGCGTTTTATATTTAAAAAAAAGACAAGATTGATTCATCAAGACATGCAATAGAATAGGCGGGCTGCACGATCATGCTGGTTTGGGGAAGTGGTCCTTATAGGACCTTCTGGTGTTTATTTAGTTTAAGGTAATTTAATGCTACATTCGATGTTTTTGTCAAGCTCATGTTAGGTAAATTAAAATAGCACGTTCGACGAAGAATGCGCCTGGTTTTCAATAAAATGCATTCTTTAAGGTCATATCAATGTGTTTACAAGAGCCTGAAGTCCAGAATTGTTACATTGATTTTATCGATATTTAGAACAAAACAATTTTACAAAAAAAAAAGGTATTCATACATGTATGTTAAGAACGTAATTTAATACCTGCTTTAACCCTTTCCCTCATATAGACTCATTTTGACGCACTCAATAGGTACCACATTAAGCCTAATCTGCAGAAAGCCAAACTCAAAACTTACCAAATTTAATTGTAAAATCCTCATTACCAGACCACTGAGGAGCAGCGAACAGCATAAAGCCTGATCAGCCTGCGAGTTACTCGCAGGCTGATCTGGTTTTATGTTGTTCGCATAGGTCTTTTCATGGTATCCTCTATGAGGGAAAGGGTTAAAACTCTTTTTACTCTTATCAGACAACTTGCAGTTTTGTGAATTATTTAATCATAAGTAAAGCATGATTATCATTTTTGGATGTTACAATAACTATACAAATTCATAATTTCTTATTGCTTATCATCTAACAAACATTAGGACATGTATTTCATTTCTTGCAACTGTGAGATTTCAAAATGAAATACCGTATATAATGCTCTAAAATGTTTCCTTTCATCAACCAAATTTTCATTTTAGTACCTTCAGAAATGTCAAATTCAGCAACATAGCTTAGTTAGCAGACTGTGTGTCCTTGTTAACGTAAAAGGTAATGATATATGAAACTAATTCACATACAAGCAGGTAGATCGGTCTATACTATTTTGTGCTTGTTCATTTTATTTTGTTTTGAACCTACAGCTCGGATGTTCTTTATTTTCCCATTATTTATTTCCATATACATGCACACCCCATGTCATCCCGTGGACGCTGATTTTCCACTACTTGGATTAAAGGGGGTAATAATGTATTATATCTTTTTATTTGTAATAAAAAAACTAGAACTGTGTCCAAAGGACACGGATGCCCCCACTGTGCAGATGTGCTCGTAAACAAGAGCAGCTTCATTTAATGTCTACAAAATTCTGTTCTTATTATAGCGTTTCAGTTGAAATTTCCTCAATTATGTATTAATGATAAAAAAGTTACCTAACTCTTGAGGCATCATATTTGGTTTCTTTACAGATGGAATACAATATTAGTGTCTGAATAAAACAAAACTTTGAAACACATGTCTGGTCTCCTAAAACTGCAGGAACACAATGCTGTGATCAGAGAAATATGTTGGGTATACAGTTACTTTTGGCTGTGGCAACTCATCTTTTACATAGACAAGATCAATAATAGATCCACTTAAGTGTGTTGGTAATGTCACACACTGGCGATAATTAAGCAGAGATTCAGATAGTCTTCTGTACCAAACTGAATCAACGTTGATGTTGAAATCACCTAGGATTATGTCAGGTTGCGTATCGTATACTGTGCTGGTAAGATCTGTACATTGTCCATCTACACATTAAGGTTGTTCATCCCTGGAAGTTTAAGCAAAATCTGCCATCCGGTTGAAGAGGAGTTGCGTTCACAAAATTTCTATATGGTATATAGTGAAAAAATCAACAAAGGGCCATATTTCTGTTAAATTTGGTCGCCGCGAAAATTCCTTCCTTTACTTCCATCTACACATTAAGGTTGTTCATCCCTGGAAGTTTAAGCAAAATCTGCCATCCGGTTGAAGAGGAGTTGCGTTCACAAAATTTCTATATGGTATATAGTGAAAAATCAACAAAGGGCCATAATTCTGTTAAATTTGGTCGCCGCGAAAATTCCTTTCTTTACTACCATCTACACATTAAGGTTGTTCATCCCTGGAAGTTTAAGCAAAATCTGCCATCCGGTTGAAGAGGAGTTGCGTTCACAAAATTTCTATATGGTATATAGTGAACAAATCAACAAAGGGCCATAATTCTGTTAAATTTGGTCGCCGCGAAAATTCCTTTCTTTACTACCATCTACACATTAAGGTTGTTCATCCCTGGAAGTTTAAGCAAAATCTGCCATCCGGTTTAAGAGGAGTTGCGTTCACAAGATTTCGGGACGTACGGACAGACTGACGGACTGACGGACTGATGGACTGACGGACTGACGGACTGATGGACTGACGGACTGACGGACGGACGGACGGACGGACGGACAAGTGCAACGCTATATGCACCCCACTTTGTGGGGGCATAACAAGAGGGCAAAGGTGGACCTAAGTTGCTCACCTGAGAAACATTACTATTATTGTTCCTTCCCATGGGAAGGAACATCTATAGTCGTTCCTCGCTACTTGCCGGATATAAGATTAGCACCTGATGAGATGTTAGCCCGCTCAGTATTATGTGTGTTTCATGATTCTTATGATGAGACGGGATCCAGTCTGAAGTCAGGTGATATTAACTATAAACGTGATATCACGTGATGTGCGCCATTTATACGCCATTTTATCGACCATTTTTAGTCAGTCTAGCAGGTGCGTGCAGGTTTAAATTACGGCTTCGTGTTGTCCCGATTAAGAAAACACGATATCAGCCTAAATTGAACTTAGCCCTATTAAAGTCCTTGAATTTCTTGCTTCATTTCCTGTGCTACCATGACTTAAAGAAAAAAAAACATAAGAAAGTTTTGACTTGGAGAGAAATGTTCAACCACCTACAGTTTGTCCTTTTCGTACTCTAAGGTTATCCCTTCCATATGCAAATGCTGAAAAACGGCTTTCACTTCATACTTCATAATTTAGAAATGCCCTGGAAGGAAAATTTGGTAGGCTAAAACTTGTTATTAAAGCATAGTCCTACTGAATACAGAATGAATTGTACACACCAAACAGCACTAGACGTTTGACTTAAAAGTTCAAAAGTTCACCGGGTCATGATCAAGGTATTCCAAAGTCAAAGTTCAATTCCATACACAGAACAGAACCTTTTGGTCCAAAACTGAAGGTCTTGCTTTCTATATAAATCTATGTAAAAACGAGTGAATATTGGGCGTGTCAAAATTTGATCCCAAGGGCCATGATTTGAAAAAAAAATTGTTAAAAACCATTTGACAATGCCACACACCAGATATCTAAGCTCCAGGCTTGTTGTCCAAAGAAGAAGATATTTTAACTTTTTCCCAACATAAGTCAATTTAAAATTAAGTGACCCCTTGGGCGGGCCAATTTTATTCCCAGGACGATGGTTTGAACTTGTTAAAAATCCACTAGGCCATGTAACACACACACAAAAAAAAATACTCCATACCTTGTGATTTTTGACAAAAAAATCTTTTTAATTCTTATGTGAGTCTATATAAACCAAGTGACCCCTGGGGCGGGGACAATTTTGACCCAATGGCCATAAGTTGAACAAAACTGCATGAGGTCCACTAGACCATGTAAACAATATCTCAACTCCAGGCCATGTGGTTTCTTAGAAGATTTTTCTAGTTCTTCCTATATAAGTCTTATATGTAAAATCAAGAGGCCCCTGGGCAGAATCAATTTTGACTCTGTGGTCATGATTTGAACAAACTTGGTAAAGGTCCACTAGACAATGTCACACACCAAATATCTAAGCTCTAGGCCTTGCTGTTTAGGAGTAGAAGATTTTTTAAAAAAAAACTACATTTTCGGTCCTGTAACCCAGGTACTGTAAAATCATTTATTTTCGTTGACATTAAATTTGGTGGAACCTGTGATTTAATCAATTTTGTTGGTGCATATATTCGTGGAACCATGTTCTAGAAAACATGAGGTCTATGAAATAAACAGTTTTCGTGGGGATAAATATTAGTGGTTAAAGTCATCCACGAAATCAACCAACGAAAATTAGTTCCCCACGAAAATTAATAATTCTACAGTATGCAATGGACCGGAGCCATTTGAACAACTTAGAAAGGGCTTTATGCAAGGAACATCACTGGCAAGTTTCATCAATTTGGCCCATTAGTTTAGAGAAGATGTCGTTTGAAACAACTGTGGACGACGGACGGACGACGGACAACGGACAACCGATGATCCTAAAAGCTCACTTGATCTCTACGTCGTACCCAGGTGAGCTAAAAATCACTTCCCACGGAGGGTGATTGCAAACGTCTCGGCTAACGTCTCAGTGAATATTACCAATCTCGGTGTGACAATATTATATGTAATATCACCCTCCATTTGGATGCATTTTTTAGTCTAGCAGTAGCAGATTTACATACCAACAAACAAAAGCAGGCATTGCTGATTTGCATAATTACCACAGCTATTTTACCGCACTATATCACTCCACGCTCGGTAGCGTATCAATCAATTGTAAGGTCATGCTCTCCTTGGGTATGATGAATGGAACCTGACTCTGAATCATTATGAAACAAATCAGAACGCTCAAGGAACTGTGAGACTGCCGGCGTGGTTATAATGAAACAATTAGCGAGTTCAGGTGACTTTCTACTAGAAATGTATGTTGCAATCAAACGTTTTGTGTTTTTGGCGTCAACAAATGTCTTTTGCCTCTATCGAGTTCAACCCTTCTTAAAGGCATACGCGCCCAATACAGTTTTTTTACTATAAAGACAAAGAAGAAAATAAAAACTAGCCATATTTTTTTTAATCGTTGCGAGATTATAGAAAAATACACTAGAAACTAATTTATGGGAAAACATTTGGGGTCACCATTCCATTTTTTTAGATATCTGCCCTGAAAATGTTTTTTTTTTCTGCTATTTTCTGTCATTTTAATAGCAGCTAACTCAAAATCAAGCCTATCGATATATTATTTTACATCACATCATTATTTATTGTTTCATTTCCAATCATTATGCAATGTTAAAAACAATTTTATCCAATGGATTTTTCACTGTTTCAGCAAATAAACATACTGCGTTTTTTCTAAAAAAAAATTAAGAATATTTCTATATTTTCGCGTATGCAACTATAGTATAAAATATGTTTCATAGAATGTCTAAAAGTTTGACACAGTGATAGGGAATATAGTACCAAACGTCGAGTTGAAATTAAATGAGGTGATGCTAACCCACAATATAGATTTATCTGCCCTTGAAAATGAAAGAAAAGAGCAAAACCTCACTTTCAGGGGCATATAACTCAAAAAGTAATGTCTGGAATTGCATGGCTTAGACGATGCGTAATTTTAAGTATCTAAATGGAACAAGACTTAGAAGCAAATGACACGTCGAATGATTCATGATGTCACAATAGAAAATAAAACGAAACTAGTGATCAAAACTAATATTTAATCAGTATTGCAAACGAGTGAATCTTTTCTGTTGGTACTGACATCTTCACATAGTATCCTAAGGTCATAAGATAATTGTTAGCTAAATTATATAAATTATATAACAATGTGCAAGAACCATACTTATCTGGTGAGGTATTTCATGTATGGCATTCATTGCTCAGTGTACTGGTAATAAGGTATCTTTCAGTAGCTAAATGTAATATTTTTATACAAAAAATATGCACGAATAAGCTGATTAAAACGGGAACACGAATAAAGAGTTGCATTCGGGTATGAATGAAACCAAATTATAACCGACATAAAATGCACCTAGCAATTTGCAGATAACCCTTTCAGAAATACTCGACCAGGATTGACGTCGTTATGTGAAACGTCAGTGGGCTTTGAGAGCATATGAGGCAACCAAAGGCATTTCAGTATGACATTAATATTCCCACTGACCCAATCAGTTATCGTGTAGCTATAAATCTGATGAATGACGCATAGAAAATGTAAACTCTCACCATGAGCTTTCTGAACATGGGCAAGTTTTGTTTATAAAAATATTTCTGTCTGTTGATTATAAGAGGATTTTCCTATGAAAATTTTAACTGTTTATGTTCTATTGTTGTCTCTATATTTTAGAATCAAGAGCACATGCTAGCGATGATTTGTTCACACAATTTACAAGGACACTCAGTCAGTGTGCGATTTTCTGTTTGTCATAAAGGTATACGTCCAAAAATAACCATCAATTCCATCAGACTCATGCATATAACTTCACAATATAAGCTTTTAAAATGTCAAACAATGGAAATCTTAGGGTCCAATTGACATGATATGGAAATCGACAGCTCATTTATTATCTACGCTTGACAATTTTGTTGTCATGAATTATCTTCCCTGAAAACATTTTTTTTCTCTCTCCATAAAATTTGAAACAGAATCATATAATGCATCTTTCTACCGTGAAATTTTCTCGAAAATCAGCCAGTTTTTCCCATAGACCTCAATGTTAACTTGAATACAGATTATTTCCCCCACATGTAATACAACTAAAAAAAAATCTTGGAGAAACCTTTTTTTTATTTTTGGATGTCTTCAAAGTGACAACGTTTCATAGAAATATTACCATCCAGTGACAAGAAATGTAATATGGCTGTTATGGGACGTATAACTCAAAAATTATAGGCCAGCATGGCTGCGTGAAAAAATCACAACGCAAAGTTGTAAGTAGAATTATAAGAGGCTTAGCAGATAACAGTGTTAGTATCTGATAATTTTGATAAAATGGTATAACTTTCATGAATAGATGAATTATTAATATTATTTATATACTAACATCTAAGTAGGCTGATGAAATGTTACTATATCAACAGAATGAAAGAATGCGATTTTCTTTTATTAATGTAAACATTCTATTGCAACAGATTGTCAATGATAGAATAAAATCGTCTCCCCATAATAATGCAATATTATTAGATAAATTTTATTTTACATGACATAAGCACGATAGTTTATTTCATAATACAAATAAGCCAATTAGTTAGTACTAACAAAATACTGAATACTAGTGGTTGTAGAGCCATAAAGACATTGATATACCTAATTTGATTTTTAACTATAATTGTATTACGTCTATCAATACTCATCTACAGACGCATGTTCACCCAATGCAACTATCCGTGATTGTCAAAAATGGGTGTTTACCCCATTACAGGCAATACCGTTACAGACGGTATTAAGTTAGAATTATAAAATCTATATTTAGATTTTCTATTTTCATTTGCCGTCATTGAAAACTCACTTGCACTCTTCGCGCGATAACATAACAGGCTGAACTTACGAAATCATTATCCTGAACTGGTGAAGACACCATGTTGCGGAACTTGTCACGTGGTACCATGGTTTCGGGGATACCGTTTTCTATTTTTAAACATTTTCACGCACGTTTACGAAAGACGCGTTTTCCCGTTTAATGTGAGCCACACCTTTCGAGTTTATTTGTCAGGAGACAAATACTTCACCAAAATTAAGGAAGGACAGTAGAAAATTATTTTTTTTGATTTCTACCGATCATCTGTGAACAAGCTGCTTTAAAAGTAAAAGTATGCACTTTGAAATACAAAAGGTGGAACTTATCATACAATATCACGTCTACACAAATACATACATACATACATACATGTGAACAAATATATGGTGAATACAGTGTATCTACTTTGTAGAATCTAGATGAATATAAAAATAAGCAAAATCTTGATGAAAAGTAAATGTCTATTTAACCAAATTATCATCGTATATCGAAAAGAATTCAAGATCTTAACTTATACAATCTTGAAATAAATTTAAATTGTCAATCATGTTAATTTCTTCGACATGCAACCTCTATTGATAAGCAGTTAAACTTTATGTGCGCCTTTAAAAGTTTAATTTCAAGGCAATTAAGCATCGATTGTGCTTTAGGGAAGAAAATAATGTCAATTAAGGGAAAAAAATCTTTAAAATGTTCTCACAATCAAGTTAACCCATAACAACATTATATTCAAAAGAATCTATATCTAAAGTAAAATAAATAAATGCAAATATTAAAGAACAATAGAACAAATACTAACAAAATTTAGGTACTTTTTATCCATATTTGTCGTCCATTAGACTGCATGTTAAACACTGAGGTCTCGTACCCGCTTACAACATTTGTATAATTTAAACGTTATACTGTTTCCTGATAAATAAAATATAATTTCAATACATGACATTATTTTGTAAACATGCTTGAACTCTTGCATTTCACGAGAACACATCAATAAAAATCTGCACATTTTCAGGCAGTATTACATTGCTAAACTTTGTCTTTACTAATAACATACTTTCAAAACTCGAGACCAATGTATGTCCTTCTGAAAGATATTATACTGTACAATACAAAGGGACTCACAGTGGAATAAAAGTACACTGTACATTAAGAAATCACGTGTCAACTGCACCACACTCCCAATCGTTCAATGAAAGATAAGTCCTAATAGCCTTCTCCTTTCTTTTCGTATTAGATCATAATTATTATTAATGACAGTGGTTAAGAAATATGAAACAAGCCAGACAGACTATCAGACATTCCTGCAGCTTGAATTCTCGTTAACCAGCGGTAGTCTCGATTTTGCTATGGAACAGAAGTTTCACTGAACTGACGTTTTTGAAAATCTGCGGTAAATCATTTCCTTGGAAGCGATTTGCTTTGTGTAACGTTTTAGTAAAGTGCAAACATTATACTTTGTTTACAGGGCCCATGTACTCAAATGAACGGGTACAATCGCTCTAATCTGATACCCGTGCTTCTCAGTAAAAAGTAAGAAACAATCGTTAGGTTCGTAACATGTTTCCTGAAATGCAACACCCCTTAAACAGCTGAAGTGATGCACGAATTTTAGGTATACTGATTTCCTTTACTTGCTTTACAACGAATATTTTTAAATGCATGTGTCAACATTCATATTACATTGTCAGACTAATCATAAATATATAATATTAAATATATATTTGAAGAGACTTTTTGAGCTTTCAAGAGAAGCTATAAGTATGGTGGCTCAGAGGGGACATTGGAAATATTTCATTAATAACGTGCACACGTGATAACTGACCAATAAAACGAATCAAAATACTAATCCACATCCCTAGTGATAGTGAACACGTGCGCACGCGATAGTTAAAACGTGCAGACGTGATAATAAAATATCTCCGATGTCCAATCTGTGCCATTATACGTTTAGGTTTTTTTTTGAAAACTCAAAAAAGGCATTGAAACAGACAAATGCAACATGGTAAGATATTATCTGAACTGGTAATGTAACGTAACATGGATTTTATGCGGTGTCATGGATTATATGTGAAAATTGTGTTCCTATGGAAAAATATGTATTATATGTAAATTGAAATCGTGACATGAAGCATTCTATCAGATATGTTAAAAATGTGTAATCTTCATGTGTGAGATATAAGTAACTTCCATTAAAGACTTTATTAACTTGAAGACAGAGTAAAGTACAGTCTTGGTGCATATTTTTTAGGTTTATTATTATTATTATTAAATAGACCTCCTTTCCAGGTAGATGTAATTTTTTGTTGTTGTTGCTGCTGATTTTTTATCCACATGGGATAACAACACATATGGACATTAACTAGCGACACTGAATACTAGTTAATCTTTTGTTACATCATCTATCAATAACATAAAACATTGGCTTATTACTTGCTTATCCACTGCAAAAGCCCCCAAAGAATAAATAATGTTGATTACATTGATAAATAACTCATTCTGAATTTTCGCCCGAAAGGCTAAATAAATCTGGGAAGAACATATGAGCATTTCATATTTTCTTTATCAGATACAAAACCAAAAAGAATATGGAGTTATGACAGAATATAAAATCATGATTAATACAGGAAATGACGTCATGATGACGCAGACGTCATACATTCTATCGCCAAAATGCGGAAATTTGAATTTTGTTTTCTTCTTTTGTTTGCTAAAAGTGACAAGTATTTCGACGGTAGAGAATTTCCATCGCCATCCAAATAACACATTCAGTTAGCAATACTTCAATCAGCTAAATCGTTTAGCATGAATAAGAAATTACCTTGATTCTAATTCGATTCAATTTCTTGAGTTTAAAAGATGCAAATAAGTGCTGCTTGGTTGCATAAAGGCACAAATGACATGGGAAAATTCATCCAATTACTTTACGTTTAAAGGAAAATACAGATGTAGGAATAAAGATTAGCATAGAAAGACTATGTTTCTCGACACAAAATGAAACACGAATATATTTACAGGTGTGTTATTTAAACTTGAAGAGAGTTTAAATGCTTAAATAATACTTTTAAGAATACCTGAATTTTATTGTCTCTTATGCGACTAACATATCAAATGCCATTTACGCCAAAATGGGGTTAACTAGATTAAAGACATGAAGAACTGAAATACATAGTTCCACAGCGGGTCCAAAAAAAAAAGCCGATATTTAAATATTTTTGGGTATAACTCGCATAACGTAAATTCCGATTTTTTTTTTCTTCTTCTTTTTTTTGCGCAGCTTTCGAAAGTTCCCAAAGATTGTTAATCGTTTTTGTTCTTCTACCGGTCTGAGGAAAACAATGGTTTTAATGCGTTATCCATTAACCCTTGCAGGTGTATCAGTTATTCCTCTTTTCCTCACATTCAAGTGACAGTTTATCGTACATACAGTGATTTATTTTATCTTTCCTCAATATTTTAAATATCTAAAGCATTATTACTCAGGATATGTATTAATTATCGTTTATATTTTAAGCGACGCGAAGCGGAGCGCTGCGATAAATCCATAAAATTTCAAATATAAACGATAACATATTTACATTTTTACAATGTTGCCTTTGACGTCGCATTATGGAACCGCCTCCCGTTTGATTGACAGTCTCACGTGATGTGTGTTAAGTACAGTATAGAGTAAGTGTCACTGAGTACATTTACATTTTGAGTTAACAAAACATGACGTAAAGCAGTGGCCACAGGAACTAGCTCCGCCCATAATCCTCTTTGGTCACGTGGGTACCATAAAGTTATATTGTGTTCATATCAAGACCTCACGGTTCTTTTATGCAATATTTTTTTCTTTTTATTACAACATAAGGTACACTTGAAAAGCATGGTATATGGTCATAGGCTTAGGTAACTTCTTAGCTGTGTGCAGTATTGTTGCTGTTGTATTGGGGTTTACCGTCGCTGCGATAGTATTTCAATCATATAGCGACGTCCAGCTAATTACAGGTGGAGGAAGACCCCGAGTTCACAGTGGTACCCGGGTAGAACCACCGACCTACCGCAAGCCAGCTGGAAGGCTTCCTCACATGAAAAATCCGAAGTCGTGTGCAGTATTAAGTGGGGCTCTTGACGTCAATCGTACCCGATTCAGTGTTAATATTGCCACACCAATAACGGACAATGGATAATACAGTCAAAGTTTAACCTGAGTGTGTATTTTGTTAGCACCATATCATTACGTAAGTCTTAGATCTTTGATAGGTTATGCTCTTTGAATTCGTTTTTCATTCCTGTAGAATTTGTTTAAATCTGCTATGCAGTTCGCAATAAAACCAATCTCATTAAAATCAGATTCAGTATCGCTAATTGATCACGTATAATAGAGGAGCGCAAATTATGATATGATTTTAATGAGATTGCAATAAAACTATTATTGTTCACAGCAATAAATGAAAGTTTTCAACAATTAGTCTATTCTGCATTATATTCCAATGTTGCTACTGTTATCCTTTCACTTTGAAATCAAAAACACACACCTTTAAACATGTGACAGTAATGCGTCCTTAAAATTTAAATTAATCTTCTTCTTCTTTTTGTGTGTTAAACTTGGTTACTTTGATTTTATTTGAATTATTTAACGCCATTTTATGCCACCAAAGCTAGCAGATGACCATTTCACCCGACAACTCTTTCCCGGGATTCTGACAGTACTGAAACTTTAGCACGCATCTCTGTATTAAATTAATTACAGCGGTGCAAGCGAATGACAATCAGAGAGAAATTGTAAGTCATTCATCACGAAGACAGCTCCCGATCCCAGTGGGGATCGAACCAACAACTTTCGGCTTCACAGCCAAGCTCCGTCAAGGCCGGTTTATATATGTGAAACCCATGGCCCCTATCCTGTGGGCGAGCACCGGGGTATGATATAGCTCATATCTCAATAGTAAAAAAAGACATTCCCGCGATTTCGCAGGACTTTTTCTAGTACATACAAATTAAATGTCGCGTTTACTGTAATAAACCGTCTTATTCATAAACTGGTCAATGTTCTTTTTCTGTCAATAATGTGGATTTCTCGCAACACTAAAGCCCATTCCTAAAGGTTTCGTTTCTATCGTTATGTTTAGACCGCGGCGCTATTTTGGTTCTGTATACGTTTAAAGAGGCATTTCGACTGTATCTGTGCATTATAAGAACCACTGGTTTGCTGTATTAAAATGCCACAAGCTTTCATTTCCAATATCAAAATGAAATATTCCACAGCAGGGTATGCCCCGGGGGCATCGAATTACCAGAATTCCCAGAACATTCGATAAGTAAAGCCATGTCTTCTCCGACATGCAATTTTCGGAAACTTGATTATACATATTGGTTAGTGTGACAGACGGTATCGATATTTGCGGAAATTCCAGCTTGTGCAATACGGTTATCAAGTATAATGGGGACTAATTTAATAACAAACACCATGTGCACGCTCAGTTTGATAGAGACCCCGGCCTCCACAGTTGTCATGCGATGATAGTAGAAATGTAAATGTTTTTAAAACTGTAATATCTTTAGTAAAATTTAACTAAAGGCAGAAATCATATTACGACCAAATTTCGGCGAATGGAATTTGGATATGTTAACGGATAACTACCACGTTCAATGGTATTCAACGAGATTTTTTTTTTTTTTTTTTTTTTCAAATTGTTTGTTTTGTAATAGAAGGGACGCAATGAGACACGTCAGGACCGAAAATCATGTTTTTTAATTTAAATTCCACTGTGCTTTGTGAGGAAGGGTTTAAAAAAGTTTCGTTAAATGTAACTTAACAATTTTGTGATAAAAGGGGAGGTAACTGGTACGTAAGATGTCACCACAACAGCACATAGCGACTTGGCAATCACGCTTAATTTTTTTTTTTTCAGAAAATATCTTCAAATTTCCTATAAATCTAAAACTTAAAGCTATCTTAAGCGATGATAATAAAATGTTAAAACCGTATAAATTGAAATATTACATAAATAGTAGGCACCATACTGAAAAAAATGTTAAAATCCAGGAAACTAATTAATTTGATACAATATTTTTTTAATTCAGCGTTATTTGCGAACGAAAAAAAAAGTGAAATTTACATTATTTTCTGAAAGTTATCACATATAATTAGTGCCACAGGATGATCGTTATCAGAAGTGGCGACTCGCTGTAAGTTTTTCTTAGATTTGATTTGATTTGCTTTGATTGATTGATTGATTGATTGATTGATTGATTGATTGATTGATTGATTGATTGATTGAATTGATAGATAGATAGATAGATAGATAGATAGATAGATAGATAGATAGATAGATAGATAGATAGATTTTAATATTGAGCATAAAAACATGGTAACAAAATTTAAACACAAATAAATAAAATACTATTTATAAGATTTATCACAGGTTAAAAAAAAAAAAAAATACATTGAGAATTTATAAAAAATGTCAATTGCATCAATATAATTAAAAGGGAATTATACAGTGTATATTAATAATTATATTTTCTGAGAATATACGGGGAATTATGTTCATAGTTAAACAAAAAGCAAAATTTTATAATATTCATAAAAGCAATGTATATACATATCTGAAAATTAGGATAAAAAAAAAAATAAAGAAAGAATAGAAAAAAGGTCATTTAAGGGACCTAGCGCCCTTTTCAGAATATTCATCCTATTTATCCTCATATATGAATACTCAAGAATGGGTATTTCATATATATAACTAACGAAATTTAATTCCAGAAATGATTCAACTGTAATAACTATAACTTCACACGTGTAAAGTTCCTATTTTAGCTTCACTACGTCATATGGTTTTCTAAACCAAAATTAATTTCAGCTTTTTTTACATGTACTCTAAACAACATCAATTTAATCATTTTAAAACCAATCATCCAAAACATTGTTTAATCCTGGTTCCAATTCATCCTGTCAAATTACGATAGATAGTAACAATAAAAAGGCACCCATTTCGTTATATTAACCATCTCTGTTATGTCTTAATTTTTTGCTTAGTCGAAACCATTTGGATTAAAATGTAAGTACAATTCATCTCAGCTGATAGCAAGTTAAAATGCACGTGAATCGATCAAAAATGAGATCACGGTATCAATTATTAACTGCACGAAGCTTGAATAAGGAAGATGGAGTATGCTGAGGTATAAAGTAGTTTTAAAGATTGAAAGAACCACGCAAACACATTTTGTAATCTGCAAAGCTGATAGAAATGCCTCATACAATATCATAGTAATAAACTAATTAAACATTTATTTTCCTTGTAGATTAACAGATGAAATATTACCACCATTAATAAAACTATAAGGTCATATATTATCTGAAAATTGAAAATATCCCAATAAAACACATTAAATGACAGATCGGCACGTGAATGAAGCAATGCATTAGGATTATATTCGGATTGTTTTAATTAATCGAAGTTTGTGTCTCGAAAAACTTTCAATTTAAACCGTTCGACATAAATTCTGAATTGAGGTACATTAAAAAATAGTTTTATCATACATTACTGTAAAATCGTTAAATTTCGTTGACATTAAATTTCGATTGTTATGACCCTAGGGGAATTTCGTGGGTACATTTATTAGTGTATCTATGTTCTGAAACACGTAAGGTCTATATAAGAGACAAATTTTCGTGGGGATAAATATTCGTGGATATAACCCTCCACCAAATCGACGAATATAAGTATCCCAGGAAATTTAATTATTCAAAAGTTTAGTAAAAAGAATTCTGACAAATGTGATAGCGTAGCAGGAAAAAAAACAATAATTTTTAAACATTTCATTTAAAAACAATGCTGGTGCGACTCTGTGTTTGCTCACATGTTTTAATTTAACGAGAAGAAATATGTTGCTGTTTTTTCTATCATATGTATGTAAGTATATATGAAATACATTTATTACGATGTAAGTAAACTAAATTGTAAGCATTCTTAAGGATCTATAAATCAGTCTGAATGACTTTGTTGGCTTTACATCCCACCGACAGTATTTCTGTCATTTGGGGACTAGGTCAACTTGAAACAGATACTGCTATATATGTTTCAAGTTGACCTAGTCTCCACAGCAACCACAGCCAGTCACGATATGCAGACACCGGACCATTCAGTCCTAAAACCACCCGTATATGCCTAGCGTCAAGCAGTGAGTTACCAGCTCCATTTTTATGACGTATAATAAATTCATAAGCATACAGTTGTACATTCAATGGTGTGAAGAGTGCGTCACAGAAACTGAAGTGTCATTAGCTTAATTTAAGTCATCGAAGTTAAGGGACAGGACGTGACGCGAGGCGACGCGAAAGAACGATGTAGTCTCCAGGCCAAAATTTTATGGGAGGTATTATTTATTTTTTATTATAAACATAAACTGATACAAAGTTAGAAATCTGAGATGTAATCTACCATTCTTCATGAAAGCAAAGTTCACTTCAAAGTTCACATTTTTAGGGTGTGTTAAACAATTAGTTTTAAATCGTTTTATGGAACCTCGCTAACAAACTGTGGAAGTTGAAAGTCAACATTTGTGATCTGAGATCGAGTTTCATTAAAACTAATGTTCCATTCTAAATGCTTTCAACTACATGAGCTCAAAGAATATTAAACAGAGATTCTAATTTTCTGTAAAAGCCAGTAGAAAATATTGTTAAGACACACAGATGATCAATGGATATTGTAAACTTCAGAAAAAGTATGGAAAAATCACAAAGGAAAATGTCATTTCTCTCCTGCAAAGAATTATTCTCATTTTGATTTATTTAAAAAAAAATATGTTTTAAATTAAACCAATGTAGCAGAAAAACAATACATATTACACAGTTATCATCATGCGGGTACTTTACCAGAATACATGAAATATTTTTATTACTTGTCTTATTTTATACAAAATTTATCATCTTGATGATAATGTAATGTCCTCTTGTAAGATGTAATTGCCAATCTTTGTTATTTTTCTTTTCGATGAACTACTAGTAATAATTACATATTTTCCACAATATATAAAATCATATAAATTTCCTTCCTTTTTCTAAAAAAAAAAAGAAAGAAAAGAAATTAGTCTGCGAATAACATCCACAAAAAATATCGAGAAATATGCAAGAATAAGATGTTCGATTTCTTGCGTTGAACTTCACATCTTCTATCCAACAGGGGCCTCTGAGGTCGAGAGGGTGAAGTCGCTGACATTAAAACTCACTCAGTCCCTCACCGCTGTGGGTTCGAATCCCGGCAGGGTCATTCAGATTGTGAGGAAGCCTTCCAGCTGGCTTGCGGTAGGTCGGTGGTTCTACCCGGATGCCACCGTGCATTCGGGGTCTTCCCCCACCTGTAATTAGCTGGGCGTCGCTATATGAACAGAACAGAACAGAACAGAACATATTTTATTTGATTTGTACATAGTACATCATCATAAATAACATCAACATTCAACATTATACAATAGTCAAGTTATTAATAAATATATCATAAATTCTTTTTCCATAACATCACGTGAACAAGTAATCAAAATCGATTTTTAACTAAGAGGATGAACTAAGTGTCATAAGACAAACTTATGCGTAAAGAAAATGCAGATTTCAAATATTTAGCAAGATTTAAAAGTGTATCAACATTTTTTGTTTGAAGTAATTCTAAAAATTTAAACATACTAGGTCTAACATAATAAAACTTATCAATAAATTTCTTTCTTAAATTTAGAAAACATGGGCATTTAATAATAAAGTGATATTCATCCTCAATGTCGTTACTTCTGCAAAATATACAAACTCTTTCTGAACGAGGAATTCTATTTCTACCATAGCGACCAGTTTGAATATGTAAACTATGTGATGACAATCTTAATCTACAAATATAATTTCTTAAGTCATAAGGTAAAACATTCAAATAGCTTTCATATCCAAATTCATTTTTTATATTATTATATAAAGATAAAACTTCACTCTTAAATTTTTAAATATTAATAAAATTTATAATCTTTACAATACAATCAAACTTGTTTATATATCTAGAAATATATAATGGATAACGTCCAAGTTCCCCATACACACCAATGTTAGGGGTAGTATTTTTTACATTAAGTATTGATTTACAAAATTTTAAATGTATACGTTCTATTTCTTTTGATTTACTATATCCCCAAATTTCTGATGCGTATCCGAGTATAGAACCAACAAAAGAGTCAAATAATTGGCATAATAATTTAGGTTTTAATTTAAACTTTTTACAATTTATCAATAATACATTTAAGGCTTTTAATGCTTTTCCAACAATGTGTTCTTGATTACGTGCGAAATTCCCTGTATAATTAAAGACAGTCCCCAAATAATTAAAATCATTAACTATTTCTATTTCTTTGCCTTGAAAATCAAATTTTTCATTTTGATATAATTTACCCCTTTTTCTAAAAACAATAACCTTAGTTTTTTTAGTATTAACTTCCAAACTCCATTTTTTACAATAAGTATGCAAAAGGTCAAGACTTTTTTGTAGTTTTTCCGGTGAATCATCAACAATTACCATATCATCTGCAAATAATAAAAGTATTAGAACAATATCATCAATATTCAATCCAGATGAGATATCATTTTGTAAAAACAATTCAAGGTCTTCTAAATAAAGGGAGAACATTATCGGGGAAATTATCTCCCCTTGCCGTAACCCAACAGAATATTCAAAGAACTCCGAATAACTATTGCATGCTCGTACACACGACTTCACTTTATTATACATATCTTTTACAACTCTTAAAACCTTCCCCCCTATACCTTCTCTATATAACTTCAACCACAATCCATTCCTATACACACTATCAAAGGCCTTTTTAAAATCAACAAATACACAGTACAACCGTTTATTTTCATTTAAATATTTCTGTAAACAATGCATCCAAAAACCAAACTGTGAGTCAGATAAAATATTGTTGCTTTCACAATAAGTTACGATTCGATTATTCAATACTGTAGTAAAAATTTTCGATAAACAGCTGACAAGCGTGATTCCCCGATAATTATTGACATCTTTTTTGGGGCCTTTCTTATGTAACGGTACAATTACACCTTCTGTCCATCTATCTGGGAAAAATCCACTATCTAATATTGCATTAAAAATATCACACATATGTGCTGCTAAAATATCAATACTTTCAATAAAATATTCATTTATTAGTAAATCCATGCCCCCAGCTTTTTCCCTCTTTAATGACTTAGCTGCTTTAAAAATTTCATTGACAGTAATTTTTCCATTTAATACATCATCATTTTGAAAATCATCAAAATCATTATCAATATGAACACAATCATTATCAAAATCATGATGCGACATGAAATATTCAGCTTCCTCATTTTCTTCCCGTATAATGTCATTACTTAAATTAGAGAAATATTTATAAAACTCTTCTAAACTTAAATCATAAGAATCAGATTTTTTGCTTTTACTAAAAAGTCGCCAATAATCTTTAGGCTTACGAAAAAAAAATTCTCTTCGTTTTTTCCTAATTAACTTCTTATAATTTTTCTTACAAACACAGAAAGACTGCCTATTTTCTTCCGATTTAAATCTATTAAATGTAAACTGTGCTTCTTTATATAATCTTTTAGCTACACAACATTCCATGTCAAACCATTCTTTATTATTGAAACAACAAGTATCTGTAAAATGTGTATTACTAATATTTCCAGTAACTGTTTTACAAAACAATTAATGATTAACAAATCTTTATCTACAATTACAATATTTTCTGTTAACTCATTAAATCTAGTCAACCGAGCAATTATACCACTTCTAAAAATCTCCCTCTTTCCCTTATCCCAGATACACTTAGCCCTTTTCCCCACATTTGGCTTATGCAAGTTAATATTACATTTAATTGAAAATACAACTGGAGCATGGTCACTCCATTCATTAAATGACTGAATCATAAAATCCGTGATACACGAAAAATTCCTTTCTGTAGTAATTACATAATCGATAACCGATGCTCCATTTATAGAAACATATGTGTATTGGCCCTCTACGTCACTACCTAGACGTCCATTCACAATACGATAACCCGTGGACTTACAGAGGTCAAGCAATTTCCCCCCAAACAAGTTACATACTTTATCAACAGAGGCCCTCGAAAGGGGCGTGTCAGGCATATAGTCCATATCATCAATTTGTTCATTATAACTATCTAAAGCAATAAAATCATCCCGTGTCCCAACCCTGCTATTAAAATCACCCGCCAAATATACCGAACCCAGATTGTCAAAGTAACATATATCAGTTTGTAGCAATTCAAATAAATCTACTGGTATTACGTTATAATATGGCGAATCAACACCCCACAAGTAGACTCCACAAATATATAAATCATTTTCAAAATTAAAGAAAGTTTTATCTAACTTTAACCAAATAATTGTATCATGATGGTTCCGTACAACGTCTATACCTTCCTTGATCGTATCCTTGTACAGTATAGCTACTCCTCCGCTCGACCTCCTCGCGTTTCTATGTTTAAATTTTCTATAAAAATTATGAACAGTGTAATTTTCTAACTCTAAGTTACTGTCTTTACTGCACCACGATTCAAATAGAAAAATTATGTCATTTTCATTTAAAATACTCACAAAATCATCTGCCTCCTTCTTCTCGTCAGTCAATCCATTCACATTCCACGATAACACACGCAGCTCACCCTCAGGGTGCCCCTAGCTATTATTGTCACGCACTGGTTTTCCATCTATAAATAGAGTGTCATATGACAGCCACGCGCGTTTGTTATTATTCCGGGCTTCCTTCAATTTCGGCATCAATTTCCTTCTCTTGTCGACCACTTCCTTTGGAAACTGCTCGTGGATGTAGTAGTTTGTTCCCTCTAAAGCTTTCCATTGCTTACGCACCAATTCTCTTTCCTTGAACAGAGTGAATTTGGCCACCATTTTTCGGCACCCGCCATCTGACCTCTGACCCATTCTGTGTACTCGTTCGAAGGACATATTGTCAACCAGATCTTGAGCAATCTTCATCTTTTCTGCCAAGAATTTTCTCAGTTTCTTCTCACAGTCTTCTGCAACACCTCTTGCCTCCTCCTCTATGTTTGCGAAAATCAAATTATTTCGCATAGACTGCGATTGAAGGTACACTACTTCATCTTTTAACCAATCTCTTTCCTTTTCTAACTGAACAACTTTGTCACTAACAACTCCCACCGAAAAATCTACACTCTCTATCTTCTCTTCAGCCCTCACTAATCTTTCTTCTGTGTTTTTCTTGATGTCTTGTACAGCATTCCATAATCTACTCAAGTCTTTTTCAAAAGAACAAACTTTATTCTCCAATACATCCAACTTTTCCAACCTTGTCTCTACTTGAGTCATTTTGTCATTCATTTTAAGAAGCAGTTGCATGATGTCTGCGTTGGAAGGTGATGAACTCGGACTGCTAGTGCATGCCATGCTTATCGGGTGGGTGGGGAGTAGCTCAACTGATGTGTCTTTAGACTCTAAGGATTGTTGATGACATTCCTCATCACACTGAACAAATAAACTCTCTAGAGACAGAAAAGTGTCGTTGTCATCAAATAAAATAGAGTTTGTCTCAGCCAAAAGCTTACTTACACGCACTTCACCTGTAGGAGACTCCGTGTACCTTCCCGCCTTACACACACTGTCATTGTTCTCACTGTTGCTGCTCTTCTTTCTCTTATCTCTCCTATTTCTACCCATAGAACTTTCCAAGATGTTAGTCCAGCACTTCACTAGCACTCACAAACTAATACAACAACTTATAAACAACTAAAAAAGCTATATCCATCCATATATTTATCTTTTTTCAGAGCTCATTGAACACACCATATTCACTTGATCACGTGACTCTCTCTATATGACTGAAATACTGTCGAAGCGACGGTAAACTCAAATAGTCAAGTCAAGTCAAGTCAAGTCAAGTCAAGTCAAGTCAAGTCAAGTCTATCCAACAATTCTCCTACCGCTGATACCGGCCAGTAACCGTAAGGTATATATCTCACGTGCCTATTAATTGAATGAAAACAATTTTCAACTCAGGGAAATTATAATAATTCCTAAATAATCGAATTTAAATTTTAGGTCGCTTTTACAGCTAAGGGATATTAAACGCGCGTGGATCGTATCTTAAATACTACAGCTATTACTGAGAAATCATTAATTTTCGTGGAACACTAATTTTCGTCGATTTCGTGGGTTTCATGCACGAATATCAATCCCCACGAATACTTGTCTCGTATATAGACCTCACATTTTCTAGAATATAGATCCACGAATAAATGAACCTACGGAATTCCCTTAGGTACATAATCAACGAAATTTAATGTCAACGAAAATTGATAAATTTACAGTAGTGACGAATTACCACAGAACGTTAAGTGTCTTATTGGATAAGTCACGTGTCCCTAAGGATGTGTAGCATCAGACAAATGACAATACATTTAACAAATTGTCTCTTTTTTCAACAAGTATCACAAAACGGTGATCCCAGTGAGAGTAACGCAAAATATATGATACAATGTGAAGTCGCTTTTAGCAATTTAAGACAAAGCCTATAAATCTAGTAAAAAGGGACGAATATACATCATTCCGTTGTGTATAGTTTACCGTGGTCTGAGAAATTGCGAATTCCTTTTGTACTCAGCGACATACTGAGCGTGCTTTATTCTATCTTTTTTTTTTTTTTTTTTTTAACATCAATCATTTTTTTTTCTCCAAAATTCTCTAACACTTTTTATGACACTATAAAATGTACTGAAGCTCAATCTCAAAATCTGTCTGTAAGACCCAACAGAGATTTGGTTGCATTTTAATCCTGGGGTCATACTGACATCTTCCGGCGGCAGCTGTATGCATTTGCTATTGACCGAGATTTTTAAACGCATCTGCCTCAATGCAGTGCTCTAATACTAACGGTCAAGGATGGTTTATTTACTTTTCACACATGTAACTGGACATGGAAAAAGTATGCGAATTCAGAGATGATGACCAAACTTCCGGTATATGTAGTGACTTGCAAATTCACGAAGACATGTATTTATTTAGCAAATCTCATATTAAAACAAGAAAATGTGTCTCTGAGAAACTAATGCCCCGCCAGGATTTGGTCAGAACCAAATATTTGCTTGTATTTTTAAAACAGTTTATATAATGATTTACATTTGTATAAAGTTCATGATGATGTTAAGTTACCTTTATAGAAAAAGAAGCTTAAACAAAGAGGTGAACCTGGAGCAGAATAAAAAAAATATACCATTAAATGTGTATCTAGTTTCATAAGATGAGAAGTAATCTTCATAGAAAAAAGCTTAAATGCAAAGGCAAACCTGTGGCAGAACAATCAATTTTACAATGTTCATCAAACCCTGAAATATAGATCACAGGTATAAATTTGCATAAATATTAAATAGATTGTATCATGATGTACATGTGTGCCTAGTTTCATAAAAATGTAAACGCAAAGTAAACCTGGGGTGTGACAGACGGACAGACGAACGGACACACGGACCGAAAATCTATATGGCGGAGTTGACGGGGCATAAAAACTGTATTCATATCACAATTGCGTCTTCACAATAAAAGTTCCATACCTTATAAATCAATATACTTCTGTAGCTAATTTACTTATTTTTGGGCCACGAGATTTCGTGAACAGTACTACTGTCCATATATGGATATACGCTGGTTGATTAATGCGCGGGATTGCCCCCAAATATATTTTTAAAGATATGTCTTGTTTGTGTCGTTGTCGGGTAGGTTACAGTGTAATTGCAGGTGGCAAAAGGTTCCGAGTGCACATGGGCACAAGAACTCTCTATCTACCGCAAGCCAGGAACTTTTGAGGAAGATACCTGTTGGAACTTGCATATTTTGATGAATAGTGCGGTGGGTTTTTCCTTCATAATAAAACTAAAACTGTCTAAATCTATTCCATATAATTTCCCAACAGTTTCTTACAGTTAATCGATAAAGAGTATTTCCTTCAAGATTTGAAATATATATTTCATAAAATGAACCGCGAAGACCTGAAATGGAGAAAGATATGACCGTATGGTGCCTACTTGACCTAAGAGGATTATGGGCGGAACTTTGTCGCAGCAGCTACTGATTGCGTTATGTATGTTATCCATTTAGCCTTATATAAGTACCCAGCGATATTAATTCTGAACTGTACTTAAAACATCATGTGGAGGTTCCATAATGCCAACTTGTTTGGCATACGTGACAAACTGTAATTTAAAATATGTTTTAGTTTTTACTTTAAATTTTTATGAATATAAATGATAACTAATACTTATAACTAAACTAAAATGGTATATGAAGCAATGAATTTTTCATTGCAGTGCAGACTGCGAGAGTCTGAGCTGCAACACTGCAACACAAATTTTGTTAACATCGCTCTTACTGTCTTTGTGCAATTATTGATGCATAAATAAGAACATAACATGACAATAATCCTAAATCAAAGAAAACCATTACGCAGAGTTCAGAAATATGTTACATGAAAACTGATCATTTGTCAAACCAACTGTTTCTTAAGTTCAAAAACCTTGCGTATCTATAGATTAAATATACAAGAGCACCGAATGCGGAGGCAAACGCTCGTTTGAGAGATGGGCGTTTGCACGACGACGATTCAGCGATCAATATATATATATCGCTCGACATTTTCTTTAAAACGACGAGTTGAAATATTACTTCTATCATTTTAAATATTATTTATAGGATAAGAAAATAGCATAGTAGTTCATTAAAATAAAGTTGATTCGTTATTTCAAAAACGGTTATGAAACTGACTTTTGCAACGTGTGCAAATATTCCCTCTTGTCCAATTATCCTAGACTAACAATCTCTGCATCTGAGACCTGAACTGCATGGTTGTTGCACATTTTCCCATTATCTCCTTCAAGTTCTCTAAGAAATCACATCAGCGATTTTCACTGGCTTGAAACCTCTAAACGTCATCAAGGACCATTCCAATAGAATTCTCTCGGCTGTCAGTAATTTGCATCAGAACCTTTCAAATCGTTATTGATGCAGTGCATTTGAATAGTTGAACACGTTTTTTAGCAAATCTTATCAATTTCTTGAATATGAACGACCTTGTCCTGGTATTCGTTCATCTGTAGTTGTTTTTTTCCGTTGTTATATGTATTCAAAATTGTTCCATAGTTTAAATGTGGAAATCTTATGCTTTTGCGTATTTATCAAATAGGGAAACAAGTAAGGAGTAACAAAATATGATAACATAGTGGAATGCAACTTCCGGTGGATGCAATGGCATAAAGAAAACTGCAGTAGATAGTAGTAATCGCGTGCGATCGCAAGTCCACCCACATAAAAGGATACCTGTTATGTCACCAAAGGTGAATATATCCTGAACCATTAGCTGTGCTCTGGTGTTAACGTTAAGCTTTGTTATGATTAATCGTTTTTTATGTGTGTGTGTGTGTGTGTGTGTTTTTTTGTGTGTTTTTTTTTGTGCTTTTTTCAAAGTTTTTAATATGTTAAAACACATTCAGACCTGTCTTTAGCGTCCATTCAAGAGAACATGAGAAAGTGACCGCTTTACAGGGGTGGTCGCTTAATGACGTTTTAACATGCAACAAAAAGCTAGTTTGGTATTATTTAAACAGACCGTTAAACACAGGTTGACCGCTTATTACAGGTTGACGCTAATTAATACAAGTTCAACTATAGTTCTATTCGGGCAAAAATAATCTCGGCCAGAAGGTCGGCATTTTTATGTAGAGGTATAATCAAGTTATCATTTGCAGCATATACAAAACACGATTTTTATGTTTAAACTACCACTGTTGTAATGCTTATTTGTGACTCTGATGAATAATAATTTTAACTTGTTTCTGAAATACCGGGACACGGGCATATCTTTAAGTAATTATATGTATTTGTATTATTATTGTTGTTATTATTTTTTTTTTTTTTTTTGGTTTTCCTATTTCCCATTCTATTCTCAAGAGCTTTAAAATAAAAGGACTGCAGTGGGCATTTACAAGCCAGGAGGGCCAACAAAAACACGACATATTTCTGTTGCTGTTATTGTTTTGGGCATGAAAACAGAAAATTATCGTTAAATTTAAGACTGTATCATGGCAACGGAGCACGTGACGGAAAATGACGTGGTAAATTTGGTACAACAGTAAAACAACCTAAAATATGGATGCGGTATCAAAGCGACTTCGAATTGATGTATGTTGTCATTAGCAACTGCCAGAGACAGGATTGTATCGTATGTACCTACATAGTTCAGATATCCTATTGCCCAATGCTCTTATTCTGTCGTCTGATTAAGACTTTATACAGACAATATGTAAAAAATAATTATTATGTATTAAATCAATGAACTATTTAAGCATTAGCTACATACAAAATGAACTGAATAGTAGATTATTATATTCGATGCTTGAATATTCTCTAGTGATTAGATTAGACATTTGTTTTGTTGGTACAAATGCGTGGTTAACTCATATTGATGATGAAGAAAATATCCTCATATTTGACATTTTCAAATTTAATCGCCTATTACATATTTGTGTTGAGTGCATGAGGGACAACGTCAATATTTATACATTTATTAGTTTTCTCGACAGATGATTAATATACACGTGTCGTCATGTGACAAGGGCTTGATCATTATCTACGATTATGTAATAGGTTCTGATACCGATATTGATTTGCGCTACAAGAACAGCTTGATGTAATTTGATTTCCTTAAGGTAATCCATCCATCATTAAATCATTACCATGGTCCTTTAAATGCTTAATAATAAGACTTCTGTGCAAATGCAAGCATTCACTGACTTGAAATTATAAGCTGATTTGATCTAAGTCTATAAAGACTTGCATTTACTGTAAAATTCCCACAAACACTTGATGGACCAAGATCACAATTTCATGATAGATGGACTACCTTAAAGTTTATTTGTATATTTGTTGGGCATAACGTCCTGCTGACAGTATTTCAGTCATGTGGCGTTTATGTCTACTTGAGAGACAGATATAGTGCTACCACACTGAAGTTTGTCGAAGTTCGAATGCCATGCTAACTTGGGAGCATGATGTTAGCTATTTGAGCTTTGGTATTTGAAGTTTGATATTTGAGTACAAAACTCAAGCTGGAACACCAAACTCTAAAAGATCATCAATCATTGTGATTTATTTTCGTCTTTCAATCTTTTCATAATGTTGCAGATGCCCCTTTCTGGCGAATCAAATTTTAACGTAGTAGCGCTGACATTCCGAAAAGTACGAGTACCCGAAATACGTTACACTTAACCTGTTTTAGTTACGTCCCTTTCATACTGACAAACTGTAAAAGTGAATTAAAATAAATAGCTGCAATTCAGGGTGCCTGATTTTACAATTAATCACTTTAGGGACCATTGAATGATTTATCAAGATCATCAATTACTATCAATTTGAAAAAGAAAAGAAAAAAAATCCTTATTGGTCTCCTGGTGACCATACAGGTCGTGTTTTATCTCAGCCAGAGTCGTCTGCTGTGAAATAATTAATTTTCGCGGGGAAATTAATTTTCGTTAATTTCGTGGAGTTTTATTCTCGAATATTAATTTCCACAAAATCGTTCATTTCATAGACCAAAAGTCACCTAGATCATGAATCCATGAAAAAATGTAACCGCGAAATACCTCCAAATGCATAATCAACGAAATGCCAACAAAAACTAATGATTTTACAGTATATCATAGGCAAAATATTTTATTATTGATGTAAATGTACACAATTTGCGATAACAAGATGCATGGAAACAAATATTAGACATTGGCTACATAGATCCTATCAAAGAAGAAGAAGAAGAAGAAGAAGAAGAAGAAACATGTGTATTATTCTATCAAATGCCTAGAAATATCACAGAAAAACGAATAACCTTACTGATTGTATTACCTTTAACTAAGACAAACTTTTAACTTAGATTTTCTTAATCTAAAAAGTACTGAATAATATATCTTAGATAGAACATTCATAAAAGTAACTTTACGAAAATTCAAGGTTTGACGTTTATTTTTTTTATCGTTTATTTGTTATATACGTTCACATCTTCTATATCACCTAGAGCTGATAATGAAAAGTTACTTTGGAGTACGATATCTTACGAGTCAAAAGCGTTTTAATGTACTTTTTTAAACTTTATATTGCCTGAAGTGAGCCCCTAAATAGTTATGACTTGACTTGTCTTGACTATTTGAGTTTACCGTCGCTTCGACAGTATTTCAGTCATAAAGCCACGTCCAGCTAATTACAGGTGGAGGAAGACCCCGAATGCACGGAGGCAACCGGGTAGAACCACCGACCTATCGCAAGCCAGCTGGAAGGTTTCCTCACATGAAAATCCGAATGACCCTGCCGGGATTCGAACCCACGCGGTGAGGGGCTGAGTGAGTTACCCTCTCGGACACGGAGGCCCCCCTAAATATATAGATAAAGTTACAAAAAGTTACAAATCCGCCGTGTTTAGAGCTTCCGCCTAGGGACAGGAGGTCGTGTGTTCGATCCCTGGCCCATACCAAAGTCTTAAAAAAAAATGGCACTGGGATTGTTCCCTTGCTTGGCGCTCAGCATATGAGGGTATTTCCAGGACTGGTTGGCCCGGTGTAATGTAATAATGATACTCAGGATAATGTGACGTGGTCTGTTATCATGCTACATGTCAGCAGTGTAATACTTCAGTGAAACAGCATTACATCTGTCTCAAGTACACATTGTCTCCGAATGACTGAAATAATGTCGAAGACACTTTAGACCCACCGAACAAAAGTGACATCCACATGTATACCATTTTCATTTAAATGACATATTCTCTTAAACAACTCGGAATAATTTAATTAAACTTGGCACGGATGATCCACGAGTGGTCCTGAACAGAAATAGCTTTAATCAATACACGGTGATACAAGATGGCCTCTAAATTCTAATTGCCTCTTACTGGATGCATTTTCACATGCGACGCTATGTTCATGAGTAAAATGCACACATAACTTATTCTTTAGATGCAGCATCATTATATTTCAATTAACGAAAATAAAAAGCATTAACTCCTTATGGGTGCCGATATACTCGAGCAACGCACTTGACTGCGGGGTTTTGTGTCTGAACCCCGTTAAGAACTCCTTTGATCGTTCCATGGTGGTAATTCATTTTTTTTTTTTTTTTTTTTTTACATTTTTACATGCACCTCCCTCTAGGGTTAATTCACATATTTAAAAAATGTGGAATTTCTCACTTTTTTTGTCCTTCTTTATTTTAAAACCTTCCAAGTCGCCAAATTCCAAGCCATGAACCGTCGAAAGGGTTAAGTTATCAGTTATAAGAACTTGTTCCCAAGTCGACAAAAAAGTAATTTTAAACCATTCAAATTCACTCACACAGACACACATGCACACACACATATATATATTCGAGTGAGCGCTAGTTATATTGAGTAAAGTTTCGCGATATAGAAATCATATACATGTATGAATTAAATTGCGTCAACGGAGTTTTAAACATATCTAGGTTATCTATAATTTATGCTTAAAATCCAACTTAAATTAGAAAGAAACAATTTAATTAAAATTCTATATAAGTCGTGGTATTTATTTTGTCAACACTTAACTATACGGTATATTCAAATTAAATACAGAGCGCAGTAATTAAGTATGCGTTTCCAATTTCAAATATGAGTAAATTTATTGGTCAAGTACGGGAGTTGTTGAAAGATAATGTAGAATTTGGCTGTCATACGTAACCTGTTTAGTACATCTTTTCATTTCGCGACCTATTTTAATGTGGTCCAGTGGTAACGTACCCGACTGCAGATCCGAAGGTTGCGTGTTCGAACCCCGTTAGGAATAAAACAAAATTACACCACTACCCCTCCCCCGGGCGCAAATTACTGGTCCAACCCAGGAACCGTCGAAAGGGCGTGGTATAAGCTGAAATAAATTGTATCCCGATCGACGTTAAAAAAATTAGATTAAACGATTAAACAAACTGTATTCTGATTATTGAATCGCATAGCACGTTTCAATCGCCACAGATACGCATATAAAGCGTAGCCGTATTGAATTTTAAGACACTTAATATGAATAATCACTTAATATCCCCTGCCGAACGAGGCAGATTCCATGATTTCATTTAAACAAGAAATATCTAAAAAAATAAAAAAAATAAAAAAATAAAAAATTGCGGCGATGATGTATATTAAAGGAATGGAGAATGTAGAACGGTTATATGACGTACAAGTTACTATCTGTGAAGCATTTCATTCGGGAAAGTCAAAATAAATACCTCGACCGAAATCCGCTTTTAGTCAACATTATTGTAATAAAGGACAGTCACCGTCTTTCAATCTTACGTAGACAGCCATTCATATAATAATCACTTATCTATAGCATTCGGCCCGAAACAGGTTATGATGTGCATCTGAGAGAAGTGTTTTGATAAAACAACTATTATTTATTTATCAAAGAAATGTAAATCAGTCAGGATTATATATCAAAATTTCCTGAATACAAAGTATATATTTGAGATTGCCATCTCAACAAACAATGGTGCGTAACTCTTTCATTTCCAAATATAGATATTTTCTACCAATGAAAATTGTTTAAATATTTATTTGGTCACATTTGTGTCAAGTACTTTGCAGCAGTTTTCTTTTTCGATTCGAAACAAATTATGCTGCTTGTGATAGCTTAAAATGACGTCATATACCACGTGGTATGGCCACACTCTCAAACGGATTTTGATATATAGGCCAGTTATATTTATTGTATTAAGTTATTCAAGGGTCATAACCTTGCACATATTTGTTGAAACAGCCAAACTCCCAATGTGTATAACTTGATCTTGGACATCCCTGTAAAGTTTTGTGACCCCAGCTCGTATAGTATTGGAAACTTGTATGAAATAGCTATTTTAAGTCAATCAAGAGCAATAACTCTGTACATATTGCACGAACAGCCATCAAAACTTATGTTGTCTTACTTTGCATGATGGATAACATGCTATAAAGTATTGTGACGCTGGCTCATAAAGTGTTTTGAAAACATGTACGGCCTAGCTATTTTTAAACTCAATCAAGTTCCATAACTCTGCACATAAATATTTTTAGCAAAGAACACAACAGACGTAAAGCTGTATGATTCAATATCAATGGTTACATACACGCCTAAATTGACTAGTTTATTTCAAAGCAAATTGTTTCATTTACGTTCTCGTACATGAATTTATTTATTTATTTATTTATTTATTTATTTATTTATTTATTTATTTATTTATTTCAGCTCTGTTTACTTCATACGCTTACCTAATGGCACTTGAAGTATTTATCCACCAAACTGTTTCCGAGAAAGTCTTTTTAGATGTCAAATTAATCTCTTTAAAACGGCATTCAGTCGTTGTAAGCTTAAAACTTAATTTGTGTAGACAGATTTTGTCTCCAGCAGCTTTTTCTGTAGTAATGACGCAGCATTTAAGACTGGCAAATTCGACAAATCGCTCTTAAGCTGATTCAATCCTACTAAATTTGGCAGCAAAAACCTAACTAGCTTGTCTCGATATGCAATCCTACACAAGTACCATGGGACACTAAATGATACCGACGGTCAAATGTAGATAAACCAGACAGGTTGTTTTAAAACGTTCTAATTAGCTGCAGAAAATTTATAGTGATGGTATGCTAAAATTCCGTACAAGCGCTCGCTTGGATACACTCAGTTCCAAAGGAACTAAATACTCTCGTGGGTATATGTCATCGAACTAGCCCAAAATCTACCATTTTGGGTTAGATCAATGACAAATACACACGAGCTAAAGAGTGCGAAAATCGAAACTAATAAGTTTGCTAAATATTGGAATATTTAAAATCAAAAGTGCTCACCTTCCTTTGGAAATGAGTGTTCCATGATGCGAGTTATAGAGATTTAATATGATATCAGAAAAAATGCGCATACACAACAATACGTTTATGATGAATAATATCCTGTCGTTTTCTTCATTTTCATTCTAGCCATATATTTAAATAAAGCTATATTCACCAATTATGATAACAAAAATCAGTTGCGAAAGGGTTATGTCAGGTTGACAGACCAGAAATAGTTAAAACAGATGTTCGAGAATTTGCTAATTGTACATGTAACAGTGGTGGCGACTATAATGATATTGTTGTCGTTTATAATGATGATGATGATGATGATGATGATGCTAATGTTGTTAAAATAATAAAACATATTCCTGTTTACTACTTTTTTTCATTTATACGTCCATATTCCCCCTACTACTTCTTGAAATGGATGCATTGCATCGCCTTTGATGCCTTTTGAAAAAAAAAGACCTATTCAAAAGAGATGTGAAACGATCCGATATGACGTTTTTTCCCGTGACGAAAAAAAAAAAAACCCACAAAAAACAAGTGAACGGGATTTAAATTAGATCTCCCAGAGACGCTTTACAGACACACGCTTTACAGTATCACTCATACAAGAGATCTGCGATCTAATTAGAGGCATACATATTTAGTTTAATCGACAATAGATAGAAGAGAGAAATACTAAATATGCATGTGTCTAATTAGATCGCAGATCCACATGATTTATCTCTCTTTAATGTTTTAACAGCCTCTAACACTTTTCCAGATTTATAGTTATAGATTTATTTAATATATATTACATCTTCTTCAGGCATATCATTAACATCACCTTCACAACTATTTAGATTGTGGTCTGCTTCTATATTTTCAATTTTAAAAAAACATGTTAATTTAACCCTTTCCCTCATAGAGGAAACCATGAAAAGACCTATGCGAACAACATAAAACCAGATCAGCCTGCGAGTAACTCGCAGGCTGATCAGGTTTTATGCTGTTCGCTTCTCCTCAGGAGTCTGGAAATGAGGACTTTATAATTATATTTGGTAAGGTTTAACTGTGGTTTTCTGCAGATCAGGCTTTATGTGGTACCTACTGAGTGCGTCAAAATGAGTATATATGAGGGAAATGGTTATTTAAGAAAAGTGCTCACAAAATGATTCTTTTGAAATATCTTGATTATTATTAGCTTTCGCCTTTTTATTAGCTATTTATTCTTTCTTTGTCTTAACAACTTGCTTATACTTGCATTTAAAATTATATAATTGCTCTCTACTATTATCAGATTTATACCGCTTAAAAATTAAAAACACGTTGTGCCTCTAAGTACTATTTTTGTTTGTTTGTGGTTCTTTTTGAGTGTTTTTTTTATTTTTTTATTTTTGCCTGTAAACACTCATTATCAAACCATTCTTTGTTATTTACAGGATTATAGAGACTTACTGTTAACTATTTGTCGTTAAGTAACGGATCTGATATTTCACGCACAATATTCGTAAAATCACATACAACATTGTTAACAGCCACACGGTCTCTTAAATAATTCACGTGATCAAAATCGGATCTATTTGTAAAGATGACTTTATTTTGGACAACGTTAAGTGATGCCAAAAAGAACAAGCTGTGACGATTTAATTGAAATAAATAACTGCTATTTAGGACTGGTGGACTTTGATTAACCCACCAAGTGATCATTAATTAATTAATTAATTAATAATTAATTAATCACTAATGACTATCATTTTCAATAACCGACAAGAACACCGCTAGTGATCATTCTGAACGTGTCGTCTTTGAGAAAAAAAAATCTGTGCCATTAACGAAAGATCAAATAAAAAAGAAGCAAAGAACAAAGCCTTCCTTAAGAAAATACTATTGATTGAAAGAAAAAAAATGCAATATTGACTGCTAAAATAAATAAATCAAACATATTGAACGCTTACTCTACGGTAGTTTATAAGGAATATCCTATCAAGTGCCTGGGTTGTCATAGAATATTTCTAACGTTATTGAATTACTTAGACCAGAAAATTAAAATACAGCAGAAAGTATACGCACGACATCCGAATAATTCGTTAGTTTAGTTTTATTACATTGCCCAAACGGAGAAGATTAATGAATTCGTTCAGCTTTTATTTGATTAAGCGTACTTAAGTGGATATATCCAATTAAGTTTGTTTGTAATTATTGCAACAACAAATACTGGTTACCTTAAATTTTGTTTTGATACGTTGCGATATATTACGTAACATAACATTGTTATGTTATGTTATGTTATGCTATATAACGGTGCGATATATTTCGCCAAATTAATTGTTTACTCATACGACAATATTTAAGTTAAATGTGGACCCTGACCAAGACTCAGAACCCGGGGGATTTCGCTTACAGCTCTACCGACCGAGCTACCCGACCGCATACACATCGATCTCCCCTATTGTGAGTTATCGGTACTGTGACATTATCCCCCTCCATTTTAGAATTCGTCCCTGAATTCTAGGAGTTACAGGGTAAATATAACCACGTGCAGGTGTCTTAGACATACCTAGTACATACGCCACAGCCCCACGTTGGGCGCCAAATGCCACGACGATATCCCGGTGGCTGAGTGGTTAGAGCGTCCGCCTCGGAAGCGGGAGGTAGTTGAATCGATCCCCGGCCGCGGCATACCAGCATATAAGGGTAGTTGCAGGACTTGTTGGCCCGGTGTCAGGATAATGTGACTGAGTGCCACATGTCTACGGTGTGATACTGCAGTGTGGCAGCACTGTATCTGACTCAAGTAGATACCATCTCCAAATGACTGAAATACTGTAAGTGGGACGTTAAACCCAACAAACAAACAAGTCAACTGTAAAAAAGTGCGAAAAAATTTGCAGCCTGACCGGGACTCGAACCCAGGGCCTTTCGCTCACATGGCGAATGCTCTAACGACCGAGCTACCTGGCCGCATACACATCCTTCTCCCCTATTGTAATCGGTACTATGATATAGGACTTTTATTCTACACAAGAAGATGTAGTGCTGTCTCAATGCGATATCACGTCGTTGGCACATGGCATGATACTAAACCCAGTCATATTATCCTGACAACGGGTCAACCAGTCCTGGGAAGCCTAACACAATGGAGCTTTACCTGTACACAGTTTAACGATTTAGGTATGTCGCAGTCGGGGATCGAACCCACGATCACCCTGTTACAAAGGGGGGGGGGGGTCGCTTCAACCCAAGAACTGCTAAGCGCCTCCAAGTGTCTTAGTTTTGCAATGCCTCAGTATGAGTCTACATAAATAAAGGAACAGCAAGAAGAAAAAGAAGAAGAAGAGGTCTTTATTTGATAAAGGGAAAGGAGCCCGTTATGACGCATTCGTCTTTGCTTTTATTTGGAAAAGAGCCTACATGTATATCTTTTATTGTTTGCATTCTGTAAACCTAATGTTTTTAAAACTCCACAAACACAAACACAAACAAAGCTTCTGTTTCATGTTATTACTACACAAACAGACATTATTGGGCAATGTTCTCCTGGCAATGTTTGGATTAAACTCAGATTAAAAGTACACGATCGACAGACGGCTATTTTTTGGAATTTTAATACGCGGGTAATGCACAAATTTCCAATCATGGGATTACCGCTGTCTATGAGATTAAATCAACACTTCGCAACGCTTGCACGTGCTAATGAAACAATGAAGTTAGAATAAGATTACAATTTTGGCACGGATAAATTGTGTATGCAAATATTCAGTTCCAGCTTTAACAATCACCAAATGTGATTAATATCCCCGCATCCCACCAGATATTCATTTAATGTGAGACCAGTGTAGAACGGGGTGAGACCAAAGTAGAACGGGGTGAGACCAGTGTAGAACGGGGTGAGACCAAAGTAGAACGGGGTGAGACCAGTGTAGAACGGGATGAGACCAAAGTAGAACGGGGTGAGACCAGTGCAGAACGGGATGAGACCTGATGGGAGGGATTCCTATATTGCTCAGATTTCCGTGAAACGGGGGTAAATGAAAGTAAACTATCTTTGTACCAGACATTGCTAGTTTAGCACGTGCAAACTTTGTTTAACGTCCCACCGACAGTATTTCAGTCATTTGGAGACGATATCTACTTGAGACAGATGCAGTGCTGCCACACTGCAGTATCACGCTGTAGACATGTGGCATGATACCACACCCAGTCACATTATACTGACACCGGGTCAACCAGTTCTGGAACTACCCTTATATGCTGAGCGCCAAGCAAGCAAGCTATACCAGTACCAATTTTTACGACTTTGGTATGTCGCGGCCGGGCCAACTGTCTCTGAAGCAATCACGAGCATTACGCAATACTTAAAGAAAAAGAAACTTAGGTCTTATCAAATAACGTAAGTAATAACGTTACATTAAATAGGAATGCGATACGTTGATAAATGAGAAACTTACACAAATTTTCAGAAGACGTCAAGGTCTACGTTACTTATGGATTGAAAAATAAGTTGATATAAACTTACATAAATTCCTTTTCATGTTTGATGAATAAGTTTCATGATGATGGCAATATATTAGATGGTGCTTCAAAATCAGTACGGTATATGCAATACATGTATAAAGTTGACAGTTAACAATTACAGAAGAAAGATAAAGAACGATACTCAAGTAATAGTTGTTTTAACTAGCTTGAAAGTAAACAATTGTAAATTTGAGATGAAAGAAAAATTTAAATATAAACAAAACACGAAAAGAAAGTACAAACACTATCAGAATTTGGCCCTGCCCTTGTGATGTACAAATATGCACATGAACTCCAAACGGTGGTGAAAAATACAACAAAGCACAGATGAGAGATTGATTATTTCCGAAATAAATTGTTTAGCAAACAACAATAAAATACATAAAGGCCAAACGATTGGGTCTTTGAGCAATGTATAAGTATCACTATTACTGAAGTCCACTTACTGTTTCGCAGGTCATACAGACATACAAACACCGGTACGCAATAAGTCTATGAAGACTACGTTTATACATGTGTATTTATATACAGTTGAATCTATACTAGCGGCCATCTGTATTCAACGGTCATCCTGCATTTTGAAGTCCTTTTTACATTACCAAACTAGCATTTTGTTATATGATAAAACTTTATCTAACGACCATAATTATATATTAATATGTTTGTTTGTTTGTATGTTTGTTTGTTTGTTTGCTGGGTTTAACGTCCCACCGACAGTATTTCAATCATTTGGAGACGATGTCTACTTGAGACAGATACAGTGCTGCCACACTGCAGTATCACGCCGTAGACATGTGGCATGATACCACACCCAGTCACATTATCCTGACACCGGGCCAACCAGGCTTGGAACTACCCTTATATGCTGAGCGCAAAGCAAGGGAGCTATAACAGTATCATTTTTACGACTTTGGTATATCGCGGCCGGGGATCGAACCCACGACCTCCCGCTCCCGAGGCGGATGCTCTAACCACTCGGCCACCGGGGACGGTATATATTAATATAGGTCTTTTAATCATAAATATTGGTTTTATACCGTTCATAACACTATAGAGCCTGCGATGGAGAAAATACCTTATTTACAATCACTGGGTGTTGCATTAGGTGACAATGTGTCTGTAGATGGAGATTGATAGAGGTAAAACACACATAGTTTTAAAATAAATTCTTAATCAATGGTCATGTGTGAGCGAGTCACACCGATATGTCGCGTATTTCAAAGATAATCGCACGTGCCTCATGCACTGAATCATTCATCCTTTAAGAATACACCATTTTTTGTTTAATTAATTTTCCCAAAAGGAATAAAACTTTAACTTGGTTGAAAAGAGAATTGCCACAAAACATTCAACAAAAGTTAAGTACTGTTTCTTTTTTTCTTTTTTTGCATGTGTGTGTGTTTCTTCTTCTTTCTTTTTTTCAATGGAATAACAATGTAGCGCCATCATTAATGATAAACTGGGCTACATCGTGATATTAACATTCGACCGGTGCTAAAAAGGCAACAATTTAAATCAATAAAGATGTATTAAGACAACCAGACTTAGGAATAACAAAAACTTTGCTCAGAATATTGTTTAAAACTAATGAGAGAAGATGAAATTAGACGTGCAAAACAAGGCTTAATTTCACTATTAGAGACAAATCGGTTGGCATTGCGTGAATTAGATAAAGATGAAAGAACGCTCTTGCACAATTAAATCTAAGATAAAAACTGCACATGTTGGAAATCAATGAACTAAGATATATATCGCTTTAGCCATATCGAAAACGAAAGTAATGGATGCAATTGAACATTTGAATTACTGTGCAATTATTAATTTTCGTCGACATAAAATCGCGTTTATTATATACTTAGGGGATTGTCGTGGGTACGTTTTATTCGTGATTTCATGACTGTTTTAAAAACGCTTCGTCTTTGAAATGAACGATTTTCGCGAGGATTAAAATTCTAGGATATAAAACTCAAAGAAATGAAATACATTAGTGTCCTACGAAAATAAATGATTTCAGCGTAAAATTTTAAGTCCCTCTTGTTCCATAATCTTTAATTCTTCCCATGCCATTCGAAGCACACGTATTAGCAAACTTAGGAATAGTCAATATGTTAATGAAACATTGGCAGTCTTTCTTTTACCAAAGACCTAATTTCTAATTACAGTGACATAGATCCGTAACTCTGATATAGGTAAAGAGCAAACCATGAGAAGCTCTCGTAAAGTCACGTGTACGATCATGTGACCCCAAGAACAACGTGGGATGTGTGAAATTGTTCATATCAATTATAAATAAACTGAGTTTTCTTTTCAATTCATTTCCGATTATTAAACTAAATTGTGTATGTTTCTCATGACATTGCATATGAACGATGAGAGTGATTTCATACAGTTTGCTTAGCGTCTGCGAGATGTTAAGCGTCTCAGCGAAATCAAAATCCCGTTCACCTGTTCTTTTCGTCATGAGGCAATTAGAGCCCGTTATTTCGGACAGTTTCATATCTCTGTTAAATATGGGTAAATGACACGCATGAAAAAAAAAACCTTGTTCTAATAAAAAAACATGTTTGAAACGTTTAGGTTAAATGTTAAAGTAAACATAGCTGGGTACAAAACATCTACAGTGCTGCACGTGCAAAACGCCATTATCAGAAACATTTGTCATCTGTCTTTTGACTGTAATCAATGCATCCAGACTTATCAACGTCAGACACTACATGCTTATTATGCTAGCGAATAAGGCCATTGACCAATTACGTCACGAACTCACGTGATTCAAAATTAATGCATTTCCGTTCTGAGATAATGTTTTGCATACATCTGTCTAGTAAGTTTGAATAAGATGTATTATGCACTTCAAGCGCACTTCGCAATTCCAGCGAGGTCGGTTTTTATAGATGTTTACTGACAAAGGCCGTTCTCCGAGGAGTTGGCGTGTTTATCAACTTATTATATTAAGTTAACGCAGCATTTATCCATAATTCGATATTGAATTGCGGTTGGATTAAGACATGGGGATAATAGGAGTTCACGAATCACTGAAATAAGAAGAGATGCACTTCATAAAACTCGCAGAGGCTTCTACTTTACTTGATCCAACCAAGGACAACCATGCTTCAAACCTCACCTTTTATCTATTGCCATACGCTCACCTTTCATTACAGATGCACGAGTACCACAGGACATAGAGCGTGTCCAAAACCTTTACAAAAATACAATTATTAATTTACGCTCAGAAACCTAATAAAATACTGAAACATTTGTAGATCATTCGTTTTTTTTGGTTTTTTGTGGTTTTTTTGCTGTTGTTTTCTTTTTTATCGATCAAAAACCACTACCATATACTGTGAAATCATTACTTTTCGTGGGACACTAATTTTCGCCGAATTCATGGAGGGTTTCATCCACAAATATTAATCCCCACGAAAACATGTCTTTTATATAGACCTCACGTTTTCTAGAGCATAGATCCACGAATAAATGTACCCACGAAATACCCTTAGGTACATTATCAATGAAAATTAATTTCAACGAAAATTAATTATTTTATAGTATATCACTGATTTAAGAATTCATTAGATAGTACTTAATATGATAGTCGAACCTGCCAGCACTGGTCAACAAATCTTAAATATTTGATACCTAGATATCTGTTAACTAGAGGACACAACATAAATATAGTTCGAAATCATACAGATGAGCTTGGGAGCAAAACATCGCTTTATATTCCAGTAGTGCAAATAGCTACATTTGCATTTTACTCTAGATTCATAAATTTTTGCTGATATTACAATTTGTTTGTTATATACTAATACAGTGAATTTAGTAGTATATTTATTCGTGGATTCATGTTTTAAAGAATGTATCAATTTAATGGTTTTCATTTTGGGTTAATATTTGTGGATAATACCCTACAAGAAAACTTACGTTAGTACACAACGAAAATTAATGACTTTTAATAGTGCATCTACGTTTTCTAACCCCCGAATTTACTCAGACAGAAGCAGATCTTAAATTAAGTAATAAAGTCCCATTTAACACATTCCAATAACGTATGAGGTGTTTAGCAAATTCATTTACCTAAGTAAGCACTCTTTAGACATTTAGGGTTGGCATTTCCCCCCATTTTTCATTCATTCCCCCCTGGTTTTACACTTTGCACGGCGAAACAAAGTATGTCGATTCCTTGTGGAACAATTATTGCGTCCAAATAGCTCTTTAATATGATAATTTTTCGCTAAATGCAATTTAGAATAATTGGGACATATTTCACCGCCATTCTTGTCTGCACTGTTCTTTTATCTTTTAAAATAGCTTGCCTTTCTCATTTAACATCAACCGAGAAATAATATTTTTTAAATGAATTTGATTTTTTTAATTTTTCATAATTATATTCACTAATAACGTTATTCTTAACGATGATGATTTTTTCTCTTTTATATTATTCATGATAATAAGGATTAAGGAGAGCTTGATGCAAGAAAAACATGAACGTTTTATCACGTTTCATTAAAATTAAAAACTTATCATATAAATATCAATTGTGTTGTTGCTATGCTTTGTTGTTCTAAGTACCAATCACTGTAGTTGCTGAGATAGTAAATGTATTTGAATTTTTTTTTTTTTTTTTTTTTTTTGTTGGGGCGGTGTTCTCTTTGTATTTCTGTATTTATTTCAACCTTTTAACATTCTTTATTTTTTCTGTTTATCTATATTTTGTGGTTGATATTTTCTTCTTTCTTTTATTTTCTTTCCAACAGAGGTTTAGAAAAAAAAACCCGTTTAGTGCCTTTATAGCACTTTGCTACTAAACGTTGTTCGCTGACAACAAATGACAGCATCAGGCATGTGTGCTTGTCACTGAAAACCCCATCATTCAAGTTTCACAGCCTCGTAGCTTAGATACAGGATTAGTGTGACACTCAACTTACTTAAGTGTCTCTTTCCTACCGGAGAAATGGAAGCACGTTGATCGGATGAGGACCAGCAGTGCCGTGCTCCTGTCTTCTTGTCGTGTATCTGATCTTATTCAATCACTCTCTCAAACCGGTTTAAGTGCCAGCAGGAACATGTTTCAGAAAAGCTATTTTTCACAGTTTTATTAAATTTTTCTCCCGTTAATTTTTAGAATTGGAAATGAGGAATACTTTTTTTTCCAAATATGTTTTTGTTATTTATAAAGCTGCTACGTGTACTGAGCGTGAGAAAGCAAAAAATGAGGGGAAAAAAAGACAAGTCGCGTTGTATGTTTTGACGTTAATTCCTCAGGCTGTCTCTGAAACGACGACGGGGAATTTCAAGACATTGGTCCACTGTCACAAACAGTTTTGCTATCAGTCACACGTGACTATACTTAATATTGATTTATTAATAGCTGATTTTCGTACTTTACTGCAATATTGTTAAAATCCAAAATATAGAGGATATTTGTTTGTTTTGTTTTGAGTAGATATGGGTTATATCTCATCGAGTAGTGATACAATTTCATAATTTCACGAGCACGTAGCGCGAGTGAAAATGTGAAAATTGTATCACTTCGAGATGAAATATAACCCATATCCAATCAAAACAAGCATTTTTTTTATTCTAACTGCTGCTAGATTTCCTTCAAAAATAAAAAAGTAGTTCCGGCAGATCTGTATCATCACACTGTCAGATATGGATTTTACCTTATTGATAGAACACGGTATTTCATCAGTTAGCATAAAATAAAGGTCTTTAGTTCTATCGTATCCCACTACAATCATATGTAAACATGCGCCATCAGAAGCGCGAATGACCTAGATCCATACCCTTACAAATTTGCCTGGTAAATAAAGTATTACAGTTAAATTGGATATTACAACACTCCACGTGACCATGTTTGTGGGTCAGGCCTATTGTAACTATATTAAAAGGTCACACACGGATTTATTCATCCAGCTGACGGGGGTACAAGAAATGCTCAGATAATCTCGAAGCTCGGTTAACCGTGTTTTCTTCCTTTATGTGACTCGTGTCGGACTTAAGAATGTGACTATGAGGTAGCACGGTGTACGAATCATCGCGCCTCGGATGAATGCCGTCTTACTTACATTTAATCCTATGAAATTGCAAAACAGGCCAGGTGACACCAGAAAAGGAATGAAATGCTATCGCGAAAAGCGCCTCATTTCTGATAGGCAATACTGCATATCTGACAGCCCTTTGTGTATGGCGTAATTTCTGCTGCGCATGCACAACATCTAATTAATATTGACGTCGAAAACAAATACTACTGTTAGTTTTTCTTATCCAAGTTAAGGCAAAAGATGCTGTTCGTGGTAATTTAAAATAAAGTCAGTTACCACGTGGTATGACCACAATTAATCAGCTTTGGTCTTTGTGTTAAGAATCGGGTGTTTTTTTGTTGTTGTTTTTTTGTACTTATGCAAGCATGACTTCCCTCCCTTGGATAATCATATTGTAACAAAGTGGATAAACAGGCATATGCTTGTAAAAGTACTTTCAAAGTCAATAATTAATACAAAAATGAAAATGTCATGTTAGTGACAGTAAAGATAAATCATTTCAGAACACGGTACATTTGCAAACGTGATATATCAGTTCTTTTTTACTTTTCTGAACAAATATTAGTTAATGAATATTAATCGGATGAACCCCGTTCAAGAACGTCTGCTGTACATCATGTATTCATGAGTTTCTTTGAATTTGAGGTCAACTCTTTGTACATACGTATGAACACTTCATTTTGTTAATCAATATTAAACCATGACCCGGTAGATAAAAATCTCTTTGTAATCAGTGTTGGGCAGGTCCCAAGAGTGAATGCTTTAATACATTTACTCACACATCACTGCACCTGCCTTTATCCGCGCCGCAGCAGCTTTATCCACTGATAAATCTGCCATTGTTTGGCACCACTGCACGAAAGCTGCATTTCAAATAACTGCTCTGCACGAAACACGCAGCTTTCGATTTCACAGACAGGGTATGGAAAATCCTCTTGCATTTCAATAGACGTGTCTCAGCTTACAATCGATCCATTTGTCCAGCTAAATTACTCGTCTATTGTCAGGTTCTGTTTGTCTATATAAACATATCTGAGCACTAAACATGTTCTATTGAGGTTTTTTTAATCATTTATTTTTCACCAATGGCACATGTCTGATGAATCGATTTGTTTCAATTATGGAGATAGATATTGTTTAGTTCGTTGACAATATGACCTTCACTCTGATAACCCTCACAGTGATGCAGAAATGTTTTGTATCTACTGGTATAGAATAAGAAACGGGTCAAAATGACCCTATGTCACTGACCTGTGTATAGCACTGCTCTTAAGAGTTAATGGCCCGATATTAGTCATAATTGGAAACGATTTAAGAAATAAGAATTATATTGCCTCCAAGTTTGATCAGAAATGCTTAAAATAAGACCGATTGGCAAGATAACCACTCCCTCTGCACCCACAACAACAACAACTGAATACGTCATATATCTCACTATGCTACTTGACTGTACATATCTGCCATATTACAACATGTATTTGAGTTTAACCCTTTCCCTTATATAGACTCATTTTGACACACTCAATAGGTACCACATAAAGCCTGATCTGCAGAAAACCACAGTTAAACCTTACCAAATTTAATTACAAAATCCTCATTTCCAGACCACTGAGGAGCAGCGAACAGCATAAAACCTGATCAGCCTGCGAGTTACTCGCAGACTGATCTGGTTTTATGCTGTTCGCATAGGTCTTTTCATGGTGTGAGAGGATGAACACACGAGGATTGCCAATGTTTGTCTGTTTTTCCTATAAAGAGAAGATAGATGAATGCAAAACAAAAAATCAATGTATTTTAGAGGGAAATAATTTAGTAAAAATTAACCTAAGACATATGAACTTACTTGAAATGCAGCCTTTCTGATAGTGAAGAAATATATAAAGTTTTATGAAAAAATATATAATAGTTTAGAAGTAATGACTACGGTAAAAAAAAATGCATTCTTAAAAGAGATACTTTTGATCAAAATGGACAAAGGAGTTCTGTCATTTGAAGGAAACGTAGCCCCTGCAATAGTGAACTGGTATGCGAAGTTTACTGACAGAAGTTTTAATAGTTTAGAAGTTATGGACAAGGTTAAAGTTTTTTTATCGTTTTTTAAAGGGAGATAATGTGGTCAAAATGGACATAAGAGTTAAAGCTCTTGATAGAAATTTAGGCCTTGTGATAGTGAACAAGAATGTGGGGTTTGATGACAGGAGCTTTGATAGTTGAGAAGTCCTAATTCAAATGTCGTTATTCCAACGTAATGGAGTGATATCGGCCAAAGCTGAATTTGTCTGATAACTTATGGCCATTAGCAATACCGCCAGGTTTTATAAGGTCGTTGATAAATGCTGATGCACGAATAGTGTGTAAACAAAGTTCAATATTGATGTATTTGATACCTAAGGGACGTAACTCCTGAACTACTATTAGCAGAAATCGAACTTTTCAGATAGGTTATAACCCTAAACAGAGTTTTATCAATATTGTTTAGTAACTAGAGATGCTACATTGCGAACATTTTTCATATCACAGGGGCCATATTTCCAGACATATCGATCTATTGTCAGCCATATGCGAAATTGCAGAAGATAACTCTGATGCTTGCTCATTAATACTGATTGGTCATTTACAGTGTTAAAATGTTCCACAAAGATCGTTTGATAAATGCAGAAGCTAAAATGTAAGCAATGTGAAATGTGAAATTTCACTGAAAATTAAAGGGTCATAACTCCTGACCTAATGGTACGATGTTAGTCATTACTGAAGTTAGTACAGAGATTATGACCGTAAATGTTTTCTCCAAGTTTAATTAAGCACGATAGAGTAAATGTTAACAAACTGTAACGACGGACATGGCATTGTAAACAAAGGATTACTGTTGTATGTATGTTCACACCAAACAATAACATAACAATATCCCTTAATACTTTGGAGTAAAGACCTATTAAACAGAGATAGGAAACTCCTATAACAGACTGGGGAAAATATTTTGTTACGCGGCAGATCACTGAATTTTGCAAACTGTCTAAAATATATTGAAAAATCACAGAGAAAAAAATAACTTTCATATAAAAGAATCATTTTTCTAGTGCAAGAAAATATTTTCAGTTTCATTAAATTTGAAAATTCATTAAAATTTTAATTTTAATTCAATTAGTATGACAGAAAATCAACAAAATCTACATATGTTTGTTCATGCAGGGGCTTCTGTATTTTGCATAAAACTGTTGTTATTTCTTTACTAATTCTAATATATCAGGTATCACTTTGAAGGTAATGTATTGTTCTACTGCAAGATGTGAATCACTTTCAAATATCTCAAATAGAATAGCAGAAATTTGCAAACGTGACTTTGCGAGATCTGGTTAAGGGTGAAACATATAACAAAATGCTAGATTGGTAAATCTGAAATCTTAGATTGGTAAATTTGATAATATCAAAACCGACCGTTTAATTCAGGTTGGCCACTTAATATTTGTGGCCATTAATACAGGTTCAACTGACATTGAACCTGTCAAAATTACCCTAAAGGTAATCCATCATATTATTATCATAACATGTATATTATAAGCATGATCTTTCAAATGCTTATAAACGACTACAGTACACATGCAATCATTCAATGACTTGGACTTATAGGCTATTTTGCTCTAAGTCTATAAAGGCTTGTATTTACGATTACTTGCTGGACCATGATCATAATTTTATGATGGATGGAATACCTTAAGTCGGCATCCAGTTACAAGGATTTGTCCTACAACTGTGTCTATCAAAAGCCGGGTTATCAATCTGACACAATATGTACTCGCAATATAAGTATGACTCAAACGTTTCACGTACTTGTATCAAAACAAAAAGACTTATCATTTACGAATGAAAACAAAGAAGCTATTATGATTCGTAAAATATAAAATATCAAGATATTTTGTTTGGAAATGCTTAATATATATTCCTTTAATGAAGTATTATTTAAATATGGTTCGAATTTCTAAACTTATGATGTGCAGGCTAGGTACAACCATGGGCTTTTATTGTATGGTAATTTAATTCATTTTCTGAAAGGGGTGTTTAAAATGACAATTTAATTAAACGACCTGGGAAATGTAGCAATGTCACCATTGATAAATGAAAATGGGCAATTGGTTTTTAAATAATTAAAACAAAGAAAAAAATTATCAAATTATGGCATTTAGTATTTTGTATGGATATCTAAATAATTTCCACTGTTTACATTTTGAATTGGCTAATATTCCCGAAAACGATCCATAAATGCACTTATTGCATAAAGACTGCCCGTAATTGGCAATGATTTGAATTTGACAAACCATCGCCAAATTACAATATGTTCATCTGCTACGTCATTAATTTATAGATGTACTCGCGATTCGTTAACGGGGGCATACGGAAGATCTAAGAGTATGAAAAAGAAAATCAGAAAATTGACGAAGATGTGCGGGGTATTCAAATCAGGTATTTTTGTAAACGATTGAATGATCTCTAGTAAAATATTAATTTCCTATTTATGCATTGTAGTAATGTTGTTGTCAACGAGTATTTACAGGTTGCAACAAAATCTGTAAAACACATTTTGCTTTTCTGACAACTTTTTTTTTTGAAGAAAGGCCTTTAAGCAATGACATGTATTAATACTTAAACACGGGTAATGTAGCAATGTGATCATTCATACTTAAACACGGGTAATGTAGCAATGTGATCATTCATACATAAACACGGGTAATGTATCAATGTGACCATTCATACATGAACACGGGTAATGTAGTAGCAATGTGACCATTCATACTTAAACACTGGTAATGTAGCAATGTGATCATTCATACTTAAACACGGGTAATGTAGCAATGTGACCATTCATACTTAAACACGGGTAATGTAGCAATGTGATCATTCATACATGAACACGGGTAATGTAGCAATGTGATCATTCATACTTAAACACGGGTAATGTAGCAATGTTATCATTCATACATGAACACGGGTAATGTAGCAATGTGATCATTCATACTTAAACACGGGTAATGTAGCAATGTGATCATTCATACTTGAACACGGGTAATGTAGCAATGTGATCATTCATACATG
>CM037788.1:7594542-7644542 GCA_021229015.1 Solen grandis | reverse complement strand
AACACGGGTAATGTAGCAATGTGATCATGCATACACGAACACTGGTAATGTAGCAATGTGATCATGCATACATGAACACGGATAATGCACCAATGTGATCATTCATACATGAACACGGGTAATGTGGCAATGTGATCATTCATACATGAACACTGGTAATGTAGCAATGTGACCATTCATACTTAAACACGGGTAATGTAGCAATGTGATCACTCATACTTGAACACGGGTAATGTAGCAATGTGATCACTCATACATGAACACGGGTAATGTAGCAATGTGAACATTCATACATGAACACGGGTAATGTACCAATGTAATCACTCATACATGAACACGGGTAATGTAGCAATGTGATCATTCATACATGAACACGGGTAATGTAGCAATGTGATCATTCATACATGAACACGGGTAATGTAGCAATGTAATCACTCATACATGAACACGGGTAATGTAGCAATGTGATCATGCATACATGAACACGGGTAATGTAGCAATGTGATCATGCATACATGAACACGGGTAATGTAGCAATGTGATCATTCATACATGAACACGGGTAATGTAGCAATGTGATCATTCATACATGAACACTGGTAATGTAGCAATGTGATCACTCATACATGAACACGGGTAATGTAGCAATGTGACCATTCATACTTAAACACGGGTAATGTAGCAATGTGATCACTCATACATGAACACGGGTAATGTACCAATGTGATCATTCATACTTAACACGGGTAATGTAGCAATGTGATCATTCATACTTAACACGGGTAATGTAGCAATGTGATCATTCATACTTAACACGGTTAATGTAGCAATGTGATTATTCATACTTAAACACTGGTAATGTACCAATGTGATCATTCATACTTAACACGGGTAATATAGCAATGTGATCATTCATACTTAAGCACGGGTAATGTAGCAATGTGATCATTCATACATGAACACGGGTAATGTAGCAATGTCATTATTCATATATAAAATGGGCACCGTAGTAATGACTTCATGAGTATTAAAAATAGCACTGTAACTATGAACACTTATTATCAAAAACAGGTAATTTACAATGATATTTTGATAATGTGATCTGTGCATATGTATAAAAAAATTTATTTAAAAAATATTTGTTTCGTCCTCTAATTTGATTTTCCCCTTTGCCTAAACTGATTAGAACAATATGTTTTTCATGACTTCCAGCGTTGATCATATTCAAAGATTTCGATTAACGCATCCGCAATGAACCTAACCTTAAGGCGATGCTCTGGCTTTTCTCCTTCACGACTGACATGCACAAACGCGCAATTTCGAACATTTGTAGAGGTTCATTCAGGAGAAAGGTGTTATTTAAGTAGGTGATTAGTGCCGTTTTCCATGCAAAAAAAACACACAACATAATCTTAATTACTAAAAAACCGGGGCCTCAAATGGTGTGACATTAGCAATGTCAACCTCGGTGCGTAATTCAGACGTCAGATTTCTAGGAAAATCTACTTGTGTGTATGTTAAGTCTTCACACTTTGGTCCAATCAGACTTGAATTGTGGTGGGTTGATTGAACTCACTTAATGCGCAATAGTAGATTACATTTGATAAAACTGAACGAAATTGCTGGTGGTTTGAATGCATAAAAATTAGGTTGACATGGTTACGTATTTTTGAGGAATTACAGGCGCATGTCTTAAAAACAAAGTTCTTCCTGTATGCAAATTAAAGATTGTTAATTACTTTAAGCATTGATTGGGTACATGTAGTTTGAATTTAGGTTGTTACCAATTGCATTTGCCTTATACGATCATGAAAGTTATCGACAGCTGATAACCTCGCCGATGTATTTCATTTTAATTACATTGTACTTTTCTGCTAATTCAAAGGCAGCATCTCCAATCTTTAGGATTCGATGTGAAAATCTTGAACACTATCTGAAAGGCCGCTAACTACAATTTAACAGATGCATTAGAATGTTTTAATTTACAAAGATAACTAAGTTCAATGATGTATTAGTCCATTATCAGCTACAATTGAGTATGGCGAAGTTATTAAAGTCATAAAACTCGCCACAATGTTGAATTGAAGGTGCGTTACAGATGCTGAACAGAGTGAAATTTATATTGTTGATAATTGAAGTATCCCATCGATCATTGAATTGAGATCACGGACCATCAGTTGATCGTGTGAATTTAATAGTAAATGCAAGCTTTATTAAACTTCGAGCAAAATAGCCTATAACTCCAAGCCAGTGCTGCACTGACGTCCTTTTAAGCATTTGAAGGATCATGATTGTAATTAAATGCTGGATTGATTACGTTAAATGACACGCTGGTCTTATATCAGTTGTAACTGAACATGGTCGATATATGTCTGCAAAAGATTGTTGAATTAAAATCATTATGTTTGATTGTAAAAGCATTGTGAAAGACGGATGCGTGGACGATAAACATCCAAATATTCTAACAGCTTCAGTTTTCATTCTTGATGGCCTGTATTGGAGACACGGAACCTTAAACGGTAAAACGGGCCGAAAAAAGTATAGTTTCCGACAATATAAATTATGAACGGTACTAAGTCAATTTTGCTACCCATTTTTTATTTTTTATTCTTTTAGGATCAAACGGTTCTGATTTTTCTGGGAACAAACGGTAAGCAACTTCTACGATCAAACGATTTGTTTGTTTATTTGTTTGCTTGCTTGGTTTAACGTCCCACCAACAGTAGTTCAGTCATTTGGAGACGATGTCTATTTGAGACAGATATAGTGCTGCCACACTGCAGTATCACGCCACGATCAAGAGGTACTCATTTTTATGTAAGTTTCTCCTACGACCAAAATGATATTTTATGTCGACCTTTATGCTAATTTCTTCAGATATTAAATGATACTAATTTCATGTCAATTTCTACAGACAAATCCAAGTTTGTACTACTTAATCAACAAATGAAAGGCTTGTATTTCGTTCTGAATTTGAAAAATTAGGCATAAAATGAACCCCGTGTGGTCTTGATACTGAGGAAATACAACTGTATAGTGCCTGCATGACTTTAAAGCAATATGGGCGACACTTGATGCGGCGGCGACTAATTAAGCCTTTTTTATGTATGCTATCCAATCTACCTAGCGATACTGACTTTGAACCATCCTCAAAACATCATGTGAAAATTGTCAATCAAACGGGAAGCGGTTTCCTGAGTTTAAAGGCAAAGCTGTATGGTGTACGTTTAAAATTGTTTACAGTTTGTCCCACTTAATCGTCCAATGAGATGTTTTTATTTCGTTCAAAATTTGAAAAATATATTGCATAAAATGAACCGTGAGGTCTTGATATGAACAAAATATAACTGTATGGTGCCAACGTGACGTGACCAAAGAGAATTATGGGCGGAGCTACTTCCTGTGGCAACTGCTTTACGTCATGTTTTGTTAACTCAAAATGTAAATGTACTCAGTGACACTGACTCTGAACTGCACTTAAAACATCACGTGAAACTGTCAATCAAACGGGAGGCGGGTCTATAATGCGAGGTCAAAGGTAACACTGTATGGCGTATGTGACAAACTGTAAATATGTTACCGTTTATATTTTAAATTTTATAGATTTATCGCAGCGCTCCGCTTCGCGTCGCTTGCGATAAACTCCATAAAATTTAATATGTATAAACCATAACTAATACAAATATTTTATCATGCATAGTAACGCTCTTGTATATTCTAAATGCAATAAAATTTAAAATATAAACGATAACTAATACATACAATTCTTACGTTATTTTCTTCTGAGCAATAGGGTCTTCATGACCTAAAGCAATAAACCGGAAATAAGTCTCATATTTGTAATTTGAATGTTCAAAATTAATCTTACTTCCCTTGTCTCAACTGGGTGATAAACTGCAATTCCCCTTGAGGGATCATTGAATTGCGCTTGGAACGTCCTTGAAAAAAGCTTCAAATCAACAATCTCCTTATCCGGAATCAGCTGACATTGTCACGGAAACCTGGAGCCTTTTAAAAGTATTTAAGCTGTGGTAGAGAAAACATCAATTCCGCGAAACTGGATTTATCTCGAACTTTAGCACTATTTTCTTTTTTCAGTGGAAAAAAATGAATTTCGAATATGTATAACTGGAATTTTACTTCGGCCCAGCAAGCTTTCCCCCTGTTTTATTATTTCCAATATCAGCCATCTCGGTCCTCGACTAAGCGGTTAATTGGCTAATTTTGCTAATTGACTGATTTCGTAAATTTGCCGATTGTGTTAATTGAATGATTTTGTTTTCGAGCATTGAATTAAAATAAAGTGAATGCTGATGAATGTGTGTGAATCAGCCATAATGAACCATCAGTATTTGCAATTTAATCTTGTTTTCACATTGCATTTTCACTAGAATGAAAAACAATATCAGTTGAAAGTTGTTTGCTTTGTTTCTGTAGTTGCATTGTTTCAATTTTATCCTCCACAACTGTGGGAATTACGACCTGAATACAAAACTTTTCAGCGGAACAAGATCGCAAAAACAATGTCATCTCAATATTAAAGTTCCTACGACTTTTTGCGTTTGCAACTGTAACCAAGTAAAATCCTACTGTCCCGAGCTGGATTCGAACTCGGGACCTTCGGTTTGCAAATCGGACACTCTACCACATCGCCACAAAAGCTAGCTCTATGGCAAGATAGTCCAGTGCCAATTTATACCTCTACTACACAACTATTCTCTCGCTTACATGTCCACGCAAAATATGTCAATCTACCATCTCTCTCTCTCTCTTTCATATATACACTTCAAACAATCGATCAATTTTGAAATGCAAATAAAACAAACATCTGTAACGTACTACTACCAACCAGTACAGCTGACGATTTTTTTTTTTTTTTTTTGGTGTGTGTGGGGTGTAATTTCCATGGGAATTTATCAAACGATCATGTCTTTTGATAAATCGGTATCAGCCAGACATGAAGGATTGAAAATGAGCTGTTATTACCTCCGTCAATTCGCCCAAATGAGCTTACTATGTGAACCCGGCTTACAGCCAAAAAAAACCCCAAAACTCCAATTTATACATTAGGGAGGAAAACCATGTCTTTTATGAGTACATACAGTAAGACCTCGCTGTTAAGACTGCCTCGCTATTACAAGGGTAACAGCAAAAAGTGGTCTTAATAGCGAGGTGGTCGAAATAGTGAATTACAGACTGAGTATAGTCAGAAGAACACTTAACACAAGTTGGTTAAAAAGAGTGGTCGTAACAGCGAGCTGGTCTTAAAGCGGGGTTTTACATTCATTATTGTAAGGCAATGCTAGATCACCAAGATAACTTCACGAGTGTATGCAGACTTCGGAGAAACACTGTTCTAAGCATAGTATTTTGTGCATATAATTGCCTTTGCTGTACGCATGCCTTCACGGTTCGATCTGGCAAATTAATCCAGTTGCGACTGCATTTCGACAAATAGGTCAGTGGTTTTCGTTACCATTTATTTCACACATCCAACGTCGCAAATAACATTTAATATTAAATAGAAATAATGAATAATTAATAATCATTGACTGTGGTAGGACTTATATAGTTTCACATTCTATTTGATGATGAAAAGAATTAATTGGTTGTTATTTTAGTGGAAATTAATTTAGATGAATATAGGGGGGTATCATGAAACTGGTTACGGTGTAAACATATTGTATTGGGACTTGGTATGAAATATGGTTTAGCATACAATAAGAATATTGAATTTAATATAGTATAAAAATAGAGTATAAAATAGAGTAATAGCATAATGGTATACTATAGAATATGTAAAAGAATAGTGTATAGCATAGAATATTTAATATGATATAGTACATAATACTGAATAGAAGATATTATGAAATATTGTTTTAGAATATGGTCTAGTGTAGGACTTGACTTGACTATTTAAGTTTACCGTCGCTTCGACAGTATTTCAGTCATATAGCGACGTCCAGCTAATTACAGGTGGAGGAAGACCCTGAATGCACGGAGGCATCCGGGTAGAACCACCGACCTACCGCAAGCCAGCTGGAAGGCTTCCTCACATGAATATCCGAATGACTCTGCCGGGATTCGAACCCACGCGGTGAGGGGCTGAGTGTTAAAGTCAGCGACTTTACCCTCTAGGCCACGGAGGCCCCATAGTGTAGGAAATGGTATATAATATGGTATAATGTGGTATTGCATTAAACATTGTATGTACTATGTATAAAATAGACTATGGTTTAAATATGCTATTATCATATCTAGAGAATAATGTAATAATATATAATTAGTATATATTTTTTTAGTTTTGTTTTAGTTTTTTTTATTGAAAACTGAAAAAAATAAGTTATGGATGGATAGGATGGGACAGACAGACAAGATAGACAGACAAGAAAGACAGACAGACAGACAGTCGGATGGATGGATGGATGGATGGATGGATGGATGGATGGATAGATAGATAGATAGATAGATAGATAGATAGATAGATAGATAGATAGATAGATAGATAGATAGATAGATAGATAGATAGATTGGAGATATTGATTTTAGTGGATCATTTTTTTTCATAATTAAATAGATCTAAATCTAATTCGGTTTCGACCTCTTTCTCTACGACTTACTAGATAAATAAATCAATAAGTACAAAACAGTCAGTCAGTCCGTGACACCTTGTAGCTAAATAAAATATGCATTATAAGTTTACCGTATATTGGGTTACAGTTCAGTTGATAATACATATACGTGAATTTCTGACGCCTTTTTTTTCTTCCTCTCATTAATATTTAAATTGTTCTCATCAAAACACATGATATAGACTATAGCACACAATTCATATATCAAACTAAAGGTATTATAAACACATGTTTAAAGGAATTCATAAATATGTTTACAGTCAATATGCCTGTATATACAACGGATGTATTTGTTTCATATGTTAAACCATCTTCATAAATCATGCACCACAAAGCAAACGCGGTTCATAAAGAATGAAGACCCCTCTCTCTCTCTCTCTCTCTCTCTCTCATTTTAATTCGTAAAACCGTTTTTCAGAGGATAAAAATGAAGATAAACATAAAAAGTAAATAAGCTGCTATGTAGATATCCAGATGCATCCTCATAAAATGTCATTATACAAAAAGACTGGATTATTTTTTTTAAGAATCCTTACCTCTAAGTCTACGACCTCTTTTGTATATTTGTTCCGTATTATAAACATGTCCTCTTCCTGAAAGCGCGAGACCCCGTGAGATCCGCTCGCACGTGAAAGTCGGCTACTTTTGGTACGTGACCTTCCCGTTGCCCCGTCATCTGCGTAGGCACTATGCATGTTTCACTCTTTCTAAATCCTATATTCCAGCTTTTTTAATTTGACATGCTGACGACTTTAATATCCGTTACTGTAATCCACACAGAATCCAATACTTATTTGTCTATCAAATGTTTATCTTTAATGAATATTAACGCCAACATGTGTGTTTTCTACACACATGGGTTTATGATAGTTTCTCTTTAAAACTTTTGTCTGTCAAATAAATATTTCAACATACCTTTAAATAAAATATTAATTTCACTAAATGCGCACGAAGTCCATTAACGAATAGTCACGGCATAACGTAACCACGAAACGTGAGTCTATTTTAATTAGGAACTTCAAAAACACTGGCGTTGTCTACATTTGTCCACTCGTCCGGAATTGGATGTATAGGAACCCGAAGCATCGATCTATTCCATTCCGATTCACTTAAACAATTAAGCCGCATTGTTAGGATCAAACATCGTGAAATCTACATGCCCGTGAGGAAATATATAACAGTCGGTCCGGGACATGGAAAATGTATGCACACAAAAAAAGCAAATGAATATTTGATAAAGTGTGCCAGTAAGTGTCTACCAGATTTAACGTTGATCACTGTAATCATGTGAAATTTACCGGATCATTTTCGTGTCGATTTCTGACAATGTTTAAACATTTTAAAATTTAACTGACAGGAATGTGAAACGTTTATTTCAGTGCTTTTTTTTTTTTTTTTTTTTTTTTTTTTACTATTCGTTTTCTCCCAGAAATATAATACATCATATTTTTTCCGCAGTGGCATCTGTGAAGTACTCTTTTGGGAAAAGAAGTCGCTTTTTTTTTTCTCTCGCTTTTATATTTTTATCCTGATGAAACGCTATATTCCTATTTAGCTGTCATGTTTTAGAAAAAGCTACGTTGTAAAAAACAGGCTTCACCGTGGTTGTCATTCATTTTTTTAATCATTTCCGGTGAAATCATTAATTTTCGTCGATTTCGTGGTGGGTTTTATCCACGAAAACGTGTCACTTATATAGACCTCACGTTTTCTAGAACATAGATCCACGAATAAATGTACCCACTGAATCCCCTTAGGTACATAATTAACGAAAATTCATGATTTTACAGAAGCTGTCGTTAATTATTACTTCACCCCAAAGGTGTCTATTGTTACAATGTTACAGGCTGCCCATTGAATAATGAAACTGCGGGGGGGGGGAGTAAAATTGTTGTTTTCCCTTACCTCTGTACCCCTTCATAAAGAGAGTCCCTATAATTTTTATTTTTTTTTGGGGGGGGGGGGCGGGGGGGGGGGTACATGGCCAATTTTAGGGATGAAAATCCCTCTACCCGATGAACATAGACACACTAATGTTAATTGCTGTTGCTTTGTATTTGATAAATGTTTAAACATTAATTATGAAAGAAAATAACTGGAATGGAAAGGATTGACAGAAAAGAAAGTCAGATTGACAGACGGACAAAAGGGTTAATAGATAGGCAGGTAGGTAGGTCGATAGCAGGCGTGTAAAAATTACCATCTAAAAGCTCTAGTGTATAATCAACAATATAAAATTTTAGTTTTACTTGGAAAAACAGACTGAACATGATCGGGTTTGAGGTTCGGATTTCCTTTGATCTAATCGTTCACAACGTTCTGGCGTGTATACATTTCAATTCTTTCTTCAAAAGCTTAGTGAGGTTGATCTAGATCTACAGAACAGTTCAGCGTTTACAAATAAGCACGTGAGCCACGTGCTACAAACTTTGTTGTAACAATAACAAATACAATGCGCTGTCTTCATCTGTTGTGCTTCTACACTGTATCCGGTCTTCGATCTTACTTTATTTGCAGATTCTATCAATGTTCTAAATAGACTGAAAATGATTATGCGTGATATGTATCAAACTGTCTACTTTCAAGGACAATTATACATTCCTGATTCAATTAAGCTCCAGAAAAGAAAGATATATGCTTTCACTGACCAGACCGATTTTATTTCATTTTTTACCTCCACTGATGTTCTTTTTTCCCCATGATATTTGAAAACACGAGAAATCAAATATGATTTAATAAATATGATTAATTTAATATGATTAATTAAATATGGCAAATTGAATATGATAAATATGATACTCGTAAAACTGACCAACCGATAATTCGAGATTCTTTTTCGAGACATCATCATTTTGGTAACATATACTCATGTGTTAAAGATACTTTGAATATTATCATCAAGATACGTCATATATTTTTGGAAGTTATTTTGTTCTCTTTAAGTAACTACAAATTGTTTTATGAACTTTCTAAGAGAACCATATTGTAGGAATGTTATCCTCTGAAAATAAGATTTATTATAATTGTTCTTCTTGCTATTATTATTGTTACTGTTTTTGGATTTATAATTTTCAGTAAGAAAAACTTAAGGGCCCCGTGAATCAATGGCAACATACCAAACTGCGTATCCGAAGGTTCGAACCCGTTGGCGGCGAGGATTTTTCATGACCAACCCAGGAACTATCGAGAGGGATTAATTTAAGTTTGAAGAATTTGTTTTCCCAATCGACGTAAAATAGGAAAGTTTAAATTAAATACATAAGATAAAAAACAACACAGATATCACTTATCGTATTTAAAAACGCTGTATTTTATTGCATGCGTGAAGCTCCAATACAGCTATCGATTTCTCTCTCTCTCTCTCTCTCTCTCTCTCTCTCTCTCAATAAGCTCCAATACATAATACCATATTCTTTCAAAAATATATTTTACATACTCTCTTTGGTTATAATCTATGCACTATAATGGTGTACTACATTGTACTGTTTTGTTTTGAAAATGTGATCTGAATAAATATTCAAACCAACCTTTCTTTTTATTTATTTTCAAGTTTCACATGTATTTTTCTTTCTCGAAAAAAAAAATTTGAATGTGACACGACGCGCGTCCGCGGCGTTTTAACGCATGTTATAATTTCATGTTAAATTTGTTGACGTTCAGTTATTTATTCACTGTTTATCACTGTGGCTAACGCGTACAAATATTTAAAAAAAATATGAAGAACAACGATCTCCGTATCATATTTGAAGTGAGAACCCTAAGGGACCCAACTCCCATTACCAACGTAAGCATGCTCATAATAATTATTTTATTTTCTATTCACGGTATTGGCATCAACTTTCAATGAAAAAAAATCAATACTGAAGAAAAATAAAAGTTCCAACAACTTGTATAGTATTACAAAAATAGGCATGACTATTTGAGTTTACCGTCGCTTCGACAGTATTTCAGTCAAATAGCGACGTCCAGCTTATTACAGGTGGAGGAAGACCCCGAATGAACAGAGGCATCCGGGTAGAGCCACCGACCTACCGCAAGCCAGCTGGAAGGCTTCACGAATGACCCTGTCGGGAATCGAACCCACGCGGTGAGGGGCTGAGTGTTAAAGTCACTCAGCCACGGAGGCCCCCATTTACAGAAAAAGAAAAAACAAGTGCTACTGACATTAAATTATATATGTGCCCCATTTCAAACTAATTCAAACATATACACCACATCTTCTCTATTCATTTCATAAATAAATTAAAAAAAAAAAAAAAGAAATAAATATGTGACTGATTTCATTATCTGTGGCAAGAACATACTAAGAGACGTAACTCTTCACTGAATCATAATCCGTTTTTTTTTTTTTTTTTTTTTTTACTTTAACCCTTCACAGTGTCACATTAAATATATCTAGACCTTAGATATATCGAGATCAATAAATCTCTTTAATAAAATAAATAATACAGCAAGACAATCATTTCCTGCAATGTATAAAATCAAAAGGTCTTATGGCTCAAAAATGGGAAGAAATGAAGCTCACATATTTAAAGAGAAATGAAGTTACAAAGTTAAAAATAATTCGACAATCATTGTTATAATATCCTATACAAGTTGCGAAATTACGGCACTAAAAAAAGGGAAAATTATCAGACACTTTTCGAACAGGCAATAACTTTTTAAATGCAAATATACTATCGCGAAATTCTATCGCGAAAACGGAAAACGTACTTAAAGATAACCATCATCAATGGAGAAACGAAGACACTGGTTCATCGAACTGCAATGCTCCGACGGATCTCGAAACGTATCACTTATTGATCCTAACGAGATCTGAAGGTTATATATATTGCTTCACATAATTTGAGGTCACACACATATATATCATACATTTTATTACGAAATTGATAGCAGGGCATATGTGTTAAAATAACAAGGCTAAAGACTAGAAAAAATACAGCAAGATATAGCAGTTACGCGGCCTGACAAAGAAATAAGTGAAATGGAGTATGAAATGTTAAGATAATCAAAATACTTCAAATATCAAATGGTGGGGAAAATTAAGATGATGAGACGAATAAAGTTTCCCTACCTCGAGATCTACAACTTCTTTCGTGTACTTGTTCCTGATGACAAACATATCACTGTCACTGACTCGCGAAGTCTTCCCGCCGGCGCCGCCGCCATGTAACTTTGACGACGAATATCTATTAGTCCTATGTGCCGACGAATTGCCATTGTCGGCCTTCTGGTGACTGAGAGTGCTATGCATTGTTAAAACCACCTTTTCCCCGTTTAAATTCACAATAACTTTACAATCCTCTTGATTTCTTCCTCTCGTCTATATCTATTTGATTATAATTCCTAGATCAAAATAGATTTGCGTCTTGATAAACAATTTCAATGTAAACACTCCGTAGGAAAACCTTTTTTTTCTCGATTTTCAATCCAGAAGCGAATACACTAACGTAGGCCTTTGTTAACAATACTTTTAAACATCCAGTTTAGATAAATGTATATCTTTAACTACACATAATTGTATATCTGTTCGTCATTCCACATTTTGATAGGCAGTTTCCATTTGTTTAACACAAAAACGGACGTTGCCTCATATGTGGTTCTCGTTTATCTAAAATCTTAAAGATTTTGACCGCCAAACTTATAATAAATCAAAATTAAATATTCAAGACGTCAGACGATATTCAGAATAGAGAAAAACTAATTGTTGTTCTCTTGAAACAACCGTTATGTTGCCAAAATATATTAGTTTATGCTCAAATTGACTAATATTTTCAGGTTCAACCGATTACGCTTAACATTAAATATGTAAGAAAAAAATGTCATTTTCAATTAAATCCCATACAACAAATCCATTTACGTAATTGCTCTTTGAATCACACAAGCGGCGTTTCTGTGTTTATTACTCTCACTCTCTACCAATATGCATACAAATGTCATTAATGCTAGTTAAATATCTTGTAAAGCTATACTTTATTGAAAGAGATGTACCTTGGGAAAAAAATAAAGCCAAATTAATGTTTCAATTAATATGTTTCGCCAAAGAGATCATATTTTCATTGAAGTTTTAACTGAACCAAGCTGAAAGGCTGTGCAATATTATCAAATATTTACCAATTAGATTAAACGTCGTTCTCAATATAAAATATGGAATTTACAGTAAAGAATAATGTAAAAACATTTCAATTCCCATTTTAACAAAAGGAGCTGCAACACAATGATAAATATCCTCATTGCAACAACTCCGATGCAGTAAAAACGATCAGGTATAAATGCACCACACTTTGTCAATAAACCGAGAACTTCAACGAATATGCAAAAGAAATACTGCAATGCTGATCTGTTCACTATCAAATCCATATTACATATTAAGGTTTCAAATACAGGTTGCGTGCAAGCTTCTTTTCTTCCATATTTAAACGAGAGCTCAACTTCCGAAAATTAACTCGACTAGGACAAGGGGCAACAAGGGACCCCTATATCGTTAATTCAAATGAACTCCTAAAATCATATTACACGAGTATTCTGAAGGTGTTTCCAGAATGTGTCTTTGGAAGTGAATGGAATTGAAACTCGTAAACAAGCCATTAACATATATATCAGAGGAAGCTCTTACCAGAAAAGTTTAACATATACTGTGTCACATTATAAATCACCTAACGGAGAATAAACTTTTCTGAATAGATAATATAGTGAAATAGAACATAAATGAAATATATTTATTATCATTACAATAAAAGTAGCCGTCTTGGTTCACCTTATACAGAACAATAAACTAAAGGACATATTTTTAATTGATGGATATTAAGGTTAAGTACAAAGACAGGCAATATATATATATATATATATATATATATATATATATATATATATCGCATAAATTCCAACTAATTCATGTACATGTATATACCATACAAATAAATCTATGGAACAAAAAACACATTTCATGTGATTGTAAATCCTACCATGATTTATTTAAATGAATAATAAACAAATAATTTCTAGACTAAACATGAGGAAAAACCTTGATGAATGTTTCCCAACTTACATTTACAATACACATATAATGAATATTCAAAGATTGCTTAAAAGAATATTGCAAGATACGATTTGGATTTTCTCAAGACAATAAAAACAGTTTCACAATATCTCTAATTATGAAGCTACTGAAATGTTTAATACTATCCTCTCATGGAATGAACCAGAAAATGACAGAAAAGGGTACCTGTTTGTAAATAGACATTTTCCTCCCTTAGGTACATATCAAAGATTGACGAATCATCACAAATTTCAGATCAATTATACTTTAAATCCTTGACTTTATGTTAAAACTTCCAAAGCTAGTGATATATCCTATGACACTTGAGTATACCATCCTGATAGCTGATACCTCGAGGATATGATAATAAGAATATAACCAGCATAATTTTATTAGTATTAGTTCAAAATTTGCTTCTTTTACGTCGATGGAGAAACACGTTTTCTTAAAATTTATACAAGTCCCCCACAATTACAAGTCTGATTGCTCTCTTACACAAATCCTGTCTTATGGATGAATTTAAAACACACACTGAAAGGTTGAATATCCCAGTGACTTCTAAACGAACTAATTGATCAAAATTGTCGAATAGTTCCATATAATTTCACAGTATGTAATATCATCACAGGGGTTGCTTAGATACAAATCACAGTGGATCTATTAGGAATATATTAAGCATAATTAAATATACATTAAAATCATGATTAAAGAATAGGTACACTTATGAAGTATATATATATATATATATATTGCCCTGAGTATCACTCTTATTCAAACCTCGCTGTTTGGACTCTATCTTGCACAGTGCAGTCACATGGTTTAGTTTCTAGACTCCGTAAAAAGTATAAATTTTCCACTGGCACTAGATTCGCAGAATTGCTTAATTCATTGATATCTTGATTATCAAAATATATATGTACTATTTTTTTCTCCGGTAATGTATATTAAAACATGGTAAGGAACGGACTCTGACATCACTTAATTTTCACATCTTAATTTTGTACACATGAATGCTACCATCATATTCTATGCACCTTTCGATCAATCTGATGTCCATTTAAACACATGCTTTAACGAATCCTTGTCAAAAGGCAGCCATAACGAAATAATAACGTGAATTATCTACAATTTGTACATCTTTTTAAGTCTGCTCCACTACCAACATCCGGTTTTTTAAGCGTATGTTGTTTTTATAGTTGTAGATTTTGAATCGAGCGATCTGATTAAATGACTTAAATTGACATCGACAGATTGTGGGAAATTGCATGCGAAGATGTTTTAAGTCTTCCGATCATAATCGCCGCAAAAACAAACCGGAAGTTGACAGTTGAGAAGACATAACTATGTTCAAATTGTTGATATTTCTCGTTATTACTTCGTTAAGATTATATGTATATATCTCGAGGGGTGAAAGCGAAACTATGCTAAGTGCATATAAATATATCCTACAAAATCCCGTCTACTGTCAGGTTACACATTACCGAACATATTTGATAATTGACATAACCCATTTAGAACCTAGAATTTATAGAACAAAGAAAAAAATAGATTACTCGTACGGGTCTCGTGGGACAGACACAATTTAATTCGTTTATGGAAAGCAACGTTTGTTCCGAGACCAGCGTCTTTCAGTTCATGTCTATGCCATAAGATAAATTGAAGGAAAATGTGATCCTTCCCTTCTTACTAATTTTCGATTTTACTGTTATATACATTAGTACGGCACTAATATATCGAAATCGAAGAAAAACAGTACACTAATACACTTTTTTTCGTTTTGTAATTATACATTAAGGGCTTATGTGACTGTTCAATAGATTTTTTCAAAACTTTGCATGATTATAGAGAATCATAAAAGAAATTTTATGATGAAAAAAAAAAGGGGGGGGGGTGTCACTCCTTCTTTTTGAGTTATCTGCCCCTTATGCAGAAGTATCTGGAGGATGGGTAGTTCGTGAATGTTTGTGTTAAATAGATGTGCTGTACAAAATAAAGGATTGTTCAAAACAGCAATTGTGACTTGGTTAATCAATGTTAAAAGAATCATTTGAGTTATCTATAAGTTTAATGGAGATTATTGCTTCGCTTCGTATGGACCTTTAATATTCAAATATCATAACAAATTAGTTTATTGTCATCTACATTGGAAATCTTTTTATGGTTCGTGGCTATAGATAATTATGAAATTTAAGGAGGTAATAATCAAAATCGAGTAGAGTTATGGTTTTTGGAAAAGGCACAACGACAACTCGCAATCTAGCTATATTTAAGGTTCTACTTAAATCCATTCGATAGTTTTTAAGTTTTGCTGCAAAAAATAATCATCACTAAATCAACATAGGGACTCTTTGATAAACCAATCCAGATGATAGGCATAATTACACTTGGTACCCATTCTAACCTGGCTAGAGCTTTTGCAGACTTAGTGCGGAAAAAGTCTGCGTATAAATTATGTTAAAACATTATTCACACCTAGTATATACAGGGTAGTTCTAGGACTGGTCGACCTGGTATTTTAGCAACAGACAAGGTAATGGTTAACACAATGACTTTCCATCACTACCAATAAAACTCGGGTTCGATCACAGGTCAGTCCGAAGTTGAATGTGAAAGGGTATGTGTTACCCCTTTGGATACGTGGGTTTTCTCTGAGTCTGAGTACTCCGGTACCCTCCCACAATAAGGACTAGACGGACGCCATCAGCTGTATTTACGAGAATGTTTTCATTAGCGATGGCGCTTTCTGTCCAATCGTTGTCAAATAAATCTTTTCGTTTTTGTGTACGTTTCAGTTTGTTTTTGTTGCTTTTTCATTTTCATAAATATGGAAATAGTCCTGCAGTGTGTGAACACTAAATGATTATGAGTTTGATCTCTGGCAAGGATATGAAAATGTCATAAAATCGTGGTAAATTGTGAAGCACACATATGGGACCCCAAATGACAAATAGAAGACAACCGTTCAACCAATAATACTATACAAGACACGTCACAAGCTAAATGATTTATATACTAGACACACCGTATCTCAAGACAAATATCTAAACTGGAATTAGCGATTTAAGGAAATATATAACATAGCTCGATAGAAAACTTTGTCTATGACCACATGCCAAAACCCCAATACATCTGTATTTTTACGGTTTTTTAGGACAGAAGTACTCTTTCCTGTAAAATATCCGTAATGATAATATGCCTAAAAATTATATTCAATACATGTCACAGTGAATACCCTTACATATAGTCATAACTCGACAAATAAGAAAACGTATATTGGATCAAAAACAAACGGATGTGACGGTAATCGACGGTACACATAACGCATATTATACAAGTACATGTATGTTAAATTTTGTGACGTGAAGGAATAGTAATGGATTCACTCTTACCAATTGTGGTTTACAAGCACAAACGCTTGGAAGATATTCTTCTTAATCAAACCAAGATAATATATCATTTCAGGACGTCCCTAATCCACTATACTTTCATGAGCATGCTCAATAATAGTTTTTCACAATTACCATTAAATGTTTTTTCAGTGAAAAATACCTCAGACTCGAAGAAGTTTATGCCAACAACGTTTATTTTAAACATTACATAAAAAGAAAAAAGTGATGACATGAAATCCTAAATATCAAAATTAATTCAAGCATATTTACACCATATCTTTCTCTTTTTATCATATAATTTATGTCGAGAACATTCTCTCGGCCGTAATTCTGCATTTAATTATAACAGTCAGAAAACATGTATGTGACTGACGGAAGGACGAAGTGCAAACCTATAGTCCCTTTCAGCGATGCCGGTAGGGGACTAATTAAACAATAAATTAACATAAAGAAAGGTAATAAACATGTATATTCCTTAGACATGGCGCAATGTTACATTTAACCTAAAGATCCTAAACATAGTGAAAATAATCAGACTTTTCTATCAGTTAATGACATCTCAACTGCAAATCTACCATCGTGAAAATCCTATCGCGAAATCCGACAACGTACTAAAAGAACTGAGGACGCCATTTCATCGAAATGCATGCGCCGACTTTATTATCGAACTAAACAGTTATATGAGGGCTAAATACAGCCTCGCATATTTAGGGTTACACATGATCGAGGTGATAACATGTTAGGCCTTAAGTCAAGAGAAAAAAATAAACAAAGAAAGATAAAGTACATTGTCGGTCGTCCAAGTAAATAAGTAGAAGTATGAATTCCTTAGATAATTGCAGAACTACAGATATTGAATATAACATTCTATATGGTCAAGGATTCTAAAATGATAAGACACATAAAGCTTCCCTACCTCGAGATCTACAACTTCTTTCGTGTACTTGTTCCTGATGACAAACATATCACTGTCACCGACTCGCGAAGTCTTCCCGCCGGCGCCGCTGCCATGTAACTTTGCCGACGAATATCTCTTAGTCCTATGTGCCGACGAATTACCATTGTCGGCCTTCTGGTGATTGAGAGTGCTATGCATTGTCCAAACCTTTTTTTCCCGCGTAAATTCACAAGAACTATCTAATCCTCTTGATTTCTCACTCTCGTCTAGAGCTATTTGAAGTATATATCCAATATCAAAACAGTTCTGCGTCTTGAAAACAATTTCAACGTAAATACTACGTTGGAAAAACGCTTTTTATCTGTTTTGCAATCCAGAAACGAATACACTTACGAAGCCTTTGATCAAAATACAGTTAAACATCCAGCTTAGAAAAATTATATATTTAACAACATATAATTTTATTTTTGATCATCATTCCAAATATTGATAGACAGTTTCCATTCTGTTTATCTAGAAACGGCTTTTTCCTCATATCATCTCGTTTATCTAAAAGGTTGAAATATCTGACAGCCAAACTTATTATAAATCAAAATTAAATAATCAAGTCGACAGGCGCAGGTATTCAGCAAAACCTAATTGTTCCCTTTAAAGAAAGTGATGTTACGGAATGAAACATTCTATGGTCAAATTGACACTTATACTTTCAGACTCAAACTACTACGCTTACTTAAAATAATGTATTTTCAATTAAATCCAATACAGCAAATCAATTTACGTAACTGATCTTTGAAACACACAAGCGACGTTTCCATGTCAATTACAAATGTTATGAATGAAATTAAACATGTGTAGGATGCACAAAAAGAAAGCGAAATTTATGTCACAATTTAAATTGTTTTGCATTTCTAAAACCAGAGAGATCATATTTCATAGCTCAGTTAAACCGAATTATGTGCAGTAATGGATATTTACCAATTAATGTGACGAAACACCATTCTTAATGAAACATGCAATTGTAAGTAATTTTTCATGTAAAAACATTTCAATTCCTCTTTAAAGAAGGTACTGCAACACAATGAATAAATATCCGCATTGCAACAACTCCAATGCACTTAAAACGATCAGGTGAAAATGCACCACACTTTTCCTCAGAGATATTGTCAATAAAACGAGGAGAACCTCAAAGAATATGCAAAAGAAGTACTGCAATGCCGATCTGTTCACCATCAAATCCATATTACATAAGGTTTCAAATCCACTCGGGCCGATTCAGCTGTGTGCAAGCTTCTTTACTTCCTGATGTAAATGACAGCTTGTCTAACCCAACTTCGGAAAACCTAGCTCGACTAGGACAAGGGGCAACAGGGGACCCCTATGTTTTAAATTTAAACTAACTCCATGAGTATTCTGAATATATTTCCGAAACGTGTCTTTAGAAGTGGCTGCAGATGTGACATTAAAATAAGCCATAAACATGTATATCAGAAGAAGTTCTTTCCAGGAAAATTTAAAATATTCTGTGTCACAGTATAAAACGCCTAGCGGAGAATAAACTTTTCTGAATAGATAAAGAGAAAAATAGAATTTAATTGAACTATATCCGTTAAAATAACAATGATAGCAGCGGTCGGAGTTCTTTTTCTGCAGAAAAGAGTAGAGCATACTTTTATATGAAATATATTATAGTGCAGTATAAAGTCAATAAAAAAGTAACATGATATTATTGTAGTTATTGCAATCAATTCACGGCGCACCATACAAATACATCAACAGAATAGAAAACGCATTTCATGTGATTGTGAATTTTACCATGATTATTAAATAATCAAGAAATTAATTCTAGAGTAACCCTGAGAAAAGGCTATGAAAATATTTCCTAACCATCAATTAAAATACTCCTATAATTAAAATAATGTTAAAAATATTGCAGGATCTATTTTGGTTTTTGCTTGAGTATAGAAACTGTTTGTCAATATCTTTAATACTAAATTAAATGAAAAAATATACTGTCCTCTCATGGAATGAACAAGAACAGAAATAGAAGAGACGGAGACATATGAATAAATATACGCTTTCTACTTCTAATTACATATCAAAAAATAATATAACAGCACAAATTCTAACCGCGTGTACTTTAAATCAATTACTAAGTGATCAATCTTCCAAAACTTTTTTTTACTAATAGTTGATACCTCGAAGATTTAATAATACAAATATAAAATAAAACCACCTGATTTCATGGTATTAATTATATTTTTTTATTAAATGTATATTGATTGGAACACACATTTTCCTAAAAATGAATACGAATCCTTCTCGACGGTCACTTGGTTAGACAAATTCTTTGTGCATGGAAAAGGTGTGTAGATATAGTAGAAATAATAAAAAGTCCAGATCACTGTAAACAATATAGGTCCGCCACAATTACAAATCAAATTTGTCTTATTGCTTTCCTACACGCTATCCTGTCTTGCGGGTAAAGTTTAATGCCATAAGATACATTCTAAACAGGCACTGAAAGACTGAATAAACCGCACTAAATAATCCAAATAATGTACTGTAGTTTGTCCTATATTTTCCTATTATCTCGCCGTGAAAAATATCATAATAGAGGTAACATAACTGCACATCACAGTGGATCTTTTTGGAATATATTAAGCATATTTAAGCGTGCGTTCAAAATATGATTAAAGAATAAGGTACATTAAAGAAATATAATACATTTAAAACCAGAGTGTCAACCCATCCAAACCCGGCTACTATCTTACACAATGCGGTCACTGGTTTTTCAACCTTAGTTCATGGACCCCCCACAAAAAGCATTAATTCTCCTAAGATTTCTTATAGCATCCAACGAACACTTGAAAATCTGTCAGCAAAACAAAAATGTCTAGAGAATATTTACTCATTCATATCCCCAAATCTCAAAACAGAGACGTATATATTTGTCTTTACAATATCCCGTTTCCTCACAGGCCACACATTACGAAACATATGTGATGAATGACAAAACTCATTTAGAACCAAGAAATCATAGAGAAATTGGAAAAAAAGAATAATTTATTCGTACGGTCCTCGTGGGACAGACATAAGTTAATTCGTTTATGGAAAGCAACATTTGTTCCGAGACCACCGTCTTTCACTTACTGTCTGTGCCATAAGACAAATTCAAAAAAAATGTTATTCTTCCCTTTAACCAATATTCGATATGATTGATATTTCGAGTAACCGAAGAAAAATAATAGACTTCATACATTATTTTCAATCAATAATTTTTACATTTAATATTAATATATTTTATGTTTTGGGGTGGAATGACCAGCAATATAGATACAAATACATCCTTAAATATCAGAGTTAAAATTAAAAATATCCATTTCTTCCAACATAATTTTCATTCGTTTTCCTTTTTGAAGAAGTTGAAATATCTTATTTCATCTCCTGAAATTCGAAAATTTATTCTCACTCGTGGCAAAGGCATGCGTCTTCCAGAAGAAAAAAAAACGAGTAAATATCCTCCACATCTTTGTAGTACTGCCCATTTTTTGCTCACAAAGAAATAAATATGACTTTTAAACGATAATTGTCGTTGATTACAATGCTCATCAACGACTTTGGTGAATAGCTGTGGTATTTAAACAAGATCATTGCCATCAAAGTGCATAAAATCTTGAGATAAATATGAAATCTAAAAAAAACTGAATAAAAATCGAGGGGTGAGAGCGAAACTATGCTAAGTGCTCATATATTTATATGCACTTAGCAAAGTTTCGCTTTCACCCCTCGATTTATGGAACGGGACTTCAGATACGTACACGTATACGGAAAGTATTTAAATGCGTTTGAGTGTTTTTTTTCTAACGGACAGATTTTTCTAAAAATTTGCATATAAGTGCTTTAGACTTTAACTAAAAGATATAGAGTTAAAAATAGGGGGTCACCTTGCTTGTTTTAGAGATTGGTGCATATGGTAGAACATCACTATTTGCTAAAATTTGTTGAAAAAAACATTACATTAAAAATAAGAAAGATTTCGTTTCTGAATACTGTAACAGCATATTCAATTGATATTTTTAAAGTATTATTTTCACCATTTGTGACTTATAACGTATTCTATAAGTTACAGATAAAAATACTGTCAAATATGCAATGAAAATACAAAACGGGCATAAAATCTCATTTGTGCCCGGACCAAAATGTATACAAAAATTATCCCAATACTGTGAATATTTATATATATTTTCAACAAAATTTTCAGAGTCAGTTTTCTGATATAAATGCTTTATGAATATGAAAAATTTTTTTTTTTTTTTTTTTTATAAAACTGTTTTTATTAAATTTAGCCAAATTGCATAAAACACTAAAATGTGACTTTTTTACCTTAAAATTTGGCAAATTTGAATCTTAAAAGTTGGGCTTTCTTCTATCAGTCTACTTAAAATAAATGAGAAATTCATTTATTTTTTTTACCAAAATCAAAATCAGCCATAACCCGCTGAAACGTCCTTAAAATATTTCGTGTCAATAAAATATCTGCCAGTTTTTAAACAGACTTCTTTACGAAAAAAGAGTAGACCACATGCGTCATTTCCAATACATAGTTGTAAAATAACAGTGTATGTGGTCAGGCCCGGCAAAACACCACCAGGCATAGGATGGAGACGGATCTGACAGTTGGAATGATTTGTGAATGTATCAGTTAAGAGAACTGTACAAAATACAGCATTGATCAAAATAGCTAAAGGAATATTATACAGTTAGCTCCTTGTATTAACAAGTTTAATGTTTATTTTCACGATGCATATAGGGATTTCAATAGATTATAAAAAATACAACTCGCTTTCCACGTTCTATTAGAAAACCCGACATTATCCGAAATAAGACGATGCTTCCGAGTCCTTTCTTCTTCATTCTATATGAAAAAACATTGGTCATTCAAATTGTGTTACGTGACACCAAGGCCTCTTCCTAAATACTTTTGTTCCGTGCCTATAAATTTTCTACACTTCCACATCTTGTATTCGCAATCACAACAAATTCAATTACCCATTACATTAAATAAAAAGAAAAAAAAACTTGAACTACCAATGAAAATGATGGAATGCCCTTGCATATTGCTTTGTCACAGAATAGAAAAAATATGACCAGATACTTCAATAACAGCTGTTTTGAAGGTCATATCATCAAAAAGGCCATGTATGCAATCAAAGGGCAATTAAAAAAATAAAGGGAGATAATGAATAAAACCATGTTTAGTTCTTGGAAATGGAACTTCTCGTAATTTATCTATAAAGTTAAAAGTAAAAAGATATGCTCCAAGCTAAGTATCCTTATCACTAAATCAAATAGAAAGTCTATTATAAAAAAAAATCCAGATGCAATGTATAACTACACTTGGTACCTATTTCATCCTATTCTAGCCAGATGTTTTGCAGACTTCGCGCGGACAAGAATCGTATGTAAGTCATTTTCTGTCTTTATTTATACTCTTCGTTTATACAGGGTTGTTCCTAGAGAGTTTGGTCCCGTGTTTTAACATCAAATTGTACAACGTAGTAGTTAACTCAATGGCTTTTCATCACTGCAAACGTACCCGGATTCGATCCCAGGTTGGTCCCATGATGTATTTGAAATGACATGGGTCGCATGTTTAGACACGTGACTTTTTCCTGGTATTCCGGTGTCCTCCCACAATAAGGACTACATGGACGCCATCAGCTGTATCAACGAGAATACTTTCATAAGCGATGGCGCTTTCTGTCCAATCGTTGTCAAATAAATCTTTTCGTTTTCTTTTGTTTTTACAAGTTGCTTTTTTTCATTTTATGGTCCTGCAGAGTGTGAACAGTAAAGCTCGTGAGTTCGATCTCTGGCAAGAATATGAAAACGTCGTAAAAACGTGATAACTTGTGAAGCACACATATGGGACACCAAATGACAAATAGGAGACAACCGTTCAACCAATAAGACTATACAAGACTCGGCACAAGCTAAATTATTTATATACTAGACACGCCGGGGGTATCTCAAGACAAATATCTAAATTTGAATGAAAATGAGCGATATAAGGAAACATATTACCTTGGTACGGGGAAATCTTATTCTGTAACCAATAAAAATATAAAGAATATCTGAAATATTCCTCTAAAATAAAATTTTCTGTCTCCTGTCAAACTTTTTCTTTGCAATATAGCAGAATCCCTCATACTGTCAAACGTAAATTGTGTGTGTGATTTGGTATACCTGACATTGTGAGGTAGAAATCTAGTTCCTCGGTTTGTATATTTCGGTATTTAGGTCAGAGTAAGAGTTAGGGTTAGGGTGACTGTTTGGTTTTTAGTGATTGTGACTGGTTTGGTTTTTGGGCAGATATAATAAATGATTAGCTGATATGTTGAATTACAAACCGGAGTGTATTGCGATGAATTAGAACTCACTATGACAACATACTACATGCTGTTCAAGGCAAAAACCGCACTTTGAGGTACGAGTTACACATGGAACACCTTACTAAAAGTAAGATAGTAAAATATGAAACACACACACACATTCTCTCTCTCTCTCTCTCTCCACACACACACACACACATATATAAATATATATATATATATATATATATATAGTAGGACACACTTAAAATACAATCACCATCGTGACTAGCGCATTTGAAAGTAATCAATACATGCTTAATAAATCGATTTTTATAGACGATATATCGCTATAGACGTTAAAGACTGAATGATATCAGTATTGTCTAGTTATGGAAACTGTACTGTCTGATCCGTCAATTTGAAACCTTAACGAGACCGAGTCCTCTTAGGAAAATGTAGTTCCGATCAAGTAGGCGGGGCCATGGTATTATTTTCTTTCCCGACTGTAAATTAAAAATATTTGCAGACGAAAAGCTTGGCAGCTATTTTTTTTTTCCAGACGAACAGACAAATTGATACCTTGCACTCTGGTGTGTGTGTGTGTGTGTGTGTGTGTTACCCTGCGGGGTAGAAATATCCTACCTCGGTTTGCGTATTTCGGTATTTGGGTCGGATAAAGGGTTTGGGTTACTGTTTGTGGGTAGTTTGGTTTTGGGGCTGATATAACTGTATCGATGTTGAATTACATACCGAGATAAACTTCGAAATACAATGTATAATACATCGCTATAGCTACAAGTCCACAATACTTTTTTTAACTTTAATTCATAATTTTATTCGTAACATTAAGAAAACTACTTGTATATATCTAATGATTTGAAAGCACCATACCTTACGACTGAGAAAGGTGTATCAGAATAATGCTATCGGAAGAGTGAAATGTATGACTTCTGGGCCAAAGACATGACAGGGCCGAAAAGACATGACAGCTGGGCCAAAGACATGACTGCTGGGCCAAAGACATAGGCCAAAGACATGACAGCTGGGCCAAAGACATGACTGCTGGGCCAAAGACATGACTGCTGGAAGTGTTTTTTTTTAAAGGTAATCCGATGTTGGTATGAAGGTGGGATGTTTTTATAAAGAAATATTGGACAGAAATTGGAACAGATGTCCCCAAAAGTAACAAAAAAATGATCACAGTGGCACCAGAATTGCTCATCAAAATACCATGAGCCTTATTAAATAATTAAATAATTAAAGTCTGACTCCTTTAATTTTACATGGAAGTCTTTAGGAGCAACCATAAAATAAAATTAAACTAGTGATCTGCACGGGTGAAGTTTTGTGAAAAGTCACCTAAGGATCATTCACACCAAGTTTCATCAATATCTTCCCTGTGTTTTTAGAGAAGATTTTTGAAGTTTTTAAAGTAAAATTCTGTTTGTTGCCATGGCAACAAGAGTTCTGCACGGGTCAAGTATATTTTAGTAACTTTCGTGAAGGGTCACATACGGATCATCAATTTCTACCCATCGGTTTCAGAGGAGATCTGTTTAGATAAAAATTAGATTTACACGGAATGGATTTAATAGTGTCCGTTTCTGACCAAAAGATAAAAAAGACATATATGTTTTTTCTTCTTTTTTTCTGCCATATGTTTGTGAATAAAAGTAATTTCTAGGTATTGTTAACGTATATAATGTGTCTCTGTGTGGTATCACATGTTTTCTTGGTGTTTAATGTTCTATGAATATGAATAATCAAAAGCAATTTTAAGATAATCTGATGAGTTTGCAAATTGAAACAAAAAAATCAATGTTGTTCTAAAACGGACTTTATGAACAAAAATTTCATTAATTGAAATTAAATTTGCGCTTAATTTCAAACTTCCATTAATATTATTGAATAAACATAATAATTCGACTGAACATTTTGAAATAACGTATCCTCCAAACAACTATGCATGATTGTTATTTTTTGCAGATTCTAGTATAACTCGGTTAAAAGTTTTATATTTGTTAAAGCCTATAATTCAGAATGAAATCAATTATTTCGATGTGTTTCATGGAAGGAAAAAAAGGTTAAAGATTGTATTAGGACAATAAAATCCCAGATTCTAGTATAACTCTATTAATAGTTGTTATTTTTTATACAAATAAATCCAGGACTAGATCCAAATCCAATACTAACAAGAAATAATAAAATAAATACTTTATACCAAGATAAATCGCAGGACTGAAAATCCTAATGTTGCGTTAAGCATAAACTGGAACAGTTAATGAGAAAGTAGAACCGTTTTATTGCTTTCCCTCGTCAAATGGATCTTGTAGCTGTGAGGGTCGAACGACGTAATTTTATTTGCCATATTCGTATTAGATTAACCAAGGATAAATTACATGCCAGAGGTGAATGAACAATTGCACTTCACTGGCCTACTTCACACAATTTCATTTCATAGTATTTTCGCAATCGGTTACAATATGGTGCGTACAACGCAACAAAAAAATGGCGATGCATGACCCGCAGGGTAAGAATTTAACTTTTTTACAACTAGCATTTGTTTTCGCAAGCAGACACATTTCATTTTTATAATGGCATTTTGCTAGTGTTAAATTCGAGCCCTAAACTTGTTTCTCTTTGCCAATGTTCACAATTTCAACTTACTTTTTTTTACTGGCATATTCCTTGTTTACTAGTGTAACATTAGAACCCTAGCATGCATTTTATTTTTTATTTTTTTTTTTTTTTTTTTTTTTTTTTTATCACTTTTCACCGGCATTTTTTCATAGTATTCGAGTCCTCTAACTATGTCCACTGACTCGTTAACTCGCAAGGCCTCCCTGACTGAGTGGTTGCATTGACATATGTGTACTTATATGAAATCAAATAAATTTTGTGGGCCAATGATTTTCGTCTTCTTCATGGACGATTTTATCCAATAACATAAATCCCAACGAAATGATTCTCTACATAAATCTCACGTTTCCTAGAACACGAATATATCCACGAAACTTCCTAAATTAAGTTATCAACGAAATATAATGTCAGCGAAATTTAATGATTCTTAAGTATCACTCAGCTTCCAACAACTATAAAGGCCCGGTCATGCCACACGAGTTTGTCATGTGAGGAAGCCTTCCAGTTGGCTTGCGGCCTTTTTTTTTTCAAGGTGCTCCTTGCACACATGATAGTTTCTCCGGGATACCAAACGCAGTGGGTTTTCCAAGATAAACTTTAGGTACAAATGCATCTTTTTAATCAGAAATGAAGATAGGTCTACAAATAGTAATAAAATAGATTTATTAATGTATTGCATGCTTTTCATCAACACTGCTTGAACATTTCGTTTGTACCTACATGGAAAAAAAAACATGCGAGTATTGGATGTCACTTATTAGCTGACCGAACTTCACTATTTTCACAAGAGGGCCAAGATGTAGACTTTGCTATCTTACGTTTTATGATACAATAATGTCAGTTATCCCCGCCTGCTATGTCACCATGATTTAAAATATATTTGGCACTTCAGACAACATAATGTTGTTTCTGCAAATAAATATGATTGAGTGCGGAGTGCGCTGAACAATATTCTAAAATGACAAGAAAATTGCCCCCCCCCCCCCCCCACCACATACACATGAGTATAGTCTGGTCAGTAGTTTTGAGGATACGTTTTTTTATTTTTAAAAAAAATCTCTATTAACATACAAGGTAAATTTGATAAAATGTTCTCTCAATTATAATGTCGACCAATTCTTTCTTTTTTTCTACCCAAATTCCTCCAGTGCGTGAGGAAGTTACTGCCAAGGCAATACCTACTGTATCCATCTTTGACCTTCATCCTCGAAGTGTTGACCTGACTTCAGAGCAGACATATCATGTTGAATAAGTGTACATATTTATTCTTAAAACTATCAATGCAAGTCCGATTATCAGAGTAGACACACCACGTGATATATGACGTAAGTTAAACTATCACGAACAGCATTATTTGCCTCGATTCGGAAAAGAAAACAGCAGTAATTATTTACTTTCTTCACTAATTTAATGGGATATAGCGCATGCGAAGTAGAAAATTGTGCTCTAAACATAAGCCCTATAATGCTTCTTTCGATGTACATGGTTTCAAAACATTCGGGAAATATTTAAGAGTTCGTGAAAATGTGATTGCTGTCACAAAAAAGCACAGCACTAACAGTGTTTTCCGAATGTTAAGAAATACTGTACACCTGACAAAATAACTATTAGCCCATTTGTGTGTAGCACAATTTTCCACTTCGCATGCGCTATATATCCCATTAACAAGAGCTCCGCTGAGAGTGGCGCAATATACGCCCGAATAAAGGTATGGCAGTTAACTACCTTTGACAAATGGATATGCACTTTCTCAACAACAACATTTATAATAAGATGATGCGGACAAACAGAAAGGAGGGCAAACTAATAGTTCCTTCGTGTGTAGACATTGGTAGGGGACTAATAAACAGACGCAAAATATATTCGCATTATATCAGTATGATATGTTGCTTCATACTGTAACCCTGACCCTATACAGCTGAAACTTGCATTAGATCTGTACTTCATCACAGAATGGTTGCCATTTCTGGCAAATAGTTCAAGTTTGCTTAAGTGATTAAAGAGATACAGAGCGGACATATATATTCTAACATTAAAACAGTATGACACGTGACCTTCAAGTGTGACCTTAACTTTGAACCAAGACATCCGAAACATCCGCTCAATATGGTTGAAAATTCTGTCAAATAATTTCAATTTTCTTTCAGTGGTTCTTAAGATACGGAGCGGACACAAAATATTCTAACATTATAATAGTATGACATGTGACCATCAAGTTTAACCTTGACATTGAACCAAGACATTCGAAACTACGCTCTGCACATTCTCTCAGTATGGTTGACATTTCTATAAATAATTTCAATTTCCTTCCAGTGGTTCTTAAGATACAGAGTGGACACGAAATTGTTTACGCACGGACGGACGGACGACCAGTGGCATTCGAGCGTATAAGAATAGCTAAGAAATAAAATACATTTTTATTTCTTTTCCGAATCACTGTTACTAACTGTAACATGGTATGTTTACGAGCTTTCTTTTTGAACATGACTGTTGTTCTGGTTACTCAACGTCTGTTATCGCTATGGGTTGTAGCCAATACTTGTCTCCTCTTGTTAATTTTTATCTTCTTTCAAAGATCAGTTAGACATATCTTGTTAGAGACCATCTGCCCGTCCCATGAGCTATAAATACTGTATGGTAGCGCTCGGTAAGAGTAAGCCATGGTTAATTCTGCTAAATAAAGTTAATTGAAGACTTGTGGTATTCTATATGGCCATACATGAAAGTTACTCGGAGACTCTAAGGTTACGGTTTCTCTGGTGGTAATGTGTGTGTTTCATAATTTGGTGACTTGTGTTTAATGGCCAATCAACAGTCCTTCGATCATCTAGTGACTTTGTCTACATGAGATAGATATAGTGCCGCTCACTGTTATATCACGCTGTGAACATGCCACATGATACCAAACCTACTGGTATTTGAATACAAACCAATATATCCAATATCAAAGGCAATTATGCATTTTAGTCGTCTCAATGTCTAGATGATTGCCTTTTAGTAAAGCATGTTATCAAACATTTTAATGTCAATTAATTAACTAGTTGTTGCTGTTTTATTTTGCATTAATATCTACGAGCATTGAGACATGTTTAGCTTATCGAATAATAAATAATTCACAACATTCGGCTTTAGGTTGGTTAAAATAAATTGCTTCGCGGTATACATTTTGTTTGATCATAGTTAAAATACCGAGTTGTATAATTCATGGTAAAGATCGAAGCGTGCATGCAGAAATATTGCCATATACTGCGAATTCATGACAATGTCCTGCATGCGGAAAACTCATCTGCAATATTTGGATATACCTCAGTGAATAACTGCACGACGTACGTATGCAAAGTTGCAAAAGAGTGTATTCAGGCTTCTATTCTAAGTATGATTTTTATCATATCATATCGTATATATATGTTTGGGTGTAAAACAATCCTCTAAAATGCCAATACTTTCAAAAACAAAAACACATTATTATACTTGTCATTAAAATACTCAGTTTTAATATTAAAAGATATATATATATATATATATATATATATATATATATATTGGGGAAAGTAATATTAAATAATGCCAGAGGGCAAACGACTGAATATGTTTGACATGTACTTTTTAATGCACCTTGTTACAAAGCGTGTAAAAAAAGCTTAAGAGAGGTGAGTTGAAATCTGTTGAAGACAACAGTAGACAATTTTAGAACCGTATTCTTGACTGTGCTACACGTACAGATGCAGACACTACCGGAGAGATAAATATAGTATTATTTAGTGACATAAAAAGTCAAATTCTGATAATTATGATTTTGTGCAGATGATGAAAGCGGACATATGTCTATATTTGATGATAATTGTGTCATTGACTTAGAACTGGATAAAAGCTCATTTAAATAACAATGGGGTTCAGTTGCCGATTTATTCGTACAGACAGGATAGTGATTCTAAATGATCGAGTTGGTATGGATAAAGATTATGGGACTAGTGGATAATATTTTTGTTCACATTTATATCTTCATACATGTCATCCTTTGAGGTTGATTGTGTCTGATTGTAGTTTGTTATCAATTATCAATAAATATCTTCGATTGATAATGATACGAATGACAGTGCTGAGCGGGTGCAACATATATACAGATTAGAGTCAAATTATATTGACTCATAACACAAACGTAACTACATCATTAAATTAAAATATTCGTATAAATATTGCACAATGTTTACTTATTTTATAGGGCCTCTGTGGAACTATAACACACATATAATATACAGTTCGTACGCCTTGAGTATTGACCATATTACGAATATGAAAAGAAAATGTGTGTGGTCCAAACAGTTGTGAAAAGTTTAATGTTTCATAGAGGTCAGCCGAAGAAGCGTTAGGTGCTGCAGACATAACTACATGCATATATAATTTGTCTCATATTACTGATGATGTATCACCATTTTGTAAAAGAAATATTAAAAATACACCAAATATCAACATATTAAGATGAATGTATCGAGAAAAAGATTAAATGTCTTTCAAATGTAAAATAGATATCCAAATGAAAAAAAGAATGAGAATATGGACAACATGCACGTGCACGAAATGAAACAATACTGCGAAACTGCAGAACAAAACATGACAAATAAAAACTCTAAAATTATGAAAAACATAAAAAAGCAAAATTATATTGCATAGCATCTGGTGTTAATGAACGTAAATCAAATACATCGCTTAACCAGTTTGAAATGTATTACAATGATGTTAACAATACACATGGTTATCTTTTCACACCTGGAGAAGAAACACCAGGAAAAACATGAGTAAACCTTGTGCTGTATAACATATTGTGAGATATGATATTAAAAATGAATATGAATGTGTTTTTGATGGAATAGATATATGACGTACCACGGAAAATAAGGTATAAAAATATATCTAACAATTAAAACACTACATGCTAGTGGACTAGATTCATAGCTTTATGGGGGTTTTTTTAAGTCGTGGTAAAGATGTTTTATCTTCATTTCTAGCCCTTTTTTCTGCAATCAGTTACATTTTGTTCCAGTTTTGTTTCCTGAAAGTTGGTCAGAAGGTTGCATGAAGAGGGAAATATTAATTATGTAGAGAACTACAGTGGAACATTGAAACCTCTTTACAACGGCATTCGTTATAACGGCATCCTCTTTATAACAGCAGTAGTCTTGGAAACTAAAGTGCATAATCCTTCTATGTCTCTATTCTTTACAATGGCAATTTCTTTATAACAGCAAATTCGCTGAAACAAACACTGCTGCTGTAAGGAGAGTTGATTGTATTACGTTACTTAGCACATTAGAGGAATTAATGCTCGGGTTTTAAACAATTGGGCGGATGAGTTCAGCAAACATGTATATATAGAAGCAAAAGCGGGATTCAGGGCAAACATGAGAACAACTGATTAATTTTATGCTGCATGGTCTTGTTAATCATTTTATTTATCACGGGAAGAAACTATTGCGTATCAATAAACGTCACTGAAGCTTTTGATTACACTGTTCGAGAAAATTTATGGTACTAATTGATTAGGTTATGTATTAATTGGAGGGAAAATCTTAAACCTTATTAAATCAATGTTTACTGCTCTAAAATCTAGAGTCAAATAGTGTAACAATATAAGTGAATTATTCGGCTGTATTCTTGGAACAAGGCAAGGCGCCATTTTTGTTTCCCTATTTATAGCGTACTATTTCGGTTTCAGAGAGAGAATAGAATGTGTTGTTTGTTGTTTCTTCTTGTTTGAAATGCATATTTAAATTCTAGTTATAAAAATATATGCATATTCACATGAAAAGTGTATTGCTTTGCCACATGATATGAAAAAACATTGTGCCTCTTGGATCTATAGGCCTACTGGATTTTTTTTTGTCCTTAACTAGATTGCTTCAATATTTGGACAGTTGCTTTGGTAAATTATCTTACATTATGCAATTGACCTTGTGACCTTGACCTTTGACCTACTTTTGTTGAAAAAAGCAGCGTCTGAATAGGTTAACTTTAATTGGCCCTTCATTATGCAGTTGATCTTGACCTTTATTTTGACCTTTTAAAAACCCAAAAAGGGTATTAGCTTTGGTCTTTAAATTGTTATCAAACTACCGTTAAATCAACCAGACAAAAGTACCCAAAATGACTGAAATGTTTTGCTGGAGTACCCTTACAGGTTGAGCACCAATTTAGGTCGTTATACCACTACAATAAAATCTGTATAATAACAAAATCATCAAGTGGCCATATTTCTTTTCTTTCTGAAAATTGCCAGATTGCCGGGAGCAGGGTAATGATGAAAAGGTTGCCTATTATCTGAACAGCCCCTTTAAACATAACCCGAGTTAAGGTTGGTGGGGGCATAAGTCAATCAAAAACTTAACGACTGATACAAACGTTGATCTTGACGTGTATTTTGTAGTGTTACACATGTATTTTCAAACATTAATCAAATTCACAACCTCTTTCATAAGTCATACCCCAGACAGAATTTTTGACTAAGCCTCAGTTGAAAAAGGGAAAATAACTCCGCCAGAAAGCCAAGTTTTGTTTGTTGGGTTTTACGTCCCACCGACAGTATTTCAGTCTTTCGGAGACGATGTCTACTTGAGACGGATATAGTACTGCCACACTGCAGTATCACGCCGTAGATATGTGGCATGATACCACACCTAATCACATTATCCTGTCACCGGGCCAACCAGTCCGGCAACTACCCTTATAAATCCACTTCTACAGTCCTATCAAATATCACCCGAATATATACAGTATTATGCAAGTTGTGGAGAGCAATGTAATGTCGACCTTCAGTTTGACGTAAATTGTAGACATAACTGCAATATTAATGACTTGAGAGGTTGACCGATGTACTAACCATGCTCTACAATCCTATCAAATATCATCTGCATTCCTAATGTGGACGCTGAGTAATGAAATGCACACAAAAAATAAAAGCAAGGGCTTGCAGAAAATGTTCTGAGCGCAATAACATAGAAGCTGACTGATAAATGTACTTTAGTTAAGGTTATCCATCCATCACTGAGTTATAACCATGGTCCTTCAAATGCTTAAAAAGGCTTCAGAGCAGATGCAAGCACGCATTGACCCATTGACAATGATCACATTACACGATTAGATGATGAATAGATAACTTTATAAGATAAATTATGCTTTGAATGTTAGGAAGCTTTTAAATGTATTAAACTTTGAATGTTCAATCGAATGGCAACATTGATAGCCCGCGTGTTTGTATATACAAGTACATATGAATGTAATAGATTTAACCGTGCCACAGATAACTGGAGAGCTCTAACCGAAATAAAACAATAAACACATGGATCGGCCAATTTACAGTTGTGGTAGCCATGATTAATAAAGACGATAATAGTGATTTTGTCTACTCGTATCGTTAATCTTGAAAAGAAAACTCCGTGTATAATTACAACATGAATATACATGTAAAACAAAATATCCATATTTTGAACGAGTTTGGAGTTTTAGCCAATTATTTTATTTAGCCTCCTAGTACTAGTAAATAGCCCGTTTATCCTATTTAGCCCATTTAGCCTACGTAGTGAATAGCCCGTTTATCCTATTTAGACCATTTAGCCTACGTAGTGAATAGCCCGTTTATCCTTTATTTAGCCCATTTAGCCTACGTAGTGAATAGCCCGTTTATCCTATTTAGCCCATTTAGCCTACGTAGTGAATAGCCCGTTTATCCTATTTAGCCCATTTAGCCTACGAAGTGAATAGCCCGTTTATCCTTTTTAGCCCATTTAGCCTATGTAGTGAATAGCCCGTTTATCATATTTAGCCCATTTAGCCTACGTAGTGAATAGGTCGTATATCCTATTTAGCCCATTTAGCCTATGTAGTGAATAGCCCGTTTATCCTATTTAGCCCATTTAGCCTACGTAGTGAATAGCCCGTTTATCCTATTTAGCCCATTTAGCCTACGTAGTGAATAGCCCGTTTATCCTATTTAGCCCATTAAGCCGACGTAGTGAATAGCCCGTTTATCCTATTTAGCCCATTTAGCCTACGTAGTGAATAGCCCGTTTATCATATTTAGCCCATTTAGCCTACGTAGTGAATATCCCGTTTATCCTATTTAGCCCATTTAGCTTACGTAGTAGATATCCCGTTTATCATATTTAGCCCATTTAGCCTACGTAGTGAATAGCCCGTTTATCATATTTAGCCCATTTAGCCTACGTAGTGAATAGCCCGTTTATCCTATTTAGCCCATTTAGCCTACGTAGTAATAGCCCGTTTATCATATTTAGCCCATTTAGCCTACGTAGTGAATAGCCCGTTTATCCTATTTAGCCCATTAAGCCGACGTAGTAAATAGCCCGTTTATCATATTTAGCCCATTTAGCCTACGTAGTGAATAGCCCGTTTATCATATTTAGCCATTAAGCCGACGTAGTAAATAGCCCGTTTATCATATTTAGCCCATTTAGCCTACGTAGTGAATAGCCCGTTTATCCTATTTAGCCCATTAAGCCGACGTAGTAAATAGCCCGTTTATCATATTTAGCCCATTTAGCCTACGTAGTGAATAGCCCGTTTATCCTATTTAGCCTATTAAGCCGACGTAGTAAATAGCCCGTTTATCATATTTAGCCCATTTAGCCTACGTAGTGAATAGCCCGTTTATCCTATTTAGCCCATTAAGCCTACGTAGTGAATAGCCCGTTTATCCTATTTAGCCCATTAAGCCGACGTAGTAAATAGCCCGTTTATCCTATTTAGCCCATTTAGCCTACGTAGTGAAATAGCCCGTTTATCCTATTTAGCCCATTTAGCCTACGTAGTGAATAGCCCGTTTATCCTATTTAGCCCATTTAGCCTACGTAGTGAATAGCCCGTTTATCCTATTTAGCCCATTTAGCCTACGTAGTAAATAGCCCGTTTATCATATTTAGCCCATTTAGCCTACGTAGTAGATATCCCGTTTATCATATTGAGCCCATTTAACCTACGTAGTAGATATCCCGTTTATCATATCTAGTCCATTTAGCCTACGTAGTAAATAGCCCGTTTATCCTATTTAGCCCATTTAGCCTACGTAGTGAAATAGCCCGTTTATCCTATTTAGCCCATTTAGCCTACGTAGTGAATAGCCCGTTTATCCTATTTAGCCCATTTAGCCTACGTAGTGAAAAGCCCGTATATCCTATTTAGCCCATTTAGCCTACGTAGTAAATAGCCCGTTTATCATATTTAGCCCATTTAGCCTACGTAGTGAATAGCCGTTATCCTATTTAGCCCATTTTAGCCTAATGTAGTAAAAAAGCCCGATCCTTTTAGCTTTACCCGATCTAACTTTCCGCATCTTAAGTTACAAGGCTAAATAGCCTGAATGCTGTACCTATTCAATACAAAGGCTAAATTCAATACAAAGGCTAAATAGGATTACAGGGAAAATTTACATACATAGTATAAATGGAGTGTAGACTGGATATGATTAATAGTATAGTTTATATGTAAAGTTCACTGAATAAATGAAAACTTCGGGAACAGAAGGTAAACGTGACCTTATTTTATCACATAAGCGTGATCACGTGGGTTTAACTAATTGCATATCGGTTGAAAGTCTAATCAGCCATGTTAATTATTTACGTATACGTTCAAAGTCAGTAAAGCTTTTTTTTTCTTTATTTCCCCAAAGAGTTTACTATAAGAGTTCTAAGAATTTTTTTAGTAATTTGGGAACTTTGTTAAAGTGCACATACTGTCAAATGATGACGTTACCCAGTAGGCCCTATAATACCACTTCCTGTCTCATTAACTTGACATTGAGCAAACCAGTTCTGCCCATTTTCTCTTATCCCTTATATGCTGAGCGACAAACGGAAAGAAGGTTCGCCACGTTTTCCCATTTGGACTTGTTTTGACGCATTAACCAAAAGAGCGGAACCAAGTCAGACAGCTTATATCAGGAGTTGTCTGATCAGGGTCTTATCAGTTTGCCCATACAGTATTGTAGCTTCGGTTAAAAACAGTCAAAGAAGAAAAATCATTGTTTCATACACCATTTAAAGTTCAGTGAATCAATATTCATCAAGTCATAAATTTGTACATGAATTTTAATGATGTTTAGGGTTAATTACACTGATATGTCGCGACAAGGGAATGAACTTATAACGTCGCGCTTCAGATGCAGATGTTTTAACATCCCAGCGGCAAGTGAGCGGTAACTTCATCCACAAACAAAAACAATGCTATTATTATTAATGTTGTTAAATACTAATTTGCAAAATTGGTTGATGGCCTCTGTGTATAATGAGTGTTTTTTTTTTTACCCATCGTCGGAAACCTACGATACATGTTTCGTTATCACTACGTGAGTATCCGAAGATTTATTTCTACCATGAGTGCGACCATGAAAGGAGTATATTTTGCGGACATTGAATATTAAACCAAGGGTTCAAATCAAGAAAATGCGATATCGGAAGAAATGCATGAACAAAAGGCAATCCATCCATTATTTGATTAAAACTATAGTCCTTCAAAGGTTTTTATTGACTTGGGAATAATAGGTTATTTTGCTCAATGTCAGTAAAGGCTTGCATTAAATATTAAAATTCCCACGATCACTTGATGGACCATAATCACAATTTAATGACGGATACGTTATCAGAATAACTATGTGACTAGGCTTGTCCTATTGAAATTCGGCCCTACAACGTATACGGTTCTTGTGTCAGTGATGCAGACATTGCATGCAAAAGCCACATGAAACACCACTCCTTTGTGGAAACCAAATACTAAAATACCTTCAGACGTATCAGGTCAGACATACCTATTCAGGAATATCCACTTGTCGTAGATAAGCTCAATTTGGAAACAAAAACCGTGTTGAAAGATCGAATTGAATTATCTTGAAGATGTCCAACAGGTCTAAATAAATCCCCCAAAACAACGGCCATTAATCAGTGGTAATCATACGTGTTCTTTCTACAGAAGAAGAACTACTAAATACAGTTGCGTCTACGTCAGATGGTTATCTTTGGAAGCCGCAACTAACTGTAATAAGAAGCAATTGCTATCTCTTGCTTGTCTGTTTCATTGGATTTAAGGATTCTATATGTAGACTGGTTGATACTATGGTTGTTTTATCAACATGTATGTATGTTTTAACTTACCTGTAAGCGTCGATTGGGAAACAAGCTCTTACAACTTAATATAATCCATCTAGACGATGTTGGACCAGTAATTTGCGCCTTCAGATGCCTTCAACGGCGTTCGAGCCCAAAACCTTCGGATCTGCAGCCGGTTACGTTACCACCGGACCAAGACGTGTTTGTATGTTCAAGGTCAAATCTCATTTATATTTCATGTTAAATACGCAATGCGTAATATTATTTACATGTTCTCTTGGACATTCATATATATACACGTGCACACGTGTGTAAATATAATCGAGAACTTGAAAAACGCCTCATGTATGTATAAAACTTCGATACTTTACGGTTTGTTTTTTCTTTATCCTTATCAAACAAAACACATCGTCGGAAACCCCTAGCTGACTTATTCCGTTCACTTCATGGCATCATGGGTAACAGGTAAGCAAAACATCGTATTACAGCAAAAGTTGACGAAACCATCGAACAAATTAGTAAAGAACGACCTCGATTGATTGATTGAAAAATTGTGACGGAGCCAATGAAATGGTGTAATTTGACACATCTTAAAACGACAAAATACAATCATATAGATGATATCAATCGGGCGTGGGAAATGGGCGATGACAAATTATTATAGATAGACTATATTCGTAGTGTGGTAATATAAAGGATGGATCACTATAATACACTATTATATGTGCACACAAGCGGATTCAAGGGAGGGGGGAGCACCTGCCCCCTATAAAAGTCCTCGGTCATAGATAAATGTAGACACACAACCCCAACTACTCACCAAAGTGCACCATTTACACTTTCAAATTAAAATATTTCAAGGGGTCGGGGGTCCCAACATTGCATTGCACTGTCACTACCTACTTTTTTTAATATAGCCACCCCCCCCCCCCCCACACACACACACTTATTTATGAATTCCATGATTGGCGCATATGCATAAATGTTGTGTGTCGCGACCCAAAGTCTAACCTACAGCATCCATGTTATGGGACCACTCGGGCACCAGGGCCGGTATCTGCTATCTCAAATTACATTGATGGTTCTAGAAGGCAGACTTTCCTTTGAATAATTCAATTCAATATTCAACTGCTTCTGTCAAGGATTCATGCATATCCTACCAACTAGTTTTCATCATGAAAAACAGTTTCAAAATGCTCCATGTTAATACGCGCCCCATGGGCATAGCGTGAGTTTATTATTATTCATCTGTAAAATTTAAACAAGGCATACGTACGGGTAATTAGAGATGCATTAGAGTCCCAGTGCGCATGTCCATATTAAAACAGCTTACAGGTCGATCTCATTTGGAATATGTACCGAAGCTGTCTCATTAGTGGAAGAGTTGTCAGAATTGGAAGAGCTAGAGTTTAATGATTTGAATTTTTTTTAGTTTACCATCGCTGCGACATTATTTCAGTCATATAGCGACGTCCAGCTAATTACAGGTGGAGGAAGACCCCGACTGCAATGAGGCATTCAGGCAGAACCAGCGACCTACCGCAAGCCAGCTGGAAGGCTTCCTCACATCAAAATCCGAATGACTCTGCCGGGACTCGAACTCACACGGTCAGGGGCTGAGTGAGTGTCAAAGTCAGCGCCTTTACCCTCTCGGCCAGCTAGAGTTTAAGTTAAGGACCTGGCTCTGAGAACCACATGCGTACTGCAGACAATGCTTAGCCGATATTTACAGGGTGTTTACAATAAATAACGTCACTCCTTTATTGGTAATTGTTTACGTTTGCTTATGCTGAAGCCACCTGTATTCCCATGCGATTTATTTCAAGGGATGGAGACTTTCATTGTCGAAATAGCTAGTAGAGAGACAAGTCTCGGTTAATAGCATTCTTAACAGCTCTTAGAATTTGAAGTATTCCTGTTTTACCTTGTCAACTGACCTAATAAATGGGTCTTACTCTTATAAACCAAGCCATGTCCAGTCAGTGATAACTGTATTCCTACGCGCCACAAAATAAAATTCACGAACTATATCAATTAACACGTCGATTTATACACAATGTTTAACTTAAGATCTTCTGTCATGTTAACAACATTTTTCCCTTTTTCTCAAACTAGCAGTACTTTTTACTTGACATGATTATAGCCCCTAACCGAAATATTTTCTTCATACAAAATACTACAAAGAGTTAATTGTTTCGGAAAGAAAACGTAAGATGGCGAGCGAACTAGAAATACCAGTTACTGTATCATTTAAAACAAATTTGGTATGTCGCGGCCATTATTACGTGTTACGGGGAGCATCATTCGCCTTACAAAGTTAATTTGTTAGATTATTGAACCAGCAATACTAAAGGCGTCTAGGATTCTTTTTTTTTTTTACATCATTTCTGGCTTTTAATTTGTTTTCCAAATGAGAAAATGAATACACCCCGTCTCTCTCTCTCTCTCTACTAGAGCGCCCCGTCTCTCTCTCTCTCTCTCTCCCTCTCTACTCCGTCTCTCTCCCCCCTTTTTCTCTCTACTAGAGCTCTCTCCCTCTCTCTCTCTCTCTCAGAGCTAGAGCGCCCCGTCTCTCTCCCCCTCTTTCTCTCTCTCTACTAGAGCTCTCTCTCTCTCTCTCTCTCTCTCTCTACTAGAGCTAGAGCGGCCCGTCTCTCTCCCCCTCTTTCTCTCTCTCTACTAGAGCTCTCTCTCTTCTCTCTCTCTACTAGAGCTAGAGCGCACTGTCTCTCTCCCTCTTTTTCTCTCTCTACTAGAGCTCTCTCTCTCTCTCTCTGTCTCTCTCTACTAGAGCTCTCTCTCTCTCTTATCGGGTGAAGGTATTCTGTGTGGACGTTCTGAGAGCGTCGATGATTAATGGCAGGCAAAAAAATGGATTGTATTGATTTGTTAATTTCTCCTCCCATGGCCTTAGCAAAGCTTGTTTAAATCCTCTTCATTTGATGACATCAACATGGATTACAAATCGTTAAAAAAGATTTGGCGTTTACCTCATCCGTTTTTCTGTTTTTATTTTACATTTTCATGCATGTGGCATTTTCTTTTTAATTTCAGATCCGAAAATAATCACCAAGATGATAAAAACAGCATTGTGCAAATTCAAAGATCACATCCAATGATAAGTTTCTCGCCCCTAAGGTCGATCCTTATTGTTTAATTCGGTTGGGAAGACGTAACAAGCATGGGGGCGAATGATTAATTTTGCAATTTTACAGACCCAAGTTATAAAAAACACGTAAATCGTTGTTTTATTTCAAGCACATGAGTACTACTTCTTATAAAACATTTTCCAAAGATTTATCAATTGACGGTTTGTTTGCATGTACAAAAATTCTAAGTCTCTGCCGTTCTAAAAGTAAACTGCACTAATTCTCACGTATCTGCTTATTGGTGGAATTATGGCGATTTCAATTAACAGTTTTGTCTTTTGGTTTCAAAATAGAAATTGGTACTGCAAAAGAAAAACTTTGGAAGTTTGCCGCAATAATATCTTTTACACTTTTATATAATGTTTTTTTTTTAAGTAGAGTGTGTTTTCGAAGTAAGATTGCACTTATTTTTATACACATTGATTTGGTGTCTAATTTGTTCCAATGTATGCTAATTATACTTACGAATAAAAGCTAATTAAAATATTTTGTAAAATGTCATACTAAATAATAATAATTAAATACTTATGAAAAAGATCTTAAAATATAAACTTGATTCTGTATTTTGTATTTGTTCATATTAATGTGAAATAACATGGATGAAACAGGTTAAATCAAAGATTACACGTGTATTATGTTTTCATTTACTAAAATCAGATTTTTTTTTCATTAAATAAGTAACTATACTACAAGGCGCCGATTTAATTTAAGTTTCTTTCCGAGCCTTATCAAAATTGATCATAAGGGTCTAGATTTTAAACATGTGTTTGTTTAGGTGTTTGAAGTTCCATTAACAGTATTTCAGTAATTTTTAGGCTCTGTCTACTTGAGACGGATATAATGCTGCCACACTGCAGTATCACGCCGTAAACATGTAGCATGATACCACACCCAGTCACACTATCCTGACACCGGGCCAACCAGTCCTGGAACTACCCTTATATGCTGAGCGCCAAGCAAGTAAACTTTACCAATACCATTATTTACGACTTTACGTATGTCGAGGCTTGGATACGACCTCCCGATTCCAGGGCGGACGCTCTAACCATTCGGTATCCGAATGCCAGTTTATATAGATTTATCGCCCTTGGCTAAACCTTAACTTTTGCCTCCTCTACTTAGATTCATGTCGTCTTAATAAAACCACCTGCAGATGTATGGACCATAGACATTGCAATTTTTTTTTTACTAATTCCTTCATTCTTTTTTGAAAACAATCCATAATGATTGAACTATGCATTAACAGAAAATTTGCACATTTGCCAAGAAAATGACGGAAATTGAGTTAGTGACAAACAAAACGCCATTCGAAAACGTCAACGAAAATAACCTCATTATTCATTGCCAATAAAACAATACAAATCAAATGTGTAGGCGAGGCTGACATTATTTGATTGATACATTAAATGCGAAAAGAATATCCGTTGAAATTGAAATACTGTCAAACTGGATTCATTTTTAAGTTGGCTGATCCGATATACCGTGCGATGCCTTTTAAGTTTCAATAATTTGAATTTATCTGTATTAAGCGATCATATCATTAAGCGGTCATATGTTAAAGGAGTCATTAATTTACGATGAACCCCCTCACCCAACATTATTTGACTTAAGTAGGCACGATACCTATCCTTCTTATCGTACATTGCTTATACAATGTATGTAATGGGTAAATTAGTATCCCATTTCAGTTCGACAATTCATAACAGCCAAATTTTCTTAGTTATGAAAACATCAATACGGCAGCTGAATTTGTGAAAATAGTTCACTTTGCATTAATGGCAAAGAAATGAAATTCGAAGAGTTACAAAAACGGGATCTTGGGAACCAATTAGGATCATCAAGACTGAATATCAATTTTGAAAAACAATTTTGCTATGATGCGGCCGGTTATCACGCCGACGATCTCTAGATTAGGGGCGGACGAATGGGAAAAAAAAAAAAAAAACTGGTCGGCGTTTTAAAATGAAACAACCGGGACGGCGTTCTTGAGCAGGCGTACTGACTAACTATTTCAAGTAACGGTAACAATGAAACATACAAAAAAGAAAGCTACGAAATTGACCAAAAATTATTTTCATCCTTACTGAGTTCAACTGTATCCTATACCGGAGGATAAACTCCAGAACAACTAAATTAAATCTGCGGCAGTTTATTAGAGGTTTGCGTGCTCAGAAGGGCTGACGGGATTCCTCGTTTCAGCGTGAGTTCAACGTTTTAAACGTACTGTATTTTTTTAGGAGTAATGGTGTGTTTTAGTGGCATCTCTCCACGTTGTTCGTGAGCTTAAATTGATATGTGTACGGTATTTAGTTATTGTAGAAATGCATACATATGTATCGTAAAACGTAGTATATAGAATTTGTATCATACAAAAAGTTGCATGTATAATTAGTATCGTAAAAAGGTGATCTATGGGATTTTATATCAAAATACTTGGTATAAGATCAGATAATCTTCTATTATCATGACTTGTGTTTTACAACATGAAATTAAAGAAATACATATAACTGAATTTAATATGAACACCAAGCCCAACGGGCCTATAAGTCACCTTAACAAATGTTAATATATTAATCAACCAATCACGTGAATAAAGTAATATTTAATAAGTATCAAATATTGTATAACAATGCATATTTAATATTTATATCGTAAGCACATGGTTATACAGAATTTGTATCGTGAAAACCAGTCATGCATCATTAAATTGGAATGTATAGAATTTTAATTAAAATGACTTTAGTAATACATTTACCTTATAATACATTATAAGGACATTCTTACTTCTCGAGATATACCAATTTAGTATTCCATTATTCTTATTAATCAAACTTTACAGTAAATTCAAGTTAGACCCAGCGTTTCTACAACCTGTCTACCGTGTTACTAGCTTCCAAAACAGCTGTGGCCGCCATGTTTTGTATGCATAGCACATAAGCATAGCAATCAAAATAAAAGGTGCTGATCCAGTGAGGCGAAAGTATGGAAGCGACATTTTCATTCACATGCAAATCTTTCAATTTTTGCGCCGGAAATTTAGTACGTTTCACAAATAAAATCGTGGGATGTTAAATTGTCCCTGTCGCTTTCTCTATTCGTATTTTTAAAAAAGCTTGTACGGAAAAAAGTTAAGAGGGCACGGTAACTTGGTGCTGAAGACATTATGCTAAGAAACACACTTTATACAAGGGTCGTTCATAAAATTCCATGACTTAACTTATAAGATCTATTTTCACATAATACATACCTACAAGAAAAATAAACATTTTTGAACAAACTGTTAAAAATTAATATTTTCAATAAAACTCCACATCAATGTTCCACGGAGCAAACTGCAAACATGAGACCTATTCATTCAGCACCTTTCGATAAGCTCGCCACTCATAGCAACATATCAGTGATTTATATCATTTTTACATGTCCATTCCGGGTATTTTATGAACGGCCCTGACACGAAAACATGTCCAACGTGCACTTGTGAGCACGTGCTTAATTTATTACATGCGACCGGGATCATTTATATTCAATCGACAAGTTCAATGATGTAGTTCAGATAAAGTCATTATATTGCATCAGGAATTCATTAAATGTTGAGGATGCCTTTCTTCTAAATGCTAATAGCAATATCCGTAAAATAGTCCTCTACAATTAAAGACACGCCTTAATGGAAACACGGCTAATTCGTGGTTTCGAGACTTTGCTTCTTAAAATGTCATCCATTTTTTCCATTGATATGAAACAAAAAAAATGCATGCTACACCGATTAATCTTCGTTTTCTTTGGTTTTTCCTTCCTCAGCATTTGCATTCCTAGTCGTTTAGTAGTAATCAATATATATTAAAAAACAAAGAACAAGAACTGCATCCGAGAGCTGTTTTCTTATGCATTTCATTTCAATACAAAAAGTTGAAAATGCGATCAAATATTAATAGTCGTGTCTCAATTTTTAGTATAAATCACTTATATCTTGAATGCTGTATCTTGCAACTATCAGAAGTGGGTATGTTTTTGTTAAGCCCCTAGTTCTTGTAAAATCGTGGTTCAAATTCAACGAGACAGCTTTACGTAATTTCTCTTGACGATTCTTGGGTTGAATCAGTGCTTTGCGTTTTGAAAATACTAGTACATGAAACCAGTGGTAGAGAATAAGATTGTAGATCTGAAGGTTGTGGGTTTGATACCCAACTGGGCAAGGATTTTCTATGACATTCCAAGGCGAAAAGTACTAGTTGAACCCAGGCACCGTCGAAATATATACGAAGTACGAGTTGTAAGAACATTTTCGACGGAAAATAAACACATTTAAACTGTTTTTAAAGGGATATTCAAAATGGTAAAATACAACGTCAATCTTTTCTCTGTAAATGTACATGGTAAATTTTAAAAGAATCTGACTTATGTTTAAGGCACGTTTTCATTGGTCGATATTGTAGTTAACAACTTTCCGGTGGTGGACTTTCCTCACCTGGTCAAACCGCGATCGTGGGTGTCGGACGATGTATTAAATCAGGAATATTGAAATAATCTATCAGAACACAATCAAACCATAGATTCGTGACTGCAATGGCTGAAACTAGAACCGTTTCCTATTACAATGAAAGTTCTCTTTCACAGTCAACTTTTAAAACATTTTTTTCAGAGGGTATAATCTTATCTTTATTCCTGAACACCTGCACCCTATTATTCACAATATCTGACAATTATTTCTCAATCCATGACAAAGGTATCCATTCTTGTTTTACACGACACTCACAGGAACCGAATAGCATTTTACATGGCTTTTTACCAAAAAAAAACAACTTCTAATTTCCTTTTTCAATGAAAACACCAGATCGCTAGGTCTAGAAGTGTACAATCTAAGGTTTAATCTTCTATATCAGAAGGCGAAAAAAATATTAATTTGTTTGTTTCCACTAACATCTCCGAAAAAAATAGGTCGACAGGTAAGCTAAACTATTTTTTCAACATTTTCCCAAATTTTTAGAGGAATAGATGAAAAACAGTGTTTTTGAACCATAATAGTCCGAATGCTACGAAAAAAAATTAAGGCCTGTACAGAAAAAAATAGTGTCGGTCGGGTTAATGGAAACAAGTTTTTTTTATTTCGCCTTATATTTTAAACGAGGTTCTCTGATGACATCCAATGCAACTGACTCTCGATAAGCTCTGTTGAAAGCTTCTTGTAGTGTTCATATAAATCTGCAGGCGTTCTGTCAACGCCTCTGTCTGTATGCATTCTTGTAAACTTCGCCAAAGCCGTAAAAGGCGAAATAAAATAAAAGTTACTTGTATCTACTAACCCGAACGATCCTATTTTTTGTATCGACTCTAGAATCTTATTGCAAGTGAATCAGAAAAGCATTTAAACCAAAATTCTTATCAAAATATCTGACGTCAAAAGATACGTCAATTATGCATATCGGGCTAAGCAATATGATATTTCTGCTCTCTGTAGTTATTTTCAGCCAATAATAACCTGTTTATATGTAAACACGTGACAAAGTACCTCATTATTCAAAACTCAGTCCAAAACAACTGATGTCATCCTTTACAAATCACCCAAATACCGAAAAAGTTTTTCTTTACGTTTATCGAATACAATAAATCATAAATCTACTTTTATAGTGACAGTGAATCGTTTCAAACGGCTCTTGTCTGATGGGAATAAATTCAAGTATGTATTTACAGCTCAATATTGTAGCTTAAACGGTCTGATGACGGATTACACACGTATTTGAATTCATCAGAATGACATTTGTTAGCTTTTTGAAGCAAAGGTTACTCCCGCAGCAAGTTGTCGAAGATCGCCCCAAGCACGTCAATGTTCTTACTGGTGCCAATTCTGTCACCTCAACAAGGATGTACTAGAGTTATCGCTCTCATGGGCGTAGTTGGGCCTATACTGATGTGCCCGGGGATTCTTTTTAGCTAAGATCCGCATAGGGTCGGTTTCCGGTCTATCTGGAGCCAAAACTTCAATAATAACCCACCTTTTAATGCATTTTTGACCATTAAAATTGATGTCTAGACCCGGGCCTGAATTGCACCGAGAGGCTACGCCAGTGCCTCTGAATAAAACAAAAATAATATTCAATCGTCATAAAATTAAAAAGAGCGGGGCATATTTGGCCCTATCTAAATCCGCCCTAATTTGGTGAAGGTACTCGTACAGCTCTGAACGATGTTGTTTTTTTGTTTTTTTTTACTTTTTGGTGGATGTGATGAAAAACAACGTTTCGCAACTATCATAATCCGAATGCTAGAAAATAAAATATGGTTTGGGGGGCGGTAGGGGTAGCGGCAACTAAAAGGACTTATTTTACGCATAGGGGTCACCATATTTCGCGCCACAAACATTTTTGTTATACAAACCAAACGACTATTCAAATGACGTTACCTAGATACAATCATCAAACTTCACTTGCCGGGAGGGTATGATTCGATAATTACAAACAAAAGCAAGTTACAACAATCAAGTCTTACCTCTAAATCCACGACTTCTTTTGTGAATTTGTTTCGAATAACGACCATATCCACCTGCTTCAGACGCTTGAAATCGCGGTTAAATTCGTGTCCAGGTTGTCTGGACGCACAGTACTTCCGGTAATCTCCCGATTTGGCGGAACCGTCGGGCACTTTCTGGTGATTGATGGCACTGTGCATCTTGTTGTCTTATCACTGTTGCTAAAACCACCTCGGCTGAAGGGGAGTACTTACTCAATGTGGCCAGACAAATTTTATGACAAGTGAATGCGTATTACCACATCTTTGACGTAGAATCAATATAAAATTTGAAGAAAAAACGTATAATGTATTTGTATGTGTTCGAAACATCCAACACGTTAATGCATTTCTGCGAAACCCGTCAAATTTCCGGTAATAGACGAGTAATAACGTTTCAAATGTGCATATTCCCGTCTTCCTTATTAATGTTAACTTCACGTAAGTCTGAAAAGGAAAGAAAATACTTAAATTGTATGATTTTGCAATACTCATTAAACGATTTAAAATTTTACAAGCACCGGCTATAAATTTGCGTAGAAGTCCTTTGAATAAGTTTATTGGCTCTTAAGGTAATCCTTCCATCATATCAAATTAAAATCCTGGTTCTTCAAATGCTTAAAAAAACTTCAGTGCAAACATCCAATGACTTGGAGTAATTGACTTGACTTGACTATTTTAGTTTACCTTCGCTTCGACAGTATTTCAGTCATATAGAGACGTCGAGCTAATAACAGGTTGAGGAAGACCCCGAATGCACGGAGGCATCCGGACAGAACCAACACCTACCACAAGCCAGCTGGAAGGCTTCCTCGCATGAAAATCCGAGTGACCCTGCCGGGATTCGAACCCACGCGGTGAGGGGCTGAGTGAGTGTTAAGTAAACGACTTTACCCTCTCGGCCACGGAGGCCCCTTGGAGTTATTGGCTCTTTTGCTTAAAATATATAAGGCTTGCATTTACAATAAACTTCCTCGCAATTTAATGATGAACGGGCTACCTTAACGTTAGTTCTGTCATAAAACAGGATTATCATTGACAGTAAATAAATTCTCTGCCACTGATAATTAACAATCAAGCGATTTTATGAGTGCTCCTTTACACAGAATAAACGAAATTCCACTGGGTCAAAAACGAAAGAATGGTATAGGAAATGGCTGATAATTAATATAATAAAAGATAATAAGTCTAATTAAAGATAATTAATCTACATCACTTTTAAACCACCGCATGAGAAAAGTGCTAATGATACATAAACGTCATTAATACCTACAAGTTTTCAAAGAATATTCAAAGAGCATTAATATATCCCACTGAGTCATAGACAAATATGTGAATATTCTTTCCGCCCAGAGCAAATCTTTTTCTTCTATCAAATTGGCAAATTGCCGCAAGTTAATTCAACCCTCTTATTTAAAATCAAATTATTTTGAGTACACAAATTAAGTCTTAAAGTGTATCTATGAACCGCATTAATTAAGTTTCCCAACATATAAATGCAGAATGCCAGTCTTTCAATTAACTCTTCAATTTTCCCCCCCCCCCCCCCCCCCCCACACACACACAAAATATCCTTGAACAATAACGGTGGAATGTGTTCTTACCTTAATTATAAGTTTACATAAGGCTGAGAATTGTTTGTGTTATTTCAAACGAGAAAACTTTTAAGAACCTTATGATATCAACTTAATGCTGCGTTTACACTATGTTCCCGGAGGCCACGGTGACCACGTTTCAGCCCACCGTGGACAAAAAGGTGTGGTCGTGAGAGAACGTGGGGGAACGGGATGGGCAAACGTGACAGGCCGTGATCGCCGTGGATGCCGGGCCAGATTTTTAGACTGTCGAAATAATTCGCCACGGCAGTCACGGTGCGATTAGAAACCTAGTAGGCCGTAGAAAAACGGTTTGAACGCACAAAGACGTGACAGACCGTTATAGGCCGTAATAAAACTTAGAGGTGGTCCGCAGTGGGACGGGGAGCATTCGTGATGTTGTCTCGTACAACGATTGCTTTTTCTTTGGACGGCTTTTTTAAAAACTATGTTCTATGGTAGCACGCAATCTGCATCGAACAATATTTCGGGCTTTATTTAGATAAACTAATTTTCCACCTTTTTACTACGCAGACACACATGTCTGAATGATTTTTCCCACCTAGTAGTGATGTTATTTCTTATGTATATTTAAGTACGGTTTCATTGTGGAAGTCGTAACCGAATTGAAATGTGAAAATAAAATATGCTGGAAATAACATGTTCAACAAA
>CM037788.1:7574887-7594442 GCA_021229015.1 Solen grandis | reverse complement strand
CGTATCAGTATGAACTCCGGCAGAAACTGATCGAAGCAATTAATAAAGGGACTGTTTTATCTCCCTTTCTTGACTGTTAACATCGCTGTTAATAATTGTTGTTACACGAACAGACCCAAGCTGAGATTAGGATCACTATTTATGTGATTGTGATTGTCTTTTATACGGTACCGACTTTGTTGTATATTTTAATACTTTGGACATTATTATTAGTTTGAATACGTTTTCTAGGAGCTCCAAGTCAGGACATCCAATCACCACCACATGTTTGAATCTCCGAGAATTTGGTACACATTATTTTATTTACATAACTGCGAGTGTAGAAAAAAGGCGAGTATACTTTTGCATACTTAATTTATCCATTTCTACAAATGCGCTGAATCGACCTGGAATTAATATATACGAGCAGGTATTTTCAAAAGAAAAATGTAATCACTGGACCCTTTGTTAAAATATTTAATTATAATACTAATATAATTAGTAATTTGGAAAACAATGGCTCATACATGATACCCATTTTACCCAATTTAAATTTTTTAGGATCAAGGAGAGATTTAATTCTTAAATTAGGTCATTAGGTCATTTTTCTGTTTAGCTTTCAATATTAGTTAAATAACTAGTAGTTCTTTATACGGGTCTGAATGAATGTAAACATTATGAAAAACAAAAATCATCAGTTTAAGTTAAAGAAAACGTTCTAAAATATTACATTTCCGAGAAATAGTTTTATCATATTTTTTAAAGTAAAATAAAGAAGAAAAAGAATTTTACGGTTGCCAAGTGATTCGAACGTCAGCCCTTAACCGGCATATAATTTGTCTGATTTCCGGCTGCTACCCACCAAAGTCCAAAGTGATAAATGTTCGTAAGTTTATCAAATATTTTCTGTTGAATGATAAACCTAAGTAAAAAAACACGTGATTAACTGTTATGAATTTCACCTGAAATAAGGTTACACTTTGGTTATTTTTACTGAAATTGGAGTTTTGAATTCAAAATTGTAGTGAAGTAAACAGTAACAGTATAGTAAACCGGCACCGGTGGCTAGAGTCCCGTAACCAGGAGTTCGTTGATTCAGTCACCGGTTGTGATATACCATGTTAGTTCAATTAGTACGTGTATGTCTATCATGCGAGCTATCAGTATATAAGGATGTTTACAAAATTGTTTCACAATATTCTTAGACTAACTAATCCGCATATAATTTGCTTAAACTTGAATAATATAGTATGGTAATGATCAGCATTGTAAAAGCATAATAAACCGCAACGCTATACGAGGAGCGAGACGTCACCTCTACATGGTAGAGTGGCTGATCAGTGTTTGCAAGTTAACCGATTGCTTATGAAATTAAAGTAATATGGTAGAAAAAGAAAAGAAAAAAGAAACCAGTTAAAGTAAAACTGAAATAGTTTCAGCCGTGGAACATGAGGCATCCAACAACATCATTAGCACTTTATGCTGAACTCTCTTCTTAATTTCATAAGGCGACGACTTTTCTCTGTCTGAAAGGCACACTTATCCTTAAAATAGTTTTAGAAAATCTGTATCAAAATTGATTTATTAAGCCCAAGAAAGACATGTATAAAGATAAATAAAACACTGCATTTAAAAAACAACTGTTCATATCACTAGACCTACTGGTCTAATATAAAACAAGTATTAGTCTTTATTAGTCTGAGAATAATTTTGTATCACTAAAGATTTGAGACAAAAAAGCGAAATTGTAATAATTCAAAGGAACACTCTTATAAACTATCATATAAGCTTTTCAACAGACACTCAATTTTTACTTGGACAAAGGAGGGATATTCTAACGCTCCTACATTAAATACATATTTCTATAGAGATATTTAGTTCGAGTAGAATTATAACTAAACCAGTTCGATAGATTGTCATTATTCTAAATTTATAATCGGATAAAGTCAAACGGGATCTTATAGCCATTAAAATGTCGTGTCGTTCTAGGAATAAGAAAAATAACAAAATATAGATTTAAAAAAAGTAATAAACGTAAAGATATCTTGTCTTACTGGTGTCATCACAAAGTTGTTAATTAAATTTCAGAGGTAGTGATGCTATTATATAATGTTTGATAACATTACTCAAGAAATGAAATACTAAAATTACGAAATGGAATAACAGAAACAAATTTTTTATTTTCTAAAACTCAAATCAACATTGCTGCAGACATTTCTACCTCAATAATTCCAAAAATATGTGTTTAAACACCACGTTCTGAAATCTCTACAATTTTCTTAAAAATTCAATGGCCATTATTTTTGGCTTATTTAGATTCAACTTTGCTATACTATGGTCATAATCTTTAACCCTAACTAAATCCGACTCTTCAGGTTATGAAGATGATGGAATTTTAACAAGCAAATCTTGACAGCCGAAAGACCCCGACATTAAACAACTCTATAAGTTTTACATGTTAAAACAGCTGATAATCTGTAAAAGACTATAGTCTTAAAATAAAACCCCGTTGCTTTGTAATGGTATCAAAAATAGTTTTCTTACGAGGTTTGGCTTCTGAATTGCAAACATACCAGATGCTATTAGAAAAACTATCTTTAAAAAATAATCAAAAGGAAAAAGGTGTTAAATACAAAAAAATAATATAAAAATAGACAGTTTAGAAATATACAAGTACTAGTAGCCCCGATGGTTATATAGTGTCTGTCAATGAGCCGGGATGTTAACTGTTCGATTTCCAACTGCGAATTACCTAAGTTTTACAACGGTAGTCGTATGTCTCCATTATTTTTGGCACACCATATATAAGTACATACAGGGCAGAAATACCCGGTTTAGAGATATATTATAGCATCATGATGGATCATACTAGTTTTTCGTTGTTCACTGTAAGACAGATCAATAGAAAAAATCCGAAAACTACTGAAATATTGCCGGTGGTTAATTAGATGAAGTAAAATGTTCATAGTGTTGTTATTCGAATTGTTATCATATTAAAGTTTCGGTCCATGAATAAGGTTAAACGAACTAAGAACTGCATGTTTGAACTACATATACCATGGATAATTCTAAGACACAAAAAAATATCAAAGACGTAATTTGGATAACGCTGGCTGACATAGTATATATACCCTTAATATAACTCATAAATCATTTCGAGTGGGGATAATTGATTAAAAATTGCTAATGCTAGATTGTCAATGGAACAATTGCTTGATAATGTCCCAATAGACTCATTGACTTTCTTCCAGACTTCTCTGATATATCCAATATGCAACCATGGCCAACATATGGAACTCATAAACATAGCTCCTAAGTAGATTCTATTGCTCAAGAAATGAATATAATAAAATGTTAACAAACCAATTATTAAAAACCGAAATATTTCGGGCATACAACAATCCTAATTACACTTTACACTTAAATTTCTTAGAATCAGGGAGACATTTAGTTTTTAATTGAGATCATTATTTTTTCTGTTATGCTTTCAATATTATCTAAATGACGATTGGTCCTGTATACGGATTTAAATAAAAAAAATCACCAGTTTTTGTTTCGCAAAAAGCTCTAAAAATTACATTTCGGAGAAATTCAGTATTAGCATAATTTTAAAAAAGTAAAATAAAGAAGATCACTACACTTTTACAGTTTCCAAGTTATTTGAACGTCAGCCCTTAACCGGCATTTAATTTGTCTGATACCCGGCTATTCTTGACCAAAGTCGTTAAGAGGGTACGTAACTTAATGAACTATATGTATCGTCTGTGGAATCATTGAATAAAGTAAACAAACAAACAAACACTTTGGTTTTTCATACCGAAATTGCAGTTTTTAATACAAATTGTTATTGTTATAGCATGATTATTTTTATATCATTTAAGATTTGAGGAAATTTGCCACATTATGTTAATTTAAAGAACCACTTTTATAACATATCTTTGGTCTAACTCTTTCAACCGACTGGTCAATAACCATACATATTTCTTTAAAAGTATTGATTTCGAGTAGAATGATATTAAACCTGATTGATAGATGGAAATTATTCTAAATTCATAATCGGATAAAATCAAATGGAATCTTGTAGCCATTCATAATGTCGTTCAAGGAATATAGATTAAACAAACTTAAGATTAAACAAACTGATTAAAAAATACTAAGGTTAATGAAGCTTGTTGTACTGGTCCCATATCAAGTAATTATCAATGTAGGAAATGGAATAAAGGAATCAAATATGTCATTTTTTTAAAAATTCAAAACAACACTCCTCCAGACATTTCTAACTCCATCATTATAAAAATGGATTAACACCTCATGCTATAATCTCTACTGCTTTCCTAATAATTCTCGGATAATTATTTCTGGCTCATCTAGAATCAACTTCACTATATTATGATCATAAACATTATCCCTCACTAAATCTGTCTCCCTAGGTAATAAAAATGATGGAATTTTAACAAGCTTATCTTGACAGCCGAAAGACCTTGGCATTAAAAAATCCTATTGGCACTACATGGTAAAATTTCTGAAAATCTGTAAAAAGACTATGTTCTTAAAATACTTTGTTGCGTTGTAATTCTTGAAACAATAGATGACTTACGAGTTTCGGCTTCCAAATCTGGTGCTCCTGAAGGATCTGAAATAAAACACACCAGTTGTTGTTATGAAAAGAAATATTCATGATGATAATATCAGGTTAGAAACACTTTGAAAAGTTAGAACAAAAAATAGTATTACTAGTCCTGGAGACCATGTGATCAGAGTGATTAGTAAGTCCATGAACCGAGATGTCATCAGTGACATGTCACTAAAATAAAAAGTAGAGGTATCTTTTCCTTGTATGGTACTTACTGTAAATAGACGATGAGCTGATAAGTCCGGTTTCTAGATAATGTGACTGTTATCGCAAGTATCACATGAACTTAAATATGACAAGTAAAATTTCTTCAAACTATTAACGAATACATACCTTTCGTAACATCATTTTTAAATTATCTGCTAAGACTAATAATTCCCGTTGGAAACATTTCATTTTCCCATGGGAAATGTGTGAAAGAATGAGGTATGAGATTGGTAAAAATCAAGAATTATGATTCAACATTTTCAAAATTTAAAACAATCTTATTTCGTAAAATATTTGAGGAAAAAACCCCTAATAAATACATTTAAATTGTTAAATTCCTTTAATTAAATGAAGACACAAATGATCATGCGAGTATAGATTTCTTGCAGCACTACCACCTGTCTGAAGAAGTCAATACTAAAATTCTTAAACATTAAAAATACGAAAATCTACTAGTGATAAAATGCGTAAATGCGAGATTGTGACTAGAGCAGTTTGTATCTTATAGATACTTCAATGGTCATCATATACATTGTCCAAATTAGGCAATATACAAACTTAGCATAAAAACCTTAGCATTTTATAGTCATAAACATTCTCTCAAGTAGAACCTATCTCTCAGATAAGAAAAATAATACGAGAAAGCAAACTATTTTTAACTACCGAAGAACGGGAAATATACAGCAATCATAATAACAAAATCTTTTTAAATCTCTAAGATAAATGGAGAGATTTATATCATGATACATATCACTATCACTACTAAGTTAGCCTTCTTACGAGCCCTTTGGATCTGCTTCTGTTAAAATTGACTGAAAGAAGAAATAACCGCTCACTGTTAAGAAGAACGTCCTTAGAAAGACAATTTCAGGATAACGCACTGTTATTACAATTTATAAAGTAAAATTGAGAGATACCCTTTAGTACCACCGTAGCCAAATGGTTAGGACGTATCAGCATTAACGCCGGCTGAAACTGACCTAAGCAATAAATAAAGGGACAGTTTTATCTCCCTTTAATGACTGTTAACATAGCCTGTTAACTATGTTGTTACACGTACAGACAAAAGCTGAAATTATTAACAGTATGTAAGTGATTGTGATTGTCTTTAATACGGTAGTGACTTTGTTGTACAGTTAAATACTTCGGACGGTACTATTTGTTTGAACCCGTTTTCTAGGAGCTCCTATTCCGGATATCTGATAAAGGCAAGTATACTTTTGCATACTTAATTCATCCATTTCTACAAATGCGCTGAATCGACCTGGAATTAATATATAGCAGGTATTTTCAAAAGAAAAATGTAATCACTGGACCCTTTGTTAAATTATTTAATTATAATACTAATATAATTAGTAATTTGGAAAGCATACATGATACCCATTTTACCCAATTTAAATGTTTAAGGATCAAGGAGAGATTTAATTCTTAAATTAGGTCATTAGGTCATTTTTCTGTTTAGCTTTCAATATAAGTGAAATAACTAGTAGTTCTTTATACGGGTCTGAATAAATGTAAACACTATGAAAAACAAAAATCATCAGTTTAAGTTAAAGAAAACGTTCTAAAATATTACATTTCCGAGAATTAGTTTTATCATATTTTTAAAGTAAAATAAAGAAGAAAAAGAATTTTACGGTTGCCAAGTGATTTGAACGTCAACATCGGACGTATTCTTTAAGGTATATTTTTCAAGGAGATACCGATAAATTGGCCGATATTTATGTAAATTTCATGATAAGCCCCTACTTTCCTGAATTTGCATGTTTGTAATACATATTTGACTCTTTCCAATTTATAATAATTTGATAATCATATATGACCATGAAATTAGAATATGTAGACATAGCTTTAAGTCACATTATATGGGTAATCGTATTTGTTAGAATCAAATTATGCAAATGTTTTATTCATTCAAGAATGACAATTGGACCAACAGACTGATAGGACAACATTATTTCTACATACAGCCAATTATATGCTGTAAATATGCCATATTTAAGTCTCCTAAATGAAGTTCTAATAATTATTATTATTCCTTTTTCTTTCTCCCGCTGACAACATTGAATTTTACTCTGACCTTATATCTCTGGTCACACCCTATCAGTTTTACTTCTGACCTTTATTTAAAAATACATTGAGATCCACACCTCTAAACAATATATTTTTCTCCTCATGAGCAGATGGATTGAATGGTACTTCTATGATGTTCACATGGGTCACCAAGGGGTCAGGCCCCACCCCTCAATTTTACTTATAACGCTATTTTTTAAACTTCGTTTGGAAGACTTATTAAAATTCACTGTTACAGTTAATATTTGTTATAATTTAAGAACATTACTTTTAAAATATAGGGACCGGCTCAAATACTTAAAACTTACCCAAATCCATACCTTTATTCCAAATTGTCGCGATGAAGGTTGTACGTAGATAGATTGTCGTAAACGTTGCTTTCTTCTTTTCATAATTCAAAGACTTAATAATAAGAAATACACAAGAATCAACTTGACCAATATACTAAGGTCATAAAATGTGTCTCCGATTACACACATGAGTTGAAAACCGACGGACACCGTACATACAGCAACCGTTATATCAATATATTCTACAAGCTATGCTACAGATCATGTATAGTTTAAACAATTGTTGAAATGTTATGCTATCAAAAATCTTAACTTACCATCTTCATTGTCCAAAAAGGAAAATGCGCTTCCTCCTAAATCAGAAAGACACATCGGCTATCCTTTACGGAAAATGCAGTGTATCATAAACAAGTTTTATGGGTTTACAAATGGATAAAAGCAAAAGTGTTATTTTTGATATCCAAATGATTTTTTCTACAGAAATATTATCCCAATGGATGTATTACTAATTGAAGAACTTTTCCATAATAAGTAAGCTTGGTCGGTTTGGCCTCTTAACAAACAATGGATTATATGGTCGTCAAGAGGTCATTGACTACACCGCGAGTCAGACCGTCGGAACGACGAGTATTTTAAATCGATACAAATTCTTTAATCGCCTATCTACGGTACTTTAGAACGGCGTCTATATTCAGAAGTTATCAATCAAGGCGAGCAATACTCAAAAACTGTTTAAATACGTCAACTGTTTAAATTGACATTAACATACTCTCAGTCAAGTTAAATGACGTCCCGTCATTGGATGGGAAGTATTATATGGAAATATTAAAAGTAAAATGTTATTTTTTTTTATATCAAAGTGATTTTTCTCTAGAAAAATTAGTGCAATATGACCAACTTCAGTATTTGCCTTGTAAAATTGCTTGGTTTAGAGTGACAAATGAACGAAGAATGCAGTTCTTATACTTCTGATACATGACCAGAGATACTATAGTAATAAACAAAGTCTATAAGTAGGTCCTTTTGCTGATGAAACGATTATCGATAACATGCCAACAAATAAATTGTTGAATGTCGAGTAACACTGAAGATCTATTAAGCCTAATATTATCATTCATGGATCATGCATTGTATATATACAATGTAAAATTAGAGTATGCTTAAATCTCTAAAAAATAATTATATTCTTCAAATAATATCGATTGTTTGAAAAATATAAACGGGTACATACTAAAATGAAGATTTCGCTGTCTATCCATTATATCTGGAATAGAAAACACAACATATATTTTAATAAAAGTAAAAGAAAACAATACAGTAAAGGTGGGTCGCTTAGGCCACATACCAGAAAATGATTTAAATGGTCGTAATCGCTAGTCAGACCGTCGGGTACTAACGACACCTGAGAAAGACGATTATTTTAAATCAACACAAAAAAGCTTAAATGGTATAACTACGGTACTTAAGAACGGCGCTTTTATTCAAAAGTTATCATTCAAAGCGAGTAATATTCAAAACCTGTTCAAATACGTCAACAGAAATCGTTAAGGAAACCAGAAAAACTCGTTTCTTTTAGACTGTGGATAATGTAAAGAAACGAAGTCACGCGTTATAATTAGGGCTTTCTGCCTTTCGCAGAAAGACCTATTGTGTTTGTTATGTTTTTTCTTATTATTATTAATTTTGATTTCAATGATTTTCATATGCTTGTGACGTCATATGACGTTACACTTCACCTTATCTACAAAAGTTTGTAGGCGGTCTACAACCATTATTTCTGGACCGATTTTCATCAAAATTTCACAGAATGTGTATACTACGTTCTAGTTGTGCAGCATCCAAGATTCGAACCATTGACGTCAAATTTCAAGTATCTATAAAATGGCTTCGAAATGAATAAGGGAGATGATTTTTTTGTAAGAATATAAGTCTCCAAAGTTGCTTTACACTCTGTAAAGATGAACGCCATTTGACGTTATAAGGGGAAAAATAATTTCTAATTTCTACGTGTTAACTTATTTATGTTGCAAACGTCCAAGCACCCTGAAAATTGAATGGCATAAATTTTGCATTTCAATTATTTTCATTTGCCCATGACGTGTTTTGACGTCACAGTTGACGTCGTCTATAATGTTTGTACGCGGTCTACAGCCATTTCTTCTGGACCGATTTTCATCAAAATTTCACAGAATGTACATGTTGCGTTCTAGTTGTGCATCCCAGTGTCCGTTTTACAAAATTCGAAAAGGCAAAGGTTATATAGTGAATCCAATATTCGAACCATTGTCGTCAAATTTAAAATACGTATTACATCGCTTCCAGATGCGTCAGAAAGCTAATATTTTGACTGAATATAAGTCTCTATGTCTTCTTACATTTTGAGAAGATGAACGCGTAACTGAACGCATAGCTGGTTTGATCTTTTTAGCTCACCTTAGCACTTTTGCTGAGGGTGAGCTTTTGTGATCGTTTTTTGTTCGTCGTGCGTCGTCCGTCGTCAACAATTGCTTCTGAACACTCTAGAGGCTACAATTTTGGCCCAATCGTCAATAGATTTGATCAGGATGTTTGTCGATATGATATCTTATATGGGTTCGAAAATGGGTCATGTGGGATCAAAAAGTAGGTCACCAGGTCAAATATTAGAAAAACCTTGTGAACACTGTAGAGGCCACAGTTCTTGCCCAATCTTCTTAAAATCTTGCCAGGATGTTTGTCAATATGGTATCTCGGAAGGGTTTGAGATTGGGTCATGTGGGGTCAAAAACTTGGTCACCAGATCAAATCTTAGAAAATCCTCGTGAACAATGTAGAGGCCACAGTTTTGGCCCAATCTTCATGAAAGTTTTTTAGGATGTTTGTCTACAGAATATCTTAAGGTAGAGGCACCCTAATGGCCCCGGCAAATGTCGGCAAATGTCGGCAAAGATCGCCGAAAGTTCGAGATTCTTCGTCACATAACGCCACTATTCGGAATACGATTTTTATTTGACAATGATATTTTATTTTTAGTTTATTTCATATTCTTTAGTCAAATTTGACCATTTTTATTGTTATTTGTCATTTAAATGCAAAAACATTGTTACTTTTCTAAATAAATAACAGAGAAAAACATCTCCGAATCTACTTCCGGTTTCGTTACTTTGGAAATCATAATGAGATATCGTGACAATTTCGGTGTTTTCCGAAAAGCTCGCATTAAAAAAGCAACTTTAAAACATGCAAAGAATGTGTTGATTGAACATAATTACAGTTTCACGAGTTTGTGTTTTGGTAATTCTTGCAAAACGGATAATTGTCTCAGTGATCAACATCTGAAGCTTGCGAATGGCGTTAGTCGAAGTGGGTGGAGAGAGGGTAGGAGAATTATTGAGCTTGGTGTTCTTATGGACAATTTAAGATACTGTCAGTACTGTAAGCTAGGACCCGTTCCCCTTACGTTCTACAATATAGTTGGTGAACTCCAAAAAGGGCTTGGAGGATACTTATATGTCATGTGCCAGAACCCTGACTGTCAGTTTATAAACAGGGTGTCATATGGAAAGACACATCACAACAAAGCCAAAGGGATGCCCTGTTTCGATGTTAATACCAAGCTTGGTACAGGTAAATATTATAATGACATATTATAATTCATTGTAAATTAATTCTCATCAGGCTGTTAAAATGAAATATGTATACACATGACATGCTGTAACTGATTGTAACTGTCTTCTGGTGGGTGTATCAAAATGCTTTCATTTTTCAATTTAATTTGTAAATTTGTTTTACACAATTCTGAGTCTACTATTCTTATATGGCAAGCAACTCACTCCAAACACTAAAATAATGTTTAATATATTCATAAATGTATATATCTAAAGAATCACAAATTTTGTACTTTTGTGACTGAACAATGAAATGATGAAAGAAATCACTGCTTTACTATGATGTTTCTGTCTATTTCCAGCAATGATTGACAGTTTAGGTGGTCCGGTTCGTGTTAACAATTTCCTGTCAACACTTAACCTGAAGCCTATCTGCAGTAAGAATTTGAAAAATATGGAGGATCGTGCTGGTGTGACGATTGAGAGTGTTGCTGTTGATTCTGCAAGACAGGCAGCCCATGATGTTTTCCAGAAAGATATGGAGTATGTTTCCTTATCACCTCTGTTTGTTGATTCTTAATTATTCATCATTCCTCATGTACCATCATGTTTATTTTTCAACTGATCAGTCAATGTGTTTAACTTTACATAAAACTTTCAAAAGTGCCTGCATTACTGAACATGGTAGTGTCATGCTCAGTAACAAGATGATATTATTTGATCATGGCCATTTGTACATTTTATTTATGCAAGTATGCAGATTATTCTGTTTTTTTTTTTTTTTTTTTTTTTACAAACGTGTTGATATGTTTTCCTCACAGACCTGCTATTCTGTTTCAGAGATGTTGCACAACTAGAATCCTCAATGGTCAAGGAAGAAATGGAAGGACAATTTGTGGATGATCTTGGAGTGTGTCCCTTTCCTGATGAATCACCATCTCTAAAGTAATTGATTAAGTAGTTAAAGATGGTCTTTATTTAAAACATTTATTACTTAATACATTACAAGAAGACTGAACGCATTGAGACATAGTGAACTCAAATATGAAATTATCCTACTGAAGCGCTTAGTATTTAGGCAAAGCGTTGCCTCTATTGCAAATATTGATGTCTTATTGTTCACTTTGTTTGTGTTCTTCTTTCATGGATTATTTTCTTTTGTGTTCAGTTTTGCTGCACCTAGTATCTGGTCAATATTGTGTTTTTATTTAGTTAGAAAGTAATGAGTGCTTGGTATTTATTATTTTTCAGACAAAGATTACAGGCTAGCTCTGTTGTTGAAGGTGACTCGGACACTGATTGGACAGATGTTGAGTCGGGTGATGAGGATAATGGTGGAGATGACTGCAACATTCAGGCTCTGGCTTCCCCCTCTGCTGCCTCCCCACGGTAAAAAAGCTTTTATCAAGTTGGTTTAAAGTGTTTAATCTTTGTTGAATATATCAACTTAATTTTAACATTTTAGGAAACAATATTTTACAACCTATTTTTATTGATACCACAGTCACATATATAAGAATAACATAATTAAAACCAGTGTAATGCTTACATACTGCACAGTATATATTCAGAGGTCATGTATTTTGCACTGAAAATTCAATACTGATAGCACACTGGAAGGCATTAGTACAATTACTATTCATGTATTTTGCAATGGTTTTGGTAGTTTTTGTTACAAAAGTATTGCTGGTTACATTTTAATTTCTTGTTTTTAATTACTACTAGAACCCCTGCAAATACTGTAAATCCAAGACATTTTGGACACCGGAAGAAACTCCAAAAAATGTCTGGTACTCCTGCAAGCTCCACGAGACGTACACGCCTTGACAAGAAGTTCCCTTGTAAAACCCGCTTTGGAATGTCATGTGCCATTGATACTGCTTGGCAAAAGAAGGGGTTTGATAGTTTAACATGTAAGTATTGCATTATGAAGATTATAGTATTGTTTCTACATATTTTTTATTTTAGATGTATTTTTGATCACGTCCCATGATTTTATGGCATAAACAGGTTGCCTGAATAATTGGCCTAAAATGCAGTTCGGGAAGCGTCTATCAGTTATACCGTCAATTGTAATAGTATGTGCTTGCTTTTTTCAATCTTATTTTAAGATAATAGTTATTAGCTTGGTAAATCAAATAATAAACAAACTGTCACATGTTTCACAATTTTTTTAAATATTTTTTGACAGCACATACATTCCTTATGAGTAAGGCAGTGTATGGTAAGAAGGTTGTCAAGTCAGTCATCAGCCACAGAACCTGTGGAACATGCAATTGGTGGCGGCGGAATAAACCAGGTTGTAATGTCAGGCCTCACAAATGTGTCAGGAACCATAGAGGAAGTGCTAGACTCATGGAAAGTGTTAGTGGGGAGACCGGTGTTATTCAGCTGGGTGATGAGGGGACTCCAGTGGAGTACCTTGAAGGAGATGGCGATAATACGCTAATTGCAAGGCTAAGAAACAACAGAAATATCGGAATGAAAAAGCGATATGACAGAAATCATGTTGTTAAAAACGTAGGAAAAAACTTGTATGCCCTTCACCATAAGAAAGACGTTAAACTGAGCAAAATGGTTATTTTGCATATAGAAAAGTGCTTGAAATACGCTTTCGCCAGAAATCAAGGGGAAACAGAGGCCCTTCGGCAAAACCTAAAGGCGCTTGTGCCTCACCAGTTTGGAGACCATTCTTTCTGTAATGAAAGCTTTTGTGTTTTTAAACGGACACCAGGTGAACTTTATGTGCATAAAAGTCTTCGTTACAAGACATCACTGAAAGACCCAAACCTGCGTGTTGAACTTCAGAAAATATTTGATCCTCTAATTGCAAATGCTGGTCAGTATGCAGACTTGGGATCAAGTCAGCAGTGTGAGCATGCTAACAAGGAGGTCAGTCTCCGTGCTCCCAAGTCTCATCACTACGGGAATTCCAAGTCCCTGGATTACAGGGTGCATGCTAGTGCAGCCTTCATCAATGAAGGAAGAGGCTACATTACAAAGGTATTTTATTGTTACAGAAAGTTTTCTGTTTGTAATTGTTTTTAGCTCACCTGAGCACAATGTGCTCAAGATGAGCTTTTTTGATCGCCCTTCGTCCGTCGTGCGTCGTCAACAATTTGGCTTGTTAACACTCTAGAGGCTAAATTTTTGGCCAATCTTCATGAAACGTCAGAATGGTTGTGCCTATAACATCTTGGACAAGTTCGAAATTGGGTCATATGGGGTCAAAAAGTAGGTCACAAGGTCAAATCTTAGTAAAACCTTGTTAACACTCTAATGGCCACATTTTTGGCCCAATCTTCCTGAAACTTGGTCTGAGGTCAGAATGTTTGTTTCGATAAAATCTTGGACAAGTTTGAATTTTGGTCATGTGGGGTCAAAAAGTAGGTCCATATGAAAAATCCAACATATGTTGCTCAGTTACAATCAGGTGAGCTATTCAGGGCCATCATGGCCCTCTTGTTACTGTTTGAATTTATTGTTAACTTGTTTATTAAAGTTTCAAAATCATTCATCAGGTTTTTCCATAGGCTAATTTTAAATTGAATGAGGCAAGCATTTTTGTTATTTTTTATATATTTTTTTGTAATTATTCCCATTACTTTACAATTTGACAGATTTGAGCTGGCCAGGCGGTTATATCTGCCTCCAGCCCCCTTTTAAGGAAAAACCTGATTTATTTACAATTATTTCACTGTTAATGTTTTGTTTGTTACTACTTATATGTTGACTGCAGTTCTGTGTTTTATGTTTTGTTTATATTTCTATTTCCTGTGAACAGTTGATGGTTGACGTGTTTTCTGCAGTTGGAAAGAATTAGTGGTATGTTTAGATTTTCAAGGATTAAATTTAGCTTGATTGTGTATATATGAAAAAAAATATCTTAAATGGCCCATAATGGACTTGTAATTTTTCACTGAAGAGCATAGAGTTAATTCCACAAGTGGAATTTGAACCCAGAACCTATTGTGTTTTCAAATTCTTCAGTTGCTACATACTAGTAATGACTTTTTTTTTTTGATAATGCAAAAAAAAAAAAAAAAAAAAAATTTTAGACTAATGAGGCACTAGGACTGTCACCTGGAAATAATACTGTAAAGTATGCTGATAAGTGCCAGAAACGACGTTTGCAGAAGCAGAAATCTCAGGTCCTTCCGTCTGTGAAACGCCGTAGACTTGAACTGAAGAAGGAACGCATCACTAATCAAGGAGCAATGGAAGCCTTGGAGGGTGTTTCTTATCAGTCAGGTAGGGGAACCTTCTAAAGTGTTTAGCACCCACTTAGCTTAATCAGTAAAGCCATTGTTTTATGTCTTTATATTTTTTTGGTCATTAGTTTGATTCTGGGACTGGTAACAAATTTCTAATGTTTAACTCTTACCTCTGGATTCAAAGCAATAAGTCATCACTAACGCCAGTTATGTACATTGATTCCCCCCCACCCCCCCAAAAAGTGAAAATGTTTATCATAAAGATGTTTGATTCATAGCTTGATAAAATTTAAATAAAATATGTACTTTGAAGTTTATTTAAGTATTTTGAAGACTATTATATAACAGATTCATTGATGTGTATCAATTGCAGAAGTGGGACACTCCAATGATGTTGACATTGATCAACTACCACATGCTGTTCCTCGAGGGAATTTTCAACCTGTTAAAGTGGATACTGGAAAGCCAACATTTGTCACACTTGACCTTGAAACTACTGACCTAAGTAAGAATAATTATTTATCCACTTAGATTATATAAATAAATAAAGTGATTAGGTAGCATATTTATAAACAGTAAAAAAAGCACAACATGAGAATGTAAACAAGTTAGATATGGCACAAATGTAAAATTGAAATAATTTTAATCTACACCAGTTTCTTTGATAAAAAGCTATCATTTATTTCATAAACACAGATGTGAGAGTGTTGTCATATGTTTTTTTGTGCAATGGAATAAGTGATATTCACCTATTTATGTTTTCACTTTTTTTTTCAGTTTGTGGTTCTGTCATTCCTCACATCACACAGATTGCGGCAAAAGAAATAAAAAGTGGGGCCCAGTTTGGGGTATACTCCAAGCCTCTTGTCCCAATTGCACCAGATGCACAAAGAATTACAGGAATATGTCTAAGTGATAGTGGTAACATAGTTGCCAATGGAAAGGCTGTTGAGACTTTGACTATCAAATGTGCCCTTGAAAAATTGTGCAGCTGGCTAGAAAAATTCCCCAATGTTTACATTGTTGCGCATAATGGTCGCAGATTTGATTTTCCAGTACTCATGACTGCCATGGAGAAAACAGGAACTACAGGTAGTTTTATGCAGTGTGTTGCTGGCTGTGTTGACAGTCTTGCTGTTTTTAAGAAGAAGTTCCCAGACCAGTCACACAAACAGGAGGACTTGGTCAACCAAAACCTTGGCATTTCTTACAGTGCACATAATGCTGAGGCAGACGTTGAAGCTCTTGCACAACTTATTAGCCTAGGTGAGGTCCCTGAACTAGTATCATGCAGTTTCTCATTAAATGCAGTAAAGAATTCAATGCTTTTTAACATAGCAAAATCAAACAACATTAGGTCATTGGATGTCTTGGTATGCAAAGGCGTTATGAAGCGCCCAACGGCTGAGAACATTGCTGGCTCAGGGTTAAACTTGGAACATTTGAGAGTAATCCATAGAAGGTCAGGAGAAGATGGACTTCGTGACTGTTTTATAGCCAAAAACAGTATTGGATTACCAAGAGTAACCAGTTCAAAAAAAGTGATTGAGGAAGTGATTCCCAAGATATGCCAGTACTTTGAATCCAGCTCAGACTCATAATTAATAAATTATTCTGTCGAAAGATTCCATGTACAGGTTCCAGTAGTTTGTATAAATCTCTGCATATATATATTTTTTTAAATGTGTGAACTTAAAAAAACTTTAATCAAGTAACTAGGTAGTTTGAAATGGCAAGCTTTATAAAATAAATGAATTTGTAGAACTTTGTACACTTTTTAATGTACAGTGCAAAACAGAATTTTTATCTTCGGGAAAATTTCATATATGAAATGAGGATTGTGTTTTCACATAAAAATGTCATTTTCTGTTCATTATTTTACATAACAATGGTTTCACATTCAGCATGCAACACTTAATATGATAAGTTAATTTATTTCTTTAATATTGTGGACACATTGTACATGAAAAGAACTTATAAAACTGTCAACACCTAATATTTGGTATTTTTGCTATGCTTAAAAAACAGGGGGTCATTTTATACAAACTGTTATAATTTAATATTTTGATGGTTGACCTATTCAAAATTGTGCATTTTTTTGTTAAATACATTATATGAAAGATTTTTGAATAGCTTATTCCAAGATACTTGTATAAAAAATATATAATTTTCCAGGATTTGTAGTTGCGCTATTTCGCAAATGTAAGCAAAATATCAAAATATAGTAGGAACATTTTATAAAAAAAATTTAAACAAACATATTAACAGGTTTTTTTTTTTGTGAGACAAAAAAAGAAATTTTTTTTGTTTTTATATGTATACCCGCACAGAATTTGCGTAAGCTTTTGAATACAGTGATTGATAGACTGAAAATAAAAAAATACTAAGAATTTGTGGTCAGATTTTTTTTATATTACACAAAATGCTTTCTCTGAATGTACAAAATGAAAAAATACCAACGAAACACAAATTTGAAATTTCATGCATTAGGGTGCCACTACCTTAAATGGGTTCTAAAATGGGTCATGTGGGATCAAAAACTATGTCACCAGGTCAAATCTTAGAAAAACATTGTGAACAATGTAGAGGCCACAGTCTTTGCCCAATCCTCATGAAACTTAGCCAGCATGTTTGCCTACATGATATCTCAAGTGAGACCGAAATTGGGTCATGGGGGTCAAAAACTAGGACACCAGGACAAATCTTTTAAAAACCTTGTGAACACTCTAGAGGCCACAGTTTTGGCCCAATCTACATGAAACTTGGCCAGAATGTTTGTCTACATAATATCTCAAATGAGACCGAAATTGGATTATGTGTGGTGAAAAAGTAGGTCATCAGGTTATATCTTAGAAAAACATTGTGAACACAGAGGAGGCCACAGTTTTTGCCCAATCTTCTTAAAATTTGGCCAGGATGTTTGTCTACATGATATCTCAAATGAGACCGAAATTGGATCATGTGGGATCAAAAACTAGGTCACCAGGTCAAATCTTAGAAAAACATTGTGAACTATCTAGAGGCAACAGTTTTAGCACAATCTTCCATAGATTAGATCAGGATGTTTGTCTAAATTGTATATTGGATGAGTTCGAAAATGAGTCATGTGGGGTCAAAAACTAGGTCAAATCTTAGAAAAATATTGTGAACATTTTTGGCTCAATCTTCATGAAACTTTGCCAGGATGTTTATCTTTATGCTATGTAGGATAAGTTTGAAATTGGGTCATGTTGGGTCAAAAACTAGGTGACTAGGTCAAATCTTAGAAAATCTTAGAAAAATCTTGTTAACACTTTAGAGGCAACAATTTTGGCCCAGTCTTCATGAAACTTAATATGAATGATGACTGTATGAATTCCCAGTTGAGTGCAAATTCAGCTTGGATCAAAATGTAGGTCACTTAGTCAAATGTTAGAAAAACACTTTAGATGCCAGATTTTTTGTCATTGTGCCTAACATAGCCATCTTACTCAGGTGAGCGACACAGGGCCATCTTGGCCCTCTAATTCTATTACTTATCAATATAGTAGAGTACAGTACACAGAGCACCAGCACAAAAGCAACAACCGGAAATAATAAATACAAAATGGCCGCCCTCGTGTAAACAGTTAGGCGTGTGCAGATTAAAACTTTTAAAAATACAATGTTCTACCTATAACCAAACGGATTTACTGGGCATAAACCTTAACAAAAATTTGTAAGAGTGAATCAAGCTGGAAATGAAATTTAAACCACACTGAATATCTAAATTCAGACATTACACAAATGGATTCCATGGCATGTTTACATCGTGACAAGAGTGCTTGTGTGACACGGAGGTGTAGAGAAAATTTCTGGCGTAATGCATTAATTTGGCTAGTTGAGTTGGGAAATAAGTCAGTTCAGCTGTCAAAATTTATGTGATTTGTCAGAGAACGCTGCAAAATTAACAATAAAAGATAAATAGATTCAACCTAAAGACAAATACAAAGATAGGTGAAATCAGTAATGCATGGGCATTACATTATTGTCTTTTTCAAAACCTGAATGCACTTTTCACTGTTATGCCTGTGGCAAAATTGTTTTTAAATTCATTTATTTTTGTTAATCAAAAAATAGAATGAAAATGCTGAGCGGATGTAGAAGAGATTTAATGTGAGGGCAATTTGAAATGACGTTTATTTTAACCCAAAACAGCATTGCTCGTTCTTTTTCACCTTGTAGTTTTTATTTTTGAAGTTGAACATATTCAGTCGTAATGTGACGACCATGAAATTACAGGTGATCTTTTCGTAACAAACATCCACTTATACTGTTAGTTCATTGGTGTTAAAATTTACATGAACTAAGTATACTCCAAAATGTAACGAAACAGTCAAATCTCTATTGAAATACAGCTCCATTAAAATTATATTATAGCGAAGACAGCCCGAGCTGGATTTCAATTATTAAAACACGATGACCCAAATTACAGACTAACAGACGTTGAGACAAAATAAAATATTTTGCTCTGGGAAGTAAATCCATTGTATAATTTATATTTACTGGCTGCCTTTCGAATTTGACATACATATGATCATTCCGGGGCCAATT
>CM037788.1:7524787-7574787 GCA_021229015.1 Solen grandis | reverse complement strand
GCACACAATACACAAGAACTTATTTTTTTCATAGTTTTCCCAAACCTAATACCCCACCCACCAACAAGCTGTACAGGTGAAGTCTATGGGTATATTTTGTACTTTAATCCTTTCCCTCATAGAGGACACCATGAAAAGACCTATGCGAACAGCATAAAACCAGATCAGCCTGCAAGTAACTCACAGGCTGATCAGGTTTTATGCTGTTCGCTGCTCCTCAGTGGTCTGGAAATGAGGGTTTTGTAATTAAATTTGGTAAGGTTTAACTGTGGTTTTCTGCAGATCAGGCTTTATGTGGTACCTACTGAGTGCGTCAAAATGAGTCTATATGAGGGAAAGGGTTAAATAGATATTATTAAGGCTTTATGGTATTAACTTGCCTGTAAATTGTTGTCTGTTTGAGATATCTATCATTATTGTGAAATAAATGCTTGTGAAATAATTGTTCTCATATTCTTATTTTTATTTTTATCGATGCAATCACCCTGAACTGGGGCCTCTGTGGCGGAGAGGGTAAAGTTGCTGACTTTCACACTCACTCAGCCTCTCACCGTGTGGGTTCGAATCCCGGCAGGGTCAATCGGATTTTCATGTGAGGAAACCTTTCAGCTGGCTTGTGGTAGGCCGGTGGTTCTACCCGGATGCCTCTGTGCATTCGGGGTCTGCCTCCACCTGTAATTAGCTGGACGTCGCAATATGACTGAAATACTGTCAAAGCGACGGTAAACTCAAATAGTCTAGTCCAGTCACCCTGAACTCGTACAGGACTGTACTTTACAAAATAATTAATTGCTGATTGCCATGTTAGCATTGTCATAACTGAGGCCAACCATGATTGCAATTAATGTTATGTTCTGATTTTACAATCAGTTTATTATTGTTAGTTCATTCAGATGATATTGTAGCTAGTTGGTTTCATTTTGGACAGAACTGTTTGGATTATGATAACTGTGTACCTCAAATGCAATGGGAAAGCACTTACGACAAACTAGGTGATGTTGACATTTGAAGACTATTACTCAAACTATGGCCATAACGAATACCAATGTAACATTGCAAAGTGAATGTGGATACTAGAGGTGTGAATAATGATTGTTACATGACTGACTAATGGTAGTATTAGACATTTTGTTTCTTATAATTCAATGGCACGTCCACAAAATACCCATGGCAAAAAAAAATGGCCGTCTCCTCAAAGTACGAAAAATGAAAGCACATTATAGAAGGGAGAAGGGAAATAGATTTTTTCCAAGGTTTTGAACAAACTGGGGGTGCGCACTATACATGAGTGCGCACAATACATGAGCTTTTATGGTAGTTCTGTCAAATTCCCATGTAGGGGTCACAAAAGAATCCTTGGAGTTATTCATTTTCTAATGATGTATATGAAATTGCCATGCCCCATGATTGGAAAATGTTAGTAGGGAGGTGATTTTCATCAGAGTCTCTCCTTGAAGAAACCTGATCTGCAGGTAAACTTTATTTACAGTGAAGAGTACAGGAAGTTGGATGAGTTTTGTTGTTGCAGAACCCTTTACCTCATAAATAAAAAAATCATGTACAGATTTATAATGTGATGACTACCAATTATATAACTTTAAATGGTATATGAAACCATGGATTTTTCTCTGCACCACTGATTGTGTAGAATCAGAGCTACAATTTTGTATAAACAAACAGAAAGTAGCCAATTTTTGTTTTTTAGTTTCTTCTAGGTCTGAATTAGGACTGCTGCATCAAAATGTGTCCCTAATTATGAGGTGAAGGATAAGGGACATTACTCTTACTTGCAACTCACTGAACTCCGTGACCCGGCCTTGAAGCTGAGAGGGTCCATGTAGGGAGCAGGAAGTCAAGGGTTCAGTCCATGGCCATGACACTCAAAAGTCAGGAATATGACACCAGTAAATGTCTCCCTAACTGGTGCTCTGACAGCATATATATTTGGTTTACAAGGACTTGTTGGCCTCATGTTAGGATGTGACGGAATGTGGAATCATACCACGTCTTTCATGTGATACTGCTATTTAGCAGCTCTTTAACCATCTTAGGAAAACATCATCTCCAAATGACTGAAATACTAATGGTAAAATGCAAGAAACACCAAAGAAACACTAAACCAAACTTTCCCCTTGCTCTTCATGCTGATATTTAATTCTCTTATTTCCAGCAGTGATCGATTGTGCAGCTACAGCCTGATGCATAGTTAAGGCAATTATGATGGGCAGCATTTCTATGGACTCTTAAAAATCCAATTCGACAAGAGATGGCAAGAAAACAATAGCAATGTTCTTTTGAGTACTGAAACACCCTAAATCTCATGACTATTCAAGTACAAATTTATGACTTGATGGATATTAATTTTCTAAACTTAAAAGCTAAATAATATATTATGAAACAGTAATTTGTCTGTGCACTGTGTAGTGCAAACATAGGTGACCCGGATCATACAGGAAGGAGCTGTCTGATCAAGGGTATTCTCGGATTGCCATTGAGTCAAAATGAGTCTATATAAGGTAGAGAATGAAGTTCCAGACAAATTGCTTACGGATAGTCTTTATTTACAACTGTTTATGCCCCTATTGTTTTGTTTTTTTTGTACTCTACATAATTTCATTAAAATGGTTCATCTTTTTCAACTTTATTTAACAACATCAATAAAAGCAATTTGCAATTTTGTCAAGTTTCTAGTTACAATAATTGCTGTTTTTGTCTTAATAGCTAATGATTGAGGCTGAGGGTTATTTTGACAAAATAAATTAAACAGTGAAAAATAGTGAGAGAGGATACTTTTTAATCAACACGGTATACAACATTGCCACACTGTGACTGCAGTTCGCCAGATCTCGGTGATAACCCAGGTAACAATGTAAATAACTGTTGACTAAGCACATGTTAGTATATCAGATCTGGGGCTGGTACCTGGCCCTCCACTGATGTAGAAGTCAGGCTCAGTGTAGTATGTGTGCCTGTGGCATCAGTGGCTGGGGTGTGGTGTTGGTTTTTGGCATAGTTGCATCACCAGGCTGATTGTTCTGCCCCCCCCCCCCCCCCCCCCTCCCTCCCATCTTTCCCCGAGATGAATCTCTAGCTCTATGCTGTAGGCAGCTGTAACCATTTATTATTGTCTGTGCGTGTGTATATACACAGGTTATGATCTGCCATCATTCAGTGTGGGGAGAGAGGTAATGTGGGGGGGGGGGTATTCTGGGATTCACAGTGGAACTGCTCCCTCTCCTTCTATCTCTAAATATGCACTCTTAAAAAGAATAGATTTGTGACAAGTCTTCATCATGACTTACGCAATCAGATCATCTTGATCTTGTAACTAGTGGATTAATCAAGCTTTACAATGCTCTGACACTACATTCCAGTACCTTGAAGATGATGATGCAATGTTCAGTAAAGTACCTAAAAAGCTTGATTAGCTGTAATAAGCAGCCAACCTGTTTCAGGCAATCTGCATCCAGCATTTTAACTCTTGACCGCATATAGATAGACTTTGACCCATTGGCCAACATTATTGTAGTTCAGATTTTGTATTTCCAAGATAAGTTGTATATAAGGATTTGAGATGAAGTATGATATAAAAGGGAGCAGAGGCTGTACATGTGGTTTCCCTTTAGTGCTACATGTCTTCTCAATACATTGTGTGCTGATATTGATCTTGGAGCATCTCTCCTACAGGAGACATGCCATTGATCCTGGTGCTAGTGCTCTGTATAGAATCTGTATAGAATCACAACACACTGGAGAGTGGGGGAGAACTTCCTGAGACCTTGAAGAGGGATTTGTCTGTGGAGGGAGTGTGGATGGGTTGGGTAGAAGTAACAACAGGTTCTGAGCAATATTTGTTGAACTATAGAAACGTTTGTATATTTTAATGATGTGAGATATTCATGAATATTCAATTACCGTGTCACAAATTCAGCAGTTATGAATGTTATTATTCAACTCCTCAGACAGAAGAATTCAATTCCATTACATTAATGGGGGCCTCCATGGCCGAGAGGGTAAAGTCGCTGGCTTTAACATTCACTCAGCCTCTTACTGCGTGGGTTCGAATCCCTTGCAGGGTCATTCAGATTTTCATGTGAGGAAGCCTTCTAGCTGGCTTGTGGTAGGTCGTTGGTTCTACCCAGATGCTTCCGTGAATTCGGGATCTTCCTCCACCTGTAATTAGCTGGACGTTACTATATGACTGAAATACTGTCAAAGAGACGGTAAACTCAAATAGTCAAGTCATAGTCAAGCCATTACATCTACCCATTTTGACCACTTTCCCAACACATTAGATAAGTACACACCTTGTTGTCGACCAGTATACTGGTTCGCCCAGTCGTGTCCTGCACTGAAAGGTTACTGGTTCAGATTGAATTCCCTAGAAAGGAACCTTAGAATCTTCTGTGCATACCAGTTTTTCTGCGATTGAAATTAGCGCAAGCCTGAGATAGTTAATGGTCAACAGGCACCTTCAGATTTAGCATTTTTAGTAATATTTAAAGTTATAAAGCATCCATCAAATGTTGATTTCATTGAATTGTACGAATGCATGATACTTATCTTTCAATTTTGAGTTGTTTGTAGTTATATAAGGTTATAAGCAAGGCCAGCATAAGTGTATTTTCATTTACATTCCATTTCACCCATGAGATCCTAACTTAAAAAAAAAAAAAATAGAAATGCTGCTCTTGTTTAAGTTGTAAGCTTTTACATGTTGCTGTAATAACTGTTGTACAGTAGAAGGCCACAGTGACCAAGAACATGTTGTCATGGTAAGGTTGAATGTGGTGCCATAGCAACTATGATGATATGATGACCTCCTTTATTTGTTATACCCCAATTCCACCATCAAGTGGCTTGATGAATTTTCAGAAATTTCCAGTTGAGTTGAAAATAATGTGTGATTATTGAATCCTTGCTTCATAAGTCCACATAGTAAAGTTGGGACTAGTACTAGAGGACTTTCATATAAGCCTGTAGGATGCCCGGTCACACTCCATCCTACACTCACATAACATGAAGTTTGGTAACCGTTTCAATGGGAGAATTTTGTTGTTATTGCCATGGTAACCAGGTGTGTTTCATGTTGCAGGACCAAGCCCTGAAGCAGTTAGAACAACTGATGGATGCCCAGGAAGATGAAAATGCTCCATTCAAGATGCTCCCCTTTCCACGGGGCTCCAACCCCTTCCTCGACCGCGAACGCTGCCTCTTGTGTAACCGTGAGCGACAAGACCCTCCAGAGGCAGACAAAATTAAAGCAGGTACACTAAAACCTGAAACATTAATCTATCTCACTATTCAGACCACTAGTTTAAGGACCCCTTTCCCTCATATGCTTTTAAATTTAATCTTTTTCTATTTAGTTCTGCTGCTTAACGATATACCATTGGCAATCCAAATCGAGCCCAAATCAGTTTTCACCCTGAACATGTTCTTATTATTTTGAAGGAAAGCTAAAACGTTTTAATTACCTGTATGTAATATATTTTTCATAAAGGACAAAGTTACCAACCCACATAATCATGTATTCATCTGTAATTAGGACTAATTAACATTTAGTTAAAAGGAGAACTTTAAAGAGAGTCTTGTCTAATCTCCACCCAGTTTTCATAATGAATGTTTTTGTCGGACACAGATCACACATATTTTCTTTCTTCTGTTTCAGAATCTGAGGACAAACAGTCTTCAGACACCAATCCATTGTCACAGGTGAGTAGCTGGTATATGCATCATATGCTTAACACAGTTAATTAATCCTTTACCTCATGAATATTCATTTGCAAGTTTATGACTTGAATAACTAAATAACTGAACCTAAAATGGTATATATGAATTCATTTTAGCCACAAGGACTGTGCAGAAACTAAACTACAGTATGAGCAAACACAGACCAAAATCAGACAGCTCCTATAGGAGTTGTCTGATCTGGGTCTGCTCTGTTTGCCAATGAGTCAAATTGAGTTTATATATGAAATAAAGGTTTGATTTTGAATAAGTTACTAATCGCTCGAATTATACATGTACAGATAGAATAAGGATGGAATTGGCAGCTTCTGTTTATGCCCCCTACTTTGGAAGGCTGTGGGTGAGGCTAGGAGGGGATGTATAGATTTTTCTTGACAGTTCATCCTTCCATCAGTAACAAAATCTTGTGTTGTACATAATGACCTTTCTCCAAAGTATATAAGTCATGAACATAAAACTTTACAGGAATGTTCACCAGATTGGAAAGGTGTGCAGTTTCTTTTCAAAATTCATTGAGTCATAACTGAGTTATGGCCCCAAACATTATGTCCAAAAGTGGGGTCATTTGTGTACATGAGACACGTATTTAGTTTGCCTTTGTCTTGTATTTCATTGAGACAGTCATCTGCTGTCAGATGTCAATGTCTCTTGTACATATCTTAACCTAGATTAAATGACCAAATACAATTGAAAAGGTATAAAGGATTAGGTGCATAATGTGGTGGAAAAGGTTGCTCAAGTGATTATTTGGCTCAGCTAATAACATATATCGACAGTTTGTTTTCATTCTACCTTCTCTATTTCTCATTAAACTTTGACAATTTCTTTTGGTCATAGCCTCAAACGATATTAATTATTCTCAATATCAGTAATTTAGGTCAAAAGTAAAAGCTTTTGAATTACTTAGTAATGGCAGATTCCACATACATAAGTGGCCTTGATCAGGCTTGTAAAAATTGTGAACTCTGTACCTCATATAGATAAGTTTTTACACCTTGGTCGACAGAGCAGACGCAGAAGCTGGCTAGCAAGGCTCTCGTCTGTTTGTCAGAACACAGGTTCTACTCTGTTCCCAAGGCAAAGAAAAAATCATTTTTTCATATACCATTTATAAATGGTACTGGTATAGCTTCTTTGCTTGGTGCTCAGCAATTAAGGGTAGTTCCAGGACTGGATGGCCCGGTGTCAGGATAATGTGACTGGGTGTGGGTATCATGCTACATGTCTATGGCGTGATACTACAGTGTGGCAGCATTATATCTGTGTAAGGTAGACATTGTCTCCAAATGACTGAAATACTGTCGGTTAGGCCCAATAAAAAAACATACTATTTAAAGTTTAATTAATTATGATTCATTAAGACATAGATCTGTACATGAATATTCATGAGGTAAAGGTTTATGACCACAATTATGGCTAATCTTTGAAATCTCAGAAAAACACTTTAACTATGTTCATACTCTAGCATCTTCAGTCATTTAGCAGTATTGATCATACTGGGAGGAAATGTGTACAGACAACGTATCTTGTACAGATTTGATAATAGCAGTTGTTATATCTTTAGGTTTGGGAGAAAGACACTTTTTTTAAGAGCAGTTTTAAGCAGTGAACAAAATCCTTGATTTCTTTTCCATATCGGTAGTATATAAATGTGTAACTGACATAGTTGATTGGATATGGACAAATCTTGTCATGTTTTGTTTTTTTCTTTTGATGACCTTAACACATATTTGTCCTTCAGTGACCTATGACCTCTCTATATTTCAGCTGCCCTTGTGGGTGTGTCCCTCATGTAGAAAGGCAGCAGACCAGGAGATTGATAAGAAACCTATAGAACAGTTCCTCATGGTAAGCCACTGGAGTACTCCCTGTATTTCTTCTAACTTTTTGGGTTCGAATCCCAGCAGGGTCATTTGGATTTTCATGTTTGGAAGCCTTCCAACTGGCTTGTGGTAGGTTGGTGGTTTTACCCGGATGTCTCCGTGCATTTGGGGTCTTCCTCCACCTATAATTAGCTGGACGTCGCTGTATGACTGAAATACTGTTGAAGTGATGGTAAACTCTAATAGTCAAGTCTTCTCACTTTACCTACGTAAAATTCCTTCTTTTTTTTTCAAGACACAAGGAGTGTTGACTGGATCTTTGCAGTAAGTGAAATCTGGGGTTGATTTAATCTTGTTCAGCCTAGAAAAAAGGAGATATTTACACTGTTTTAAGCCAAATTCTGTTTTGAAGTAATTGCTTAAGCTTTAAGCTAGAGATCAGAGCTGTATGCTTCATACCAAAGAAAAAACAACACAACAAATGTAATCCAGCCCATGCTGCATAGCTTTCCCATGCATGACATATGAAATCAACTTCAAATATTTGTAAACAAAATATATAAAGTTCACAGCCTGTTGAGGATGGGTTTGGTAACTGAATGTCAATTAAAACTATTTCAGATATTTCATTCTTGGACTGTTGCACCATTTTGGAAGAATAATGAAAGCATTAAATAAAATTTTGGTCATAGAACCATTCTTTATGTTATTTCAGGTGGCTTCAAAAAAATCTAAAACTGAAATCCAAATAGAATAATGTCAACCAAGTGAAATCTAATCAGTTTCAGACTCGGAGTAGAGAGAACTTTTTATCCCATGTTCAGCATATACAAAGATGGGGATTTTCTCCATGGAAGATAACTCTATCCTAAATGTCACATAATTGTTTATCTTCAATAGGGAAATAGTCCCAAGAATAAACTTAATTTTTGAACTTACTTTTACCATTTTATCAAGATAAACAAATTATATGTACTTTATATGGAATAGATATGTTTGGAAATGTTAGTAGCTTTAAGTTATTCCTTTTCTATCATTTAACAGAACAGAGTTAAAATAACACATTTTTTTTTTTTTTAGAATATTACTATGCACAATCAAGGACAGGAATATTTTCAGCACGTTATTTAAGTGAATGGTAATTCAGAGTCTATGAACATCCTATTTTCGGTACATATGTACTAAAAGGTTGATCTCCTTCTGTATGTTTATAAATCAATTTCTGAAGTGGTTAAAAAAAAAAAAAGAAAAATACTGAGTAAAGCTGAAATGGAAATCACATGGTATTCAGTACATCACTTGACCATTCTTGTTATTTATGTGAGCTCTTACATTTTTTATTGTTGGAGGAATTTTGCTTGAAAATGGGGATGGGGACATACTTTGTAGCTGGGGAAGTATTGCTGAATACCTCCACCAAAAAATTGGAGATGGAGAGCCCTGAAATAAAATAACAAAATGACTTCACTGAAAGCATGAATAATCAGACCTACTATTAGCTCATATTGTAGGCCTATTACTGAAATGTCAGAAATTACTGATATATAAAACATGCTTTGGTGAGGCTTTGACCATGCTGATTTTGATCAGTATATTATTGTGCTGCCACTTGTATGCTGTGTACTTCAATCTTTGTGTTCTGTGTGTTGCAGCCAGATGAGTTCGGGGAGAGTTTCCTGCCTGACATCAGTATCAAGTCAGGGTCAGAGCCCACCACGCCAAATGGCAGTATCTGTTCGTGTGCAGCCTGCCAGGAGAGGAGGTATATTGGATCCACTTCCTACACAAAACACACAGTCCCTGGTCTGACTGCTTACCAACCTACAGATTATTTCTTTACTTCTCCCAAACTATGTCTTTTTCTTACCCTGTGTCTCTGTCATTGCTATCTCGCTCATTGTCTCTCTGATTTGTACTGTCATTAATATCACTCCATTTGGCAGGTCTCACTTCTTCGTTTAAGTATAATTAAAAATAGAGCTGGTTCAGTCGGAGTGGCTAAGTGGTTTTGACATTCGTCGCAAAACCTCAGCTGCAGAGTTGTTAAAAAAAAATGGTATTGGTATATATCTCCCCTCAGTATATTAAGTTAATTTCTGTACTGGTTGACAGGATAATGTGACAGGGTCTAGTTCTGCCACTTGTCCATACCATGATGTTCTATATGTATTCCATGTGGAAAATAAAAAAACAAAACAAACCGCAAGAGACTGAAATACATGTACTTTCGATTGACATTAAACCTAAACAGACAATTCTGTTGAAACTGGTTGCTTTCATGAATTAAAAATACTTTGACTAATTTAATTTAATGAACTTTATAATGTAAACAATCATATTCAAAATTTGTGGAAATGTTTCTTTAAAATTGGCAATACGTTTGAAGAAAACCACAAGAATGAAATTGCCTTATGGGAAGACACTTGTGAACCAAAAAAAAAGGGGAGATTAAAAAAAAGTGAATACATTTTTCAGGATAATTGAGTCTGAACATGAACAAGAAACAGCAGACCTCCAGCAGAGTTGGATGGAGCTGCGGAAGGTGGTGCGTCGGTGGTATGGTAACCGTGACGATACAGATGACCTTGACAACCTCCCAGATCAGGAAGAGGTCAAGGACCTTGTCCATAAGTAAGTTCAATGAATTATAGACTTATTGATGAGCTTGGTCTTTATTCACTTGAAATAAACAATTTATACCTACATGTGATAGATTCCCCTTGTATTTATATGTAGAATACATTTTTAGTGGGGGCTTTGCTCCAGTGGTATGGTTTATTGAGTGTGGTTCAGGTTAGAGGTTTGATTCACACAGGGGTTACTGTGTCCAACCCAGCAGCCATCTGAACAGGAAGTTACCCTCTCTTATCGTCCATCATCTGTCAGTTAAACACATGCCTAACTGTAGTCCGATGCCCAGGTTATCTGACCTGTGTCATGAGCAGGTTAGAGGCTGAATCACAAAGAAGTAAAGGGTAGAAGTAAATGACACATTTATTGTGCAGACTTACTGCAAAGCTTTCTTTAGAGGCCATTTCCAGTGGTTATTTCAGAGATTTGATTCTGATTAACATGCAACTATGGGATTATGTTTCTAAGATTTAATAACATTTTGAGTAATTATTCAGCAATATTTGCTTTTGGGAAGAACAAAAATATTTATTTTTTAACTGTCCCTAAACTTAAATCCAGTGATAAATGCAGAGTAAGTTGAAAAAATAACTTGTAACCCAATGGACATAAAATCTTCTCTCTTAAGATTTTTTAAATGTCATTACTCATAGGTAAAACAAATCGATGAGCAAGTCCTCTGTTGTTTACAGACTGTGCAGCAGAGATCCCCACCAATTATTCCTGAGGCTGGAATCCCAGGTTCGAGAGTTTGTGATAGAGATGAAGGTGCGGTTGCTGAAGCAACTGAGTACAGGGTTCAAGACTCCGCCCCAAGCCCGCAAGTTCATCTCCATGCTGCTGGAGGAATATGCTCACTTATGCAAAATAGCTCGTCGTATGTCCGGCCTCCTCACCGAACTGGTTAGTATGCTTTCTTTTAACCCATGTATTACAGAAATGTCTTCAAGGACCGGAAGTATGTAAGAAGTATAAAATCAGATCATCTGGCAGGTATCTCACTGCCTGATCTCACTGTTCTCAGTTAAGAATGCATTATTGTATTTCCAGTTCAGGCTTCTTAGCTCATCTTAATGAAGGATGTGGAGCTATTCTACTCACCCTGGTGTTGACAGAAGCATTGGCATGTTCAGAGGCATACCATCTAGTTAGATAACTCTTAACTGTATTTATTGTAATTTATGGCCCCTTTTGAAATTATAAAGCTTTTTGTGCATACTTGTAGAAGGAGGAATAGTCAAGTACTAGTGGACAGCTCTTGATTCTTATACCCCATTTCACTTTATGCATTGAAGGTGTGCATCTTTTTGTCCCAATTAAATAAAGAAATAAAATGAAAATCTACTGTCCCTGGTGGCTGAGTGGTTATAGCACCTGCCTTGGGAGCGGGAGGTCTTGGGTTAGATCCCTGGCCGTGACATACCAAAGTCGTAAAAAATGGTACTGTTATAGCTCGCTTGCGTGGTGCTTAGCATATAAGGGTAGTTGCAGGACTGGTTGGCTCGGTGTCAGGATAATGTGTCTGGGTATGGTACCATGCCACATGTCTACGGTGTGATACTGCAGTGTGGCAGCACTATGTCTATTTCAAGTAGACATTGTCTCTAATGACTGAAATACTGTCGGTGGGACGTTTAAACCCAACATACAAAAAATTCTTTTTATGTTGTTGAGTTAAGGCAGTGAAGTAGTGGTTATTATTTTCACTGATAGCTGTAGTTACTTTTTGTACGAATGAAAAGCAGTTATATGGAGATAATGTGTGATATGATTGTATATGTTCCACAGCAAGAGCACCTGAAGCGGTTCAAGGTAACGTGGGACCTGCACAACAAGCACTTGTTTCAGTCCGTTGTTTTCTCTGAGCCCTCCATCAAGAACAGTATCAACCTGCTCATCTCCCAGCTCAGGTAATCCACCCAGCCAGTTTCACGGAACATCTCAAGATTTTCTACTCTCAGTATTTGTTAACCAGGGTCCCGTTTCATTAAACTTTGTACGAAAAAAATTGTCATAAGCATAAATTGACAGATGTAAAATAGTATTTTTCCTGTGAAATTTTCTGTACAAAAAGTGTTGTGTTTGTATAATGCAATAAATTGTGTCATCTTTCTTCATGATTTATTGTTAAAATAAGAAATTAGTAGACACTATGTAGAATAAAAGACTTACAATTAAGATCAAATTTGTTCGTAGGAAGTTCAGTGAAACGGATCCCAGCTTTATAACATCTGGTATACTTTTATTTTGTTATCTGCTGTTAGCAGAGGTGCCATATAGGAATTACATTTCCGTTGTCTGTCAGTCTGTCGCACTTGTTCTGTCACACTCTAGCAGGTGACTCATATGTTCCAAAGAATACTCTTGTCAATTTTGATTTCTAACTCCTAAAGCAGCCTTATTATCAATAAAAAATTGACTGATATGTTTACATTTGCATGATAATGTGATGTGTTGAAGTAACACAGTTGAACTATTGTGACCGATGATTGTCTGGCGTCAGTCGTCAACATTTAACTTAAACCACATCTCCTCCTAAACTATAGGTTCATTTAGGCAACTAAAAGGGGGAAAAGATGTGAAAACTTCAAAAATCTTCTTGTCCAAAAGTACTGACTGGATTTTAAAATATTTTTGCATAGATTATTCTTTTGTCACTCCATACCAAGATTGTAAAATTTATTTGGATCTTTTGAAAAACATGGCCGCCAGGGGCAGAGCCGTTTTGCTTTTATGTATGTAGTACAAATTTGAAAAAACCTTCTTGTCCAAAAGTACTGGCTGGATTTCAAAGTTATTTTAGCACAGATGTTCCCTGGGTCACTCTCTGTCAAAACATAAATTTTTTGGATCCGTTGAAAAAAATGGCTGGCAGGGGGCAGAGCCCATTTTCCGTATCATAAGATATTTGCTGTTTCTTTTCCTCCCACTAATACCTGGTTCTAATGTGAGCACTTCCAGGGCCATCATGGCCCTCTTGATTTTATTTCGGAATCTCTCAATTTGTAGATAAAAAAGCAAGGACAGTTTCTCAGAATACCTCAACTTGAGAAATTCTTCATCTCAAAATATGCCAGACACAAGAAATGTCAAAGTCCTAGTAATTAAGTCTCCCAAACAAAGTTTGGAGACTTGTTGTTTTTACTCCGGTTTTTCTTATTATTATTCTTTCTTCTGCCGGTATCATTGTACGGGCCATATCTTGGAGGCTGCTTGACATATCTTTACAAAACTTCACACACTTATAGTCCTCAATGAGTAGTGGTGCTCCCCTGATTTTTGTAAATGTGGGGTCCCCCCCCGAGAAGAATTGAATAGTACTACTTTGGTGTCATCCAGGGGTCAGGCCCCACCCCTTCAATTTTACTTATCACCTTATATCTTAAAAATTGTTCAGATCCCCACCCCTTAATCATATATATTCTTGTTCCTCATGATGAGACAGATTGAATGGTACCTCTTTTATGTTCTGTTTATGTTCACAGGAGTCATACCCACCCCCTGAATTTTGCTTATGATCTTATATCTCAAAAAATGTTCAGATCCCCACCCCTAAACCATATATATTCTTGTTCTTCATGATGAGACAAAATTAAATGGTATTTTGGTGTCCCTTGAGGTCACCCAGACTGGGGGGTCACAAAGGGGTTGGCCCCACCCTTTCAGTTTTACTTCTGACCTTTATTTAAAAAACCATTGAGATCCTCACCCATAAAAAATATATATTTTTCCTCAGATGGATTGAATGGTACTTCTTTGATGTTTACATGGGTCACCAAGGGGTCAGGCCCCACTTCGTTTGGGAGACTTAGTAACAGTTCACTGTACAAATATTACTTGTTTGATAATGTGAGTTGAGTGATTGGGTAATAACTTGAGTACTTAAAAGTTATTGAGAGTGATACTGTATCCACAGGGTTGGTGCAGCGTCCAAAGAGTCATACACAGAGGACGCCTACCCCAACCTGCTGCATCGCTATCTCAAGTTTGATGATGAAATGTCTGTGATAAACGTCGTCTGGAGGGACTGCCGACAGCTCCTGGAGTCCTACAACGAGGAACAGGTATGTGTCTAAGTGAGCCAAAAGTTTACCAATTTAAACCATACTGAACTACCATAAAACCAGATCAGACTGAAATCATATCCTGTCTGATTAGGTTTTACAATGCTTCCTTCTTGCCTCGAAGTTACCAGTGAGTAGCCACCAATAAAAAACCTGATCAGCTTGCACCCTGCCCAGATTTAATACCTGTCTCAAATATCACTACTTTTATAGCTTGTGTGTGTTAAAAGGATTAGCAATATAGTATGTTGTGGCCTTTTTCCCTCCTGTCCTTACTGCAAGTTTGAGAATTGATCCTGTTGAATTCTATGATTTTTGCTGTTCACCTTGATATTATCAAAAAAAAAAATTGTTTTCTGTCAAGCTCAAAATGTTTCTGGAACTTAGAGAAATAAACATACAAGGGTAGAATGTCATGATTAGAGAATTATCTAGTTCACTTCATGAACAACCATTGGTTTGCAGCCTGGATGTGGTCTTGTAATGATTTTGTGTTTGTGTTGTGTTTGCTTAAGCTGAATGATAATGTGTGATTATTATTTTGTTAAGAATGTTTTAATTTACCTGATATGACTTTTTAAAGATTTTATTTGTTTATTTTTGTTTGGCATGCTTTTCTTTTTTTGTCTATTTACATCATTTTTTTAGCTCACCAGAGCACAGCATGCTCATGGTAAGCTATTGTGATCACCCTTAGTCTGAAGTATGTCCTGTGGCATTAACTATATTTTTTAAAAGACATCTCCTCAAAAACCTCTTGGTAGAAATTGATGGAACTTGGCATGAATAATCCTTAGGTGGTCCTTCACAAAAGTTGGTAAAACAAACTTGATCCATGCAAAACTGTGGTTGCGATGGCAACTTTTTATTTCAAAAACTTAAAAAATCATCTCCTGAAACTTATGGTTGGAATTTAATTTCTTTTGAAACAAATGGTCACCTCATAATCATCTACCATAATTGCTAAAATGAAGTTGACCACTTAAAATTAGGTCCCCGAAGATTGGTTATTTTTCTTATAAATATTATAATAAAGAAAATTTCAAAAATCATATCCTCTGAAACCCATGGTTAGAATTCAATGGTCACCTAATAACACTTCACAATAATTGCTTAAATGAAGTTTATCCTTTGAAAATGAGTCCTTCACAATATTGCTAATTTCCTTATTTTCCTATAATTTCTTTACTCTTATATAAAATTTCAAACATCATCTCCTCTAAACCAATAAATAGTTACAATATGATTTTATTTGTCATTATGGTCACCTTTCTTCACACTTCCATAATTGCTATAAGAAAGTTGATATCTTGAAACATAAGGCCCCCAGAGGGTTGGCTAGTTTCCTTAAATACTGTATATATTAAACTATTAATTATCTCCCTTTATTAAAGTTATTTTTATATGAAGTAGTTGTAAACATCATGGGAATTTTTCAAAGTTTTTTGATTTGGTTCAAACAAGTTAATTTGAATAAATCAATTGTGGTGTTGTTTGCAATAGTGGTGGTGTTTGAGAGTTGATTTTTAACCAGGTCAAAAGATACAAACGTTTAAAAAGAAGACTACTCCATGAATAGACTATCATAGGTTTACACACATTTGGTTGAATATTTATCATCTTATAAAAAGGTCTTTTTTTACACGCCAAAGATGGAACATATTATGAATTCACCTGCAACAGGACGGGTGATGTCCATTGATGTTGTCCTCTCTCTAACTGGAACAGACGTGAACCAATCTTAACCATAGATGGTCACAATGTATATGGGCACAATATCTTGGTTCCTTTCGATAACCAGCCAGATTGCCTCAGACACTCCAGAGTTATGGCCCTTGAATTGATGAAAAATGGTCAAATTTACAGTGTCTGCACTCTAATTTGAACACACTTAGACTGATCCTTACTAAACTTAGTCATAATGTATATGGGCACTCTGTCTTGGTTATTTTCGATAACTAGCCATTTTGTTGCAGACACATCATAACTAGGTTTGGTAACCAGCCTAAATATCTTGAACATTCTAGAGTTATGGCCCTTTAATTGATGAAAAATTGCAAAATTAACAGTGTCTTCTCTCTAACACTGACAAACGTGAACCGATCTTTACCAAACTTTGTCACAATGTGAATTTGCACAGTATCTCAATCAAGTTTGAAAACCAGTCAGAATATTCCACTTCAGAGTTATGACCCTTGAGTTGATAAAATGACAGGATGGGCATATTTTGTGATAACCAGCGCTCTTGTTAAGATCTTAAAACCTTTTTCAAAGACCATAATGGCAGTTGGAAAAAAAAGTTAATTAAGACCAGTATCAAGTGAAATCAAAGGTAAAAAGTATTAAGGTCTACATGACTCATCACTTTGATTATAAAACAGTGCTATGTTCTTGTTATAAAATAATATTTGCAACAAACTACATAATGATTACTTCTCCTCTTAAACCAGTGGGCAGAATTAAATTCTGTTATGCAGCTATGATAAGCTCATGAACATATGCTGTTATTGCTTAAGTGGTGTTGATCACTTCAAAATGAGCCCCGCAGATGGTTGGCTAGTTTTCTTATTTAGCCTATATAGAAACGTTAGAATTGTTTGTGGTTCTCTAGTGAGCGTTCTAGGGTCATGATGGCCCTCTTGTTTCGATGTTTGTTTTAAATACAAGACATGCCATTGACATTTACAGTAAAGTGTTTTGCTTGAGTATAGATAGCCTGAAGAGAGTCTGTTCTGAACTTTTGTATACAAGACTGATGTTTTGCCTGCCTTGCAGCCCAAACATATTAACCCTTTCAAAGCTGCTGACAGTCATAGAGTTTAGTGTATTATCTCTATAATAAACCCAAGGTTGTTTACTTCTGTAACACATCATATGGATTCCCATATACACTTATTATTAACATTTTAACCAAAGTACAAAACAAGCATGTTTGTGAACTAGATATTGCGTAGATCTTGTGCAGAAAACCTTGGGTGAAGTATTTTTCTCTCTTAAATTCAGGTTGAAAAAATGGGCTGTGGCTTGTATTCAGGCAGTATCTATACACCAGCAAACACGGTATGTTACCATGACAACAGGGTGTGTTGATTGGTCACTATGGTTATGGTTGCTGCCTTGACTTACCCATCCTGCATTATCTCAGTGTGCCTTGCCTTTGACTGTGTGCTGTTTCAGCAAGGAAAAAAAATGTTTTCTTAATTTTTGGGTTTGACATTACTTTATGACATTTGATAACCATAACCACACAGTCCAAAAAGACGAGTTTTTTTTTGATTTTGATACTAAATAATGCCAGATTTCACTTTGTTTACAATCTAGCATCGTTATTTCTCATGTAATTATCTTCCATCTTCATGGCGGAAACCGATCAATTACGTCAAATTATTATTATATTAATTTAACAGTAGTAGTACTGGGTATCTGCCAGGAGATCAGTTAGTTTATGAAAAGCTTTTAGAATTAATTGAGTCTCTCAGATTTTAATCAAATCTTGTTACCCATCAATTTGAAAAGAACTGACTGGAATGTGTGAGTCTGTTTCTCTGAGTGTTACATGCTGGGCAAAATTGACCATCCAAAAAACTTTGGTTTCTTTACATTTTAATATTCAATAGATATACGTCCTGAAACATACATACACATGATAACATGATAAAATATGAATCATAATATTAATTTCAGCTTTTTCAGTACCAGTATCCTTATATACCAGAAGCTCACGTAAATATGTGTAAAGCAATAATAAATATCACTGCTGCACATGGTTCGACACTCTGACTGCAGAAGCACAGAAAACAATGGCAGTGATCAAGTTTCGCATATTATATCATAATTACACATTTCAATTATAAAATAGCTGACGCTTATTTACATTAAACCGGGTAATTTGTTAAATCAAAAACTACTATAAATTATTGCAAAACGTATATATTCTATTACTCAGAGACAACTGAGGGTCTTTGACATATGACTATGTATATATACTGTCTCAACTCAAAATTCCTGCCTCACATATCACTCTGTGTTGAAATCATGCAACATGTTTAGAAATTAAGTGTTAACCAATTTAAATAATGTATTTGACAAGCCAATATAAATTCAGTTGAAAGTCAAGTTTGTCAATAGAGAAGACAGTAAGTCTCCAGGATAAAGAATATTTAAGTAAATAAGCAATTAAAGTTAAGTAAAACTAATTAATTTGACGCCAAAATAGGTATAGCCATGCCCCGAATGTTTGTCGGAGGTTGTTGAACTAAGGTAACTATTGAAAGCAAGATTCTCGTGCATTTGTTTGTCCGAGGATTGTGCAGCTTTTCACTGGTTAAACCGATATGCATATTCATTTCGGGGCGTTTTGGCATCATGTTAATTAAATCTGCACCACAACTACGACAAAAAAAGACAACGCCTATAGTAGAAGAAAACGATCCTGACCGAGTGGTTTTTAGCTCACCTGAGCACGTGCTCAGGATGAGAAATTCGGATTGATGAATGTCCCGTTATCGGTCCATCGTCCACAATTAGTTTGTTTGCACTCTTGCATCTTCATTTCTTTAGCAGTCATCTTCAAACTTTATGACAATGATTTTACCATAATCTGTCGGCCACGTTCAATTATGGCTAATAACTGCCAGTAAGGTCAGGAGTTAGGCCCCTTTCATTATAAAAAAATGCCAGATTTCACTTGTTTACACTCTAGCATCTTCATTTCTTATGCAATCATTTTGAAGTCCCATTGACAATGTTTACAGCCATAATTTCTCAGTCAAATTTGACTTAAAATTTTGACCACTGGTACTGTTTGGTTTTTGGAATTGAAATGATCTCATTGGCTCTGTATTTAGTACAACTATGCTATGATTTGATGACTTGTACAGGAAATGAAAGCTGTTTTTCCCTTTTGCTTTCTTGGCCCTCTTGTTTTTCAAGTTATGGCTATGTAGCAAAATTTTAAAACCTTCAGTTATAGCTCTAGATTTTAGAGGTAGTTTACATCTTGTTAAAGGGGGAAGAAACCTGGGGATTTTTTGCTTGCAGTTGTTTCATACTTTTGTTTGTTGTGAGAGAGAATACTTGAAAGCATATAGACATGCTAATTTGATGTAAAGTGAGAACTGAATCAGTAAAAAATGGCTTAATTGTAATTTTGTCAGTTTATTGTATTTATCACCACTGGCACCGCATAAAAAATTCTTATATATATATATATATATTTTTATTTTTTTTTGCACAGTTATACCCCTTTTTCAGCGCAGAATTTTTGATTGGTTAAAGTCGATTCCTAGAAAATTGTCAAACTCATTCACTTATAGGTTTGAATGCCTGATCACTTTCAAAGTTGGAAAAGATTTCAAAAGGGCATACAATTCCTTAATTCAGTTTTATACAGAACTTCCCCCTTTAAGTATAGTTTTTCAAATGGAATATTTTAGGTTAATGTTCTCAGTGAGTACTAAAGCAAGGGGATTGAAACTGTTTTCGGTCTCAATACCTCTTGTCATATGTTTTTAGCTCACCTGAGCACATTGTGCTCAAGGTGACCTTTTGTGATCACCTGGCGTCCGTCATGCGACATGCATCATGCGTCTTCAACAACTTGGCTTGTTAACACTCTAGAAGCCATATTTTTAGCCCAATCTTCATGAAACTTGGTAAGAATGTTTGTCCCATTAAAATATTGGACAAGTTTGAATTTGGGTCATGTGGGGTCAAAAAATAGGTCACAAGGTCAAATCTTAGATAAGTTCCAAGTCATGTTGGGTCAAAAAGTAGGTCAGTATGGAAAATGCAACATATGTTGCTCATTTATAATCAGGTGAGTGATTCAGGGCCATCATGGCCCTTTTGTTTTATGTTAACACAAAAAAAATATTAACATTATAAATAGCTAACATTATACTATCCAGCACACAGAAAAGTGGAGCACGCTGTCTTGGGACAGCTCTGTTTATTTTGTATATATATGTATATATTGAAGTGTAGTGTTTGAATCTTAAAAGTGGGGCATGATACCTAGATAAAAACTTAAATTTTCCTGTCAGAGGACAGTTTGTAAGACCATACTCGAGGGGATGTTATATATGTAGTATAAAGTTCAAGTGAATGTCTTCAGCAATCATTTGTCAAAATGTATGTGATGTAGTATCATCATTTTAGAAACATTTAATACTGACCACGGTACATAAACTTATTAAATAAGAATTCAGTATCATAAAGGCTGGAATGTTGCTTTGATTCTTGAATTTTAAAAAAAAATCTGAAAGTCCACAATGTTTTCCTTGAAATCGATGAGCTGCCTTGATAGATGGTGTTCAGCTTAAGAATTGCATTGTTTTATTTACAGTCTGCGCTGAAACTGAAGCAGAAAATGTTAAGAGAGGACTGGGAGTTCTTCAAGACCCAACGAAAGTTGCTAGAGCAACAGGTGTCCAAGAACCCCAAAGCGTCCCTCTCTCACAAGTAAGTGAATTAGCAGTTACTGTACTCAACCTGCAGACAAGCTCCTTAACTTAGTTTTTGTCACTAGCAAAAAGCAGATATTTTGAAATAAAGAGCTATTAATCATGATTAGGATTAGAACACTGGAAAGTAGGTCAGTAGAGAATATAATGAATGTTTGTGGGAGTTGAGAGTGGGTGTTCTTTCTTGCAGCTTGGAGGCCCAGTTTACAGAGACCATGAGACTGATGTTGCAGGGAAACAAGCCATCCCAGGAGGAACTGTCATGTCCCAGGTGCAATAGGAAAAGGTGAGTTAGATTTGCAGGAGTAATAGTCATTTCTTTATTTACCTCTCATCTATGTGCAAAACATGGCATAAAATAGTTTAATTTTATTCAGCAAAAAATCACACATAGCCACTCTTAAGAGATGGTTGTATGTCAATTTTAATTCAAATTGTATATATTGGGTAGACATATGTAAATTCCCAACTTCTGTTTAAATGCAGTATAGTATCTCAAAGATAAATATTGTCAGAAACTTAGGCTCCAGTGGTTAAGTTATATGGAGTGTTGTTTTCTCATGTAATACAGGTATACCAGATTCAAATAGAAAATATTAACTACTGTCAACTTGTTGAAGTCAGTGCTATTTTAATTTTGTTGTGTTTTTGTTAGTTATTACCTTCAGCCCTGGTCAAGCAACATCTTACTTGATCAGTATTATATATTAGTCATGGAAGATCTGTAACAGTAAACTGTATGCTGACCCTCATTCCAGGTGTCCATGTGACGAGTGTACCATCACCCATTTGATCACGTGCGGTATAATCAACCCAGACGTCTTGGAGACGGCCAACACTCCCACCTCAGTTGGCCCTCACCATAACTTCCTCCATGATCCCAATCGTTATCGTATCGACGTCAGCCCGCCCTCCATGTCCAGTACCACGTCCAGTAGTGGCTCGTCCAGTCCCATAATGGTGGACCGAGAAAGACTGACCACCCTGCCATACCAGGACACACATATGTAAGTGATAAACACTTGAACTTAATAAACACTCTTTAAGATGTATTCAGTCCTACATTTATCCCTACCAATTCTGACAGAAAGTTGTATGTTGAAACACTATGAAAAATAGGTGTAGCATTAATATTCCCAGAAAAGTCAAAATATTGAAAGAGACAAAGCTACAAAAACATAATGGAAATCTTAAAAAATGCCAGATTACACAAGAAGATTACCAGCAATAGTCAAAAACAATCTGATCACATTCAGAAACACTTTTAACATCATTAATATTAATTTGGCAACAAAGAGGCTTATTGTTTTTTTCACCCATTTACATTTAGCTGTGGGCGACTGACAGCATTACAAGACAAAAGACGCTTGTTTACATTAAGCAAGTATAGGAAATCCATGGTTCGCACAGGTCTTGAAAAACAATTGAATTTGGTGTCTGTCTTGAAAACACCTTAAAAATCATATTTTGCCTTAAACCCTTGAAAAAAACTTAAATTAATGAGGGTCTTGAAAAACCCTTGAGTTTGAAATTACAGTATTGATCATGAAAAAGTGTTTGTCAAGGTGCTAAAAAATTGAGGTTCATCCCTTTCATGCTTAAATATTTTAAGCATAAGTTGTAGTTATGCAAGTTCGTAATTTTTAATTTTAAGGCCTTAAAAATCCTTTGAAAAACACTTAAATTTTGCTTCAGAAAATTTGTATGAACCATGAAATTCAGATATTTTCCCGTCAGTTTTGCAGAATTCTAAAATGTTTGCTTGTAAGGGGAGATTAATATTTATCTAGAAATAACCAGTTCTGATAAAATTATCTCCCTTAAAATTTAGACTGGTAAACTGACTCAATGATCTGTTGTGTAGGAATGAGGAGTGTCAGGAGGAAGGTGATAACCAGTCGTATGATGAGGATGATGATGAGGAAGAGGAGGAGGAAGACGAGGAAGAGGATGGAGAGGAAGATGAGGATGCAGACAATGAGGAGGAGGAAGAGGAGGACTCAAATGATAAAGATGACATCAGTGTCATCAACAGTCTCCCCACTCTCAAGGTAGGCTAATGCAATGATAAACAAGACAGTTGTGTTGCTTGGCCCTATAACTTTGATGGAAAATACAATTTCAGATGCTAACAGTTATATATATATATATATCATCAGCATTGAATTTTTACTGATGTACATTTTGTTTTTCAAGAAAATGGGGCTAGGTTAATATTATTATTTGATTGTCATAAATAGAGAGGTAAATTCAAGTATTTAAAATAATTCTGACAGTGCTCATGTACCTTTGGATGTATGAAGACTCTGAAAACAGTTGCCATTAAATTTTATATTTAATTGACCTTCCATATGAATAATATCAACAGCCCATTGATTAGATGTCAGAGGATCATTAATTTTAGGAAATTGTCACTTTTTTTTACTACAGTTAAGAAATGTATGAATTGTAAAGAAAAATTAAACTGTGTTTTGTGAACATTAGCTTCTCCATATTGTAAATTAAGAAATGTGTATGTGTGACGTTGTATGTGTTCATTACAGGGTATGGTGGAGATCAACCTTCCCCTGGGGATGGGGGAGGAGGGTGGGGCAGGCAAACTTGACACGTGTAACTGTGAACACTGCGTCTCCCAGGCCAAACTGGAACAAGTGGTGAGTTTCTATCTTTTTTATCCTTATCAACTTGTACAGTAAGCGGTAAAAATTATCCTTTCTTACTCTTGAGACAGATTCCATACATGATTATGAGAGGATAAAAAAATGACCAAAATAATACATTTTCAGGATCATTGAAATGTTAAATGATTCTAGTCATCCAGTTATGAGATTCAAGCACTTGAGTTGTTGACAAGTCATCAGTGACAACATGGAGAAACAGCACTTCAATTGATCTGTATGTGATAGTATTGTTGAAAAGTAAGAATTTTCTTGAGCGGATAAAGAATGTGGTGGCTTATACCAAGTGATAGTATAATACCACTGTTAACATTTTAAGTTTGGATGTATAGTGCATTCTGATGAATGCCAACACAGGTTATATGTATGTTTATTTAATAATTAAGCAATATAAGTGATTGCTCGTCTACATGTTTGTCACAAAATGAGACTAGAGCAAAAAGAAGCTATTACTTTCATTTCATTAAGAAAAGATGCCCAGTATTTCAGTTAATAAGCATGCTTGTTTGATACTTGTTTCAGAAGCTGGCGGAGGACAACCAGTGTCAGTGTCATGTTTGTCTCCAGCAGCAGGGCAAGGCCATCTCAACCTCTCTCCCCCAACACGTACCGCCCATCGTGCCACGCCCGGGCGAGCTTCACCTCTATCCCCACATCCACGGCTCTACTGGTCTCCACTCCCTGGGGCGTGGCCACGTGCGCCCCATCCTGCAACCCAACCTTTATGACCTCCACCTTCCCACCAGCCACCGGCACAAGTCCATCATGCAACAGACCAAGGTGCCTATCAAGCTGGACTTCGATACTCCTGAAGGCATCAATGATCATTTTTACCATGCATACGGTGAGTGGGATAACACGACGTATGATCCTCGATTGCTTCTTGGCTCGGGAAAATATGATAGCGAGTTGCTTCCGCCACCTCCGTTTACAAGTCATTACACGTCAACGCTGCTGTCGGAGCCACTGCCGTTGTCTGTTCCAGGAGTGTTCAGCACTGCATCAGCTCCGTCAGTTCCCTCGTCAACATCCAATAGTGCTTTCATCTCATCCATGGCCAGCCACTCTAAGCCGGGTACCAACACTCAAGCCTCAACAAAAATCACAGACAACCTGTCGGTCCTCACCACCAAGGAGACCATGGGAGAGCAGGTGCTGAAAACCAGCCGGTGTTCAAACCAGGGCAGTCCGGTCAAGAGTCACACACCTCCCTGTGCACGACCTGTTACAATGGGTGGAAACAATACACCGAAAGTGACTGAAAAGGCAACCCACAATCAGCATTGTCGGAAACACAACCCTCAGGCAGCTGGCAAAACAGGTGAGTTATGTATTGTATGGTATCTTCAGAATACTTTTTACAGTGAATGATATGTCCACAAAGTGATATTAAAACCTTTGTCAAAATTCTAGTATTGAAAAAAAAGCAATAAAGGTAAAAATACATTGCAGGGACTATTAACTTCATAGTTATATGATGACAGTTAAGGAGACATGTTCTTTTGCTGTTGCAGGGTCAGTCCCAAACCATAATCACACAGGTCCGCTGCCAGTGAAAATGACACCGGAATTCATGCAGACGAAGGAGGGGCGGCAGATCGTGCAACAGTTTGCCAACAAACTGAAGCAGCCCAACCTTGCCTCATTGCCTTGTAACCATGGCAACAATAAGTCACCTGGCCACACCCCTGGTAACCGCGAGAACCACACTGTGCCGGGCTCCTGCCAGAATTCTGTCCAGTTGCCGACGACAGCAAACAATGTGAGCGTGGGCACATCTACTGTGTGCGCTGAACCGGACTGTGATGGTAGTCATGACGATAACTACGATAGTATTGATGACAACTGTTCAGAAAAGAGCTCATCGACGTCAAATTCGACGAGTCAGAAGGAAGGAAAATACTGTGATTGCTGCTACTGTGAATTCTTCGGGCATGGCAATGTAAGTTGTATCATATTTATCTATCATGTATTTTATCATCATTTCTCAGTCACATGGTCTAATGGAAACCTTTTTGAAGGTAGGTTGGTTGTGAATTGAACAAAACATACACAGATTTGAACCTGCCAAACTCTTGTTTGTAGCAGTCATTCTTGCCTGTAATCCTTTGTGAACATGGATATGTCTTGAGTTTTGAAGTTTTTTAGGAACACTTTTTATTGCTGTATCAAAATTGAAATCAAATCTCTACTCACATGTGAAGTTTATGTGTAATCACTGTACATGCAAAGTTTTTGCACATGTTTAAGTTGTTTGAGGCTGAGAATTCCTTCAAAACATCATTTTGTATTTAGATAAATATTGTCTTATTTGACAGTCATCACATTTAAAGTTTTAAGTTTTTAAACAATCCTAAAGTTTTGATTGTGTCACTTGCTTGTGTGTTGAAATGAAAATATTTAAGTTTGCAAGAAATGGTAGAGGTCTTCATCAAAAGTTGGCACAAGTCAGTGTATGTTTCTGTGGTCGACATGTGAGCCATGTTACTGACCTACTGTTGTTCCCTCCCCCAGCCCCCCATGGCCCCCACCAGTAAGAACTATGCAGAGATGAGAGACAAGCTGAGGCTTCGGCTCAAGAAAAAGGTGAGTCACCCATTTGTTTGTTGTTCTTATCATTTGAATTAGAAGATGAAAGTTACTTTTAAAATTTATTTTGTATATGTGTCTAAGAGGGTCATACGTTAAGTTCATGGACAAGATAGCTGTTAGCAGTGTGCTGTGTTTTACATACCTTTAATGCTTTTCTCTTATACTGTTTCTTGGAAAATAAGATGTTAATATAGCAACATTCAGCAAATACAGTAAAACCTTACAAAACTGCACCTAAGTTAAGGCTACCTCTTAAATAATAGCATCAGTCCCACTCCCCACCCCTGCATTAGTTTTACCAGGGACAGTTGATACCTCTGTTCAGCAACACCTCTCAGCAGGAACACTTAACCTGTGACTTAGCAGATGTTGCTGCTGAAAGGTTCCACCGCTTAAGAAACATACATGAAAATTGATGGAGTATGCCTGCCCTATAAACAACACCATCACTTCATTAAACAAAACTTAACAAAATACTCTCATTGGCTTACTTAATAAATTTACTGGATCACTCACCATATTCTATTTCTCTTCAGAGGTCTACCGATATTTCTTATATACCCTGTCAGTTCACCATCCATCAGCATAAGATTAAGGCTATAGCGGCAAGAGTTTAGTCTGTTTTGGCTTTGACCTGTCTCTGACATATTATCCTAAGTTGGAATGTTGGTCTCTCTCATTGTAGGCTTATGGATGTTCAAGAACCCTCCATATGGTATAAACTTTTAGCTGCAATTCATAAGTCAATTGCTAATTTAACATTTGTTCTGTTTTGTTTCATTTTAAGAATTATGTTAGAATTGTTATGCATATTTTTTAAATTGTTTGATTCTATATAGGTAAGATATTTGAAGTTACATTTTTGAATAGATACCTGGTGTGCGTTCAGTATTCCAAACCGTATGCAACCGTACGCTTACAGTCAGCTATGAAACCGTCTCAGTGTCATTAACCTTGATATTCACATATACATATGTACAGTAGAGGTGCATGTCAACAGCATGGTTTAACCCTTTCCCTCATAGAGGACACCATGAAAAGACCTATGCGAACAGCATAAAACCAGATCAGCCTGCGAGTAACTCGCAGGCTGATCAGGTTTTATGCTGTTCGCTGCTCCTCAGTGGTCTGGAAATGAGGATTGTGTAATTAAATCTGGTAAGGTTTAACTGTGGTTTTCTGCAGATCAGGCTTTATGTGGTACCTATTGAGTGCGTCAAAATGAGTCTATATGAGGGAAAAGGTTAAGGTCCTAAGACAACTCCATAGCAAATTGTAAGCGACTGATTGCATACGGTTTGGTATACTGAACACATGCCAGATTAACTGAAACTTGTCTCATTAACATGTCTTGGTCTGACTGAAATCATAATGTTTTTAAGCTATGGAGAAAAAATGAATGAAACCTCAACACAAGCATTCTAAATCATTTCTTATCCTCTACTCTCTTGAAAAAAAAAATGCAACTCTTTGATTAAAAAGAAATATTTCTTATTCCATATTTATTTTCAAAATGTCCTGAAGAGACTGTAGTAGGTTTCCATAACAACCCATACACAGTTTGATAAATTTAGGCTTTTATGCTGTAAACTGGCATACTGCCTGTTACTAATAATACTGCTGATATTTCCTTCTGTAAGAGCAACACCAGTCCATAAACTATACGGATGACCCTCATGCTTGATAAGAAACATTTGTTCAGACAGTATTTGAAGTGGTACTCTTAACATTTGAACACCATTTATGTTTTTTTTAATTATCTTATAATGTTGAAATACAATTAATGTTCCATTACATGAATATGGTATTGCATGCATTTTTAGCTCATCTGAGCACATGTGCTCAGGATGAGCTATTAGGATTGATGAATATCCGTCGTCCGTCCATCTGTTATCCACAATTAGTTTGCACACTAGCATCATCATTTCTTAAGCAATCATATGCATACTTAATGAGAATGTTTATAGTCATAATCTCTTGGAAAAGTTTTATTATGGCTGATATCAGCCAATTTTGTCAGGAGTTATGGCCCTGTTATTATTAAAAATTGCCAGAAATCATTTTGTTTGCACTCTAGCATCTTCATTTCTGAATCCGTCATTTTCAAACTTTATGACAATGTTTATAGCCATAATCTTTTGGCCAAGTTTGACTATGACTGATATTGGATAATTAGGTCAGGAGTTATGGCCCTTTAATTAATAAAAATGCCAGATTTCACTGTTTACACTCAAACATCTTCATTTCTTATGCAATCATTTTGAAGTTTCATGACAATGTTGATAGCCATAATCTCTCAGTAAAGTTCAGTTATGGCAAATTTTGACCACAGGTACTGGTTCATCTGTGGAATTGAAATGATCTCATAGTTTATGTAATCAATACAACTATGCTGAAATATAGTGACTTGTACAGGCAGTGAAGGCAGTTTTTTCTCTGGTGAGCATTTTCAGGGCCATCTTGGCCTTCTTGTTTATTCATTTTAGTGTAACAATGCCTTTAAAAGTGATAACAGTACTTTCTTAAATATAAATCTGTCGGCTTATGAATTTCATTATCAATAGTTTTCCTGTGTGCCCAAACTCTGTTATCTTTGCCTGCAAATTTAAGAATTGACTTGCCTTTTCCTCACCTGTATTGTTTGTTTAACAAGGTTTCTACTTGCACTATATTCCAGAACACATTGAAGACAGATCCGATCGATATGAAACTATCCACTAACTCAGCCGGTAGCCTTCCGGTTAATCAACGTAACATCACAATGTTCGAATCTGTTTTACAGAACGAGATAAAGCCCGATGAACCGCACAGCGCCAAATGTCTTGGTGTGATGAGGGACCTTGGTGGAATCACCTGCCACTCGGATTCGTCCGAAAAGTCCACTAAACATGTTGACCCACTTGATTCGAAAGGCGGCCTCGATGAACTCATCAAGTTTATCAATGGCACGGACGAGAGTACTGATAAGAAACTAAGCGCGAAGGCAGCAAAACGGGCACGGCAGAAACAGAGAAAGGTGCGACTTCACATCTTTTCCTTGCACTTGCGAAGAAAAGTTGCAGCCTGGTTTTTGCTTGTTTCACTTGTACTACTAGAAAATCATTTTCTGATATAATAAGGCTATATATCCATTAGTTATACTTTTCCTTAGCATTAAATTCCCTTAATGCTTTGTTAATTCTATTTTGTTTTTCAGCTACTTTCTTTAAGTGTGTTGGGAAGTTTATTCTTTGCAACTTGTACTTATCCTGAACGATTCATGGGTAGGAATTGTACCTTGTACAAGATACAGTCCATTTACGATAATTCGAACGGTCTGCGGACTGACTGAAATGTTTTCGAAAGATCGTGTCATCCGAATTACCGTGTTAAGCTACCGGTGGACATTTTGTGTATTTGTAAAATACACGTCGTGATGATCAGTTGGCAAATTATATGCATGTTTATAAAATCTAGAACATGCTTATGTCTTATGTTTTATGTTTTATTTTATTCTGCATAAAAATCATAAATCACATATTGAAGCACAACATAGTCAACAATAAACAATTTTTACAAGCCTTATTTTTAACCTATCTCATATAGACCTATCTCTATTCAGCTATCCTCTCAGCTGACCTAGGCCATTCACTGAATTACTCGGAATAATAAATGGTAACTTACAAATACATCTGTAATCTACGAATCTTTGTTATTGATAGCGTGATATTACTCTTGCAGAGCATACAACAAAAGTAAAGTGAGGTTCGAACACTCACTGATATTTATAGTTAAATAAAATTATCTCTGTTTGTTAACGCTCTTGACAATCAAGTGACACATGTCAACACATGATTCTCAACTCAACGGTTTGCATCACTTTAATTGAAATGACCGCCAATCAACATAGGTGTGAAAAATACGCACGCGTGTCAATTACGGTGACACAGCGTCCGAACTATTGTGTCATTGATCAAGAACTTGATTGCTTGTTGGACCTGTAATAAAGTTCGAATTGCTGCATTTATCCGAGTAACTGTAAAACAAATTATTGCATTTATTTTAAATGAGATATATAGGATAACTTGACGGGACCATGACATTTATTCGAATAATGCCGTCAAAACGAAAAATCGCATTTCGAATTATGGTAAATGGACTGTAGTAAGGAAATAGTCACTACTGAGAACTCTTTAACCCAAGGTCATGCACTACAGGAATACAATCAGTTGTTTATGGGTGATTAATTTTTTCGTATCATGCTAAATGATTTTTCATTCAGCATGGACTTCATGTTTAATTGAACATGAAACCATCAATATGTGTACAAATATATTTATTTATCTTTGGACCCTACACCTGTTCATATTGTACCCACATTTCAGTACCACCGACTTGTACATGACCTTGTCAGTACAGAACCATGCATGATGATCCAATAGTTGTTTTTAGCTCACCTGAGCACAATGTGCTCAAGGTGAGCTTTTGTGATCGCCCTTCGTCAGGCGTGCTTCGTTCGTCGTCAACAATTTGGCTTGTTAACACTCTAGAGGCCATATTTTTTGGCCAATCTTCATGAAACTTGGTCAGAATGTTTGTCTCCATAAATTCTTGGACAAGTTCGAAATTGGGTCATGTGGGGTCAGAAAGTAGGTCACGAGGTCAAATCTTAGTAAAACTTTGTTAACACTCAGAGGCCACATTTTTGGCCCAATCTTCATGAAACTTGGTCAGAATGTTTCTCTCCATAAAATCTTGGACATGTTCGAAATTGGGTCATGTGGGGTCAAAAAGTAGGTCATGGGGTCAGATCTTAGAAAAACCTTGTTAACACTCTAGAGGCCACATTTTTGGCCCAATTTATGAAATTGGTCAATGTTGTTTCCATAAATCTTGACAGTCGAATGGTCATGTGATGTCAAAAAGTAGGTCAATATGAAAAATCCAACATATGTTGCTCATTTATAATCAGGTGAGCGATTCAGGGCCATCATGGCCCTTTTGTTATGAACTTAGGATCCGAAGGTCTGGTACATGCTTTTGTGAGACTTTATCATGAGCTTACAGTGGGTAAAGGACTGATTAAACCTAGGAATCATTAAGAGGAACTTGGTGTAAGTTATAAAAACTTGTTTTCCAATTAAATATTTCAATGCAACATCTATTACTACATTTTATTCCAGGCGGAGGAGAAAGCGAGACAGGAAGAAGAACGGTTGCGAGCAGAAAGGGAGCAGCTGCAACGGGAGGAGGAAGCCAAGGCAGCCGCACTGCAGAAACAGGCAAGCGGTGGCAGGTCCGAGCCTCTGACCCGGAAGCAAAAGAAGCAAGCGGCCAAACTGGCCAAGTCTTCTAGTTCCAGTCCCACACCGGTCAGTACAGGCAACACCCCAGTCAGTTCTGGCAACACGACAGATACTGCCTTGTCTGCCTCCAGTAACACTGTCTCCAAGGTAGGATTCCGAGATGTGTTACATTATATAACCATCTCTCTTATTTCTTAAGTTTCATGTATCGTAGTTTTTGTAGCTAACACAAGTATAAGTTACTTCAAAGGCTGAGTATTTCAGTAATCCACCCAAAATTCTCAACTTCATTAAGCTTTCAGTAATCAATATGTTTCCTAGAAAAAATCTTCATTAGCATGAAAAATTAAATAAAGGAAATTCAAAATAAATAAATATTAATAGGGCTGAGTAGATAATAGATATGTCCAACATTTTTGTCTTACAAAGTATGTTTAGTATTGACCATGCTGCAATAGGAATTAATACATTACAGTATTACAGTACAGTATAAAGGTGAAAACTACTACTGTAAAATCATTTATTTTCGTTAACATTAAATTTTGTGGAATTTGTGGTTAAATCAATTTCGTTGGAACATATATTTGTGGAACCATGTTCTGGAAAACATGAGGTATATGAAATAAACAGTTTTTGTGGGGATAAATATTCGTGGTTAAAATAATCCACGAAATTGACGAAAAGTAGTTCCCCCACGAAAATTAATGATTTTACTGTACTTACAGTGGGGCTTGCGTTCATGTTGGCATATTTTTCGTGTATCGTGTGTGTATCGTGCGTTCCGTTTCCGTGTATCGTTCGTGTATGGTGCGTGCGTTTATCGTGCACGATTCTAACGTGTATCGTGTAACGTGTTTCGTGTATTGTGTAACGTGTATCGTGTAACGTGTTTCATTTATCGCATCGTTCCTTCCGTGTGAATCGTTCCGCACGATATATTTTGAGTTCAACGCTTCCTTAAAAGCCGGCATTAGAATTTCAGCTTTTCAAAATCAGTTAAGTGGTTACTCACCGCATGGCAACATTTAACTGTAGATTACTTACGTTGTCTGTTACAATTTAAGTCTTATATCGATTCATGTTTAATAAAAATAATGAGTTAACTACGTAGAGTGGTCTCCCCTGTATTGTGTACGAAGGGAGATCACTTCACCTGCTGTAAGATAGCCAATTAAATCGTGTTATGCGGTTACCAATGACGCTTGGCGCGAATAAATAATTGTTCAAAGCATAGGATCGTTATAGATCTAATAAATTCAATGTGTAACAACAATTATTTGTAATTTCGACACGATTTAGAACATGTGACTTCCTATTATAGAACATTCGTTGTTTTTTTTCGTGTGTGTGTGTATGTGTTAGTTTTAATGATGGTTTTATTTATAAATTGATTAATTGCCTTGTTCACTTGGGCGAAAAAAAACGAGTTAATCGATTAAACTCGCTACCGTGCCTATCTGCAATCGTTCGTTTCGTGCGGTCCGTGTATCGTGTATCGTGCATCAAACGTGTATATGCATCGTTCGTTTATCGTTCGTTCGTTCGTTTATCGTGTAACGTGCGTGTATCGTGCGGTTCGTTTGCGTTTATCGTGCGTGTGTTCGGCGGTTCGTTTGCCAACATGAACGAAAGCCCCACTGTAAACATAAAGATACCCAGGCACATTATTAAGCTTACTTATATGCTATGCTATTTCCTCTCAACCCTTCCCCCCTCAAACAGCTTTATACGGTGCCCTTTCTGACTGTGACAGTGTTCTAGCTTGTCAAGTGATGTATAGATACAAGAAAATCCAGTTTAACAATGCATCAAGGGAATTTATCCCCATATTTAAAGTTTATTATGGATCTGCATTGCATAATGATGAGTAGATGAAGAATTTTCATGCCATGATTTTCATTTTTTTTCTTTCGTTTCTCGCAGAATCTGAAGAAGAAAGGTAAACATAAAGATACAGGTGAGACACTGCAGGTGAACATCACATGTGAGATTGAGCACAACTCTGAACCTGCCTCCAGCAACACCTCCAGACCTGCCAGTAACAACTCACAAAACCACAGCCCTAGCAGCTTGCAGAACCACAAGTCCTCTTCCAAGTCCAACCAGTCCGTACGTCCCAACCCCCAGGGGTCCTCTGACCCTGCCACCACCCACATCCCCGCTGTGATAGACAATCGTATCATTATCAACACACGGCCCAACAAAAACAAGGAGCCCGGGAAGCCCATAAATCATGTGGGTAATGGTGATGAGGTCTCAACCACCATCAACGCAGAGCAGATAGCTCAGATAACGCGTCAGCAACAAGAGTTGCTCAATTAATTAAAACCAAAAATTAAGCAAACACAGCAGTTCAGAAGCAGCAACAACAGCAGCAGCAACAGCAGTCGGGTGATAGCAACAAGAAGAAACAACCAGCCAAGTCGGCCACTGTTCAGAGAGTGGCTGTGACCCCAGAACCGGAGAAGTCCCAGCAGTCACAACAAGTGAGGAACAACATGAAAGTCAGTGGACGTGGCGGCAACAATACCCCAACACCGCCACAACAATCCCCACGCCAGGTGCAAGAGCAAAACAACAATAACAGCAAGCAGAATAGCAATAAGGCCAGTCAGTTTGCAAATTCCCAGCCAATGGTCAGTCTACATCAGTCTCAGAATGCAGCAGGTGCCAGTCAAGGGAAAAAGATGAAGAAGTCCGGAGACGTTGCCCAGGTACACAACCATGTGATGCAGCCCACCAGACATACACCCAGCCCTGTGACTTCCAACCTGCAGAATGGCACTCGCAGTCCAACCAAAGGTCAAGGCCAGGTCAGACAGCCCCCACAGGGTCAGGCCCGAAATGGAGACGTTGCCGCAGTGATCACGTCCCCTGATAAGCGGACCCAGGAACAGTTGAAAGGGAGACAAGAGGAATCTCCTCCCTCTGACCAGGTGAGCAATTTTCAAAAAGCCTTATTTGAGAGGGTATACTGTATATATAATACTGGAATCACTCTGATAATTGGTTCATCTGTCCCAAAAATTTTTGCCAGAAGTAACATATTTTTACCAAATCGGGACATGTATACCTTGTATAAAGATAAAGTATTTTTGTCTGGTGGGTCAACATCACATGTATTTAAAATAGACTTATGTTAGTGTGTACTGTCCCCAATATGGAATTTTCTTTATAGATTTTGTGAGGAATGAAATACTAACTATGTGTAGAGATCAAGCTTCAGTACTTTGTGTGGGACTGTAAGGTCATTGTTTCTAAAAATGGAATTTCACTATTGTTTAAATTATTAAACAGGTATGTGTTCAATATGCCAAACTGTATGCAACCGGTCGCTTACAGTCAGCTATTGAGTTGTATTAGGACCATATACCATGCTATTAAAGTGCATCTTATGCAGTGCATAGGTAGACGGTGACATCGTGGTTTATGACATTGAGACAGGTTCATAGCTGACTGTAAGCGTACAGTTGCATACGGTTCGGCATTCTGAACGCACACCAGGAACTTTATATGTTAACCATGTTTAGGACATATTCATCTTTTGTATGATAGGTTAATATCATTAAAATTTATTTTTTACTGATTTATAATGAGACCTGTTCAGAAAATTTCTCCATTTACTTAAATCCATACAGTTACTGCTGTCAGCATTTAACCCTTTCCCTCATAGAGGAAACCATGAAAAGACCTATGCGAACAGCATAAAACCAGATCAGCCTGCGAGTAACTCGCAGGCTGATCAGGTTTTATGCTGTTCGCTGCTCCTCAGTGGTCTGGAAATGAGGACATTAGAATTAAATTTGGTAAGGTTTAACTGTGGTTTTCTGCAGATCAGGCTTTATGTGGTACCTATCGAGTGCATCAAAATGAGTCTATATGAGGGAAAGAGTTAAAACATACTTCCATACTGTGACAAAGCAGTATGTAGGATGTAAGAGTTATCTCTGTGACTGTCCTAGTTTTAGGAAATTATAGGTCTTTTCCTCATTTTATCTATATTTGATATCAATAAATATATATATATTATGACACTTAAAAGATACAGCTTTCTTTGATATGCTGACTCTCTGTTTATTTTACGATTTATTCTGATCTTCTGATGAAGAACCCACATATTGTAATGTTATAATGATGCTTTTGAAGGGCAAGAATACAGGAAAGAACAAGAAGATGAAGAAACGGAGCAAGGGTGCAGAAGACATCAACTTCATTGGTGAGTTTAAAACCATTTAAGGTTTTAATATGTGCCAATTAAATGCATTTTTGTTTTCAATTTGTTGACACTTTGTTTCAGTATATAGGTTTATTATTTTATTTTTAGCTCACCTGAGCACATTGTGCACATGGTGAGCTATAAGAATCACCCTGTGTCCGTGGTCTTGTGTCCTCAATAATTTGCTTTTAATTACATCCCCTCTGAAACCGCAGGGCAGAATTTGATTAAACTTGGCAGGGATTATCCTTTTGGTGAACCTTCACAAAAGCTGCTAAAATAAATTTGATCCATGTAGAACTCTGGTTGCCATGGCAACAGAAAGGAAAAAACAATGAAAACTTTAAAAATCATCTCCGTCAAAACTACAGGCCAGATTTCATAATGTTTTAGTACAGATGTTCCATGGGTAACCCTCTTCCAAGATTGCTAAAATTATTCCAGTCTGTTAAAAAACATGGCCGTCAGGGGCGGGGCTAATTTGCGTTATATGTATATATGAAATTTTAAACGATATCTCCTCTGAAACCGCTGGGTAGAATTTGATTAGACTTGGCAGGGGTGATCCTTGGGTGAACCATCACAAAAGTTGCTAAAATAAACTTGATCCATGTAGAACTCAGGTTGTAATGGCAACGGAAAGAAATGAATTATGAAAACTTTAAAAACCATCTCCTTCAAAACTTCTGGCCAGATTTCAAAATGTTTTAGTACAGAGTTTTCTTGGGTAACTCTATACTCAGGTGAGTGATTCAGGGCCTCGATTGCCCTCTTGTTTTTTGTAAAATTGCTGGTATGTATACTACAGTAATTTTGAAATAAATTCTCTTTTATGACATTAATTGATAACCATCCCTGGTGGCTGAGTGGTTAGAGAGTCTGCCTCGGGAGCTTGAGGTCGTGGGTTTGATCCCTGGCCGCGACATACCAAAGGCGTAAAAAAATAGTACTATTATAGCTCCCTTGCTTGGCGCTCAGCATATAAGGGTAGTTGCAGGACTGGTTGGCCTGGTGTCAGGATAATGTGACTGGGTGTGGTATCATGCCACATGTCTACGGCATGATACTGCAGTGTGGCAGCACTATATCTGTTTCAAGTAGACATTATCTCCAAATGACCGAAATACTGTCGGTGGGACATTAAACCCAACAAACAAACATAAATTGATACATTTAAAAGAATTTAATCAGCATTTTCTCATGCAACTCTCAGTACAAGTGTCATACTTAATTTTAAAGAAAAATGTCTTCAGATCAACTTAACAAAGCATGGCATAACAATGGTGTTTCTTATAAATCAATATATTTTTGCTTTCATGGTTTAGGTTTGGAAAAGGGACCTGTTCCAAATGAGAAGAAGTAAAAGTGACTCTTTTTATACCCAGCTTTACAGAGTAAGCTGGGAGCTATATTAAGGAATCACAGACATTATTGTGACCTGTTAATTTGACTCATTCCATTCCATTCAGCAAAAGCTTTAGTACCTTCTCATGTTATTGAGTTGAGGCAGTGTTTCAAGGTTTTAATCACCTTCAGTTATAGCTCTTCAGATGTTGATGTGATAGATTCCCACACTGATATTAAAAAAAATAAATGGAAATTGTTTTATGATAAACAGGATAAAATGCAATAAAAATGTCTTTACGTATGATGAACAGTTACTCACACACTGTCAAAATACACCTATTCTATTTTGTTTTTACAGATTTCTGAATTTATTGCAGGCTTTTCCTAATTTGAGGAATGAGTCGTCATAAGTTTTCACAAGTTCATAAGAATTACTGAGAACAGAATTTATTATTGTGTCGCCTGCTGTAAGCAGAGGTGACACATAGGGATCACTTTTCCATTGTCCGTCTGTTTGTCCATCATACTTTTCCCGTCACAATTCAGCAGGTTACACATGTGTTCCAGAGAACACTCTTGTATGAACATGGTATTCAAAGAGTGTTTGACTAGTGTTGGTTTGAGTAGAAACTTCATATTCGTCAAAGGAAACCATCTATGATTTATGAGCAATTTCAGTATGTGTTATTTCTACCTACAGATGAGGTGTTCATGCCAAAGTCTGAGAGTGACATTGAAGGCGGCGAAATGGACGACTTTGAGCGGGAGATTGAGGAGTTCAAGAGGTGAGTTCTGATTGCTTACATTGTAAGGAGTTCTAAAAATGATTTCTGTATAGTTAAGTGAATGTTGGTAGGCTTCAAGTTTCTGTAATGTTGTCGCTTGTCAAATATTGGGCTAATAAAGAAAAAATCTGTAATGTAAACTGTTGGTTATGGAAAAATAACTCTTAAACACTGTTTGCACTTCCTTAGAGAGAGTCATCTCCCCTTATTTTCCATTTACTTCATGTATTTATACAGTGTTCATTTAAATCAAAATTGATTCGTTTTACTGCCCCACTGATGGTTATTTGGAGATTTTTTTTACATGAGAAGTAGATATATAGTCCTGCTTCAGAATTATACCAAATTCTTCATTTAGCCATCCCATCCTGGAACCTACCATTAGGTACATAGTCTGTTATGCCTTTTGTTATGTTACAGCCATTGCTTATCCCAAAATATCGTGCTGCCAAGGGCATGAATTCTGACACCTTGACTTTATGTACCAGTACATTTAGTTTGACTTCTTAACCTGATTGTTTACACTCCGTCTATTTCAGGTTTTGTGCTGACTCGACCCCTGTGAAGCGAGAAAAACTACAAGTAAATGTCAACATCAAAGACATCTTTGCCAAGAAGAAGGCGGGCCTTAGCTGCAGCTGATGGCTCTGCCCACCTTTATTTGGCTCCGCCCACTGCCCCATTCTGATTGGCTGATTCATTGGACCCGCCCCATATCTAGATTTGATGATTCTACATCACCATAGTTTCTCTTGTACACGCCTCTCATGACCATATTAGGAGATGTAACCTTTCACTCTGAACAGTTGTTGTTGAGATTTTGTCATGTCAGAACAATATTAATTTGCTTGCTTTATTAATTCTCAGTCTGATCAGGCTGTATACAGAACTGGCAATGTTGCAAATATCAGCAAACAATGGAGATGATTCCTCTGCAGGTAGACCTGCATTTACATTTGTTGTAACAGACATTCTATTTACATCTGTACAGAGTGAAAAGTTTACATAATCATGATTTCATCTTTTCTTAATGTTGGATTTTCTCTTCGTTATTTTAGTTGATTTTTTGATGTTCCTTTTGTTCAATTTAAGTATTTTTTTTATGATTTCTAACTGTTTAATTGCTAATAAATAGTACTGTTGTAATGGAATGTGTATAGAAACTTTCCAAGTGGCATATGTGGCTTAAAGTTCCTTTACATGTATTTTGGTTTTTAATCATGGTTGTTTTTATTTTTTAAGTACTTTGACAATTTTATGAGTAGATTTCCTGTACTGTATCATTCAAGGAATTCATGATAAGGATGAATTTTGATGAGAGAAAAGTGAACATTATTTTTGCCCGTAAATGACACAACAGATCAACAGCACTTGGAACTTGCTCAAACTGGGTTCATGCTCTCACAAACTCTTGCAGAGTTTTTTATGCTTGTTGACTTTATTTGAAAAAACGTTTTAGAAAAAAGTGAATTTGCTGGACTTATGCAAACAGAATAACAGGCATAAATGTTTTGAAGGATTCAGAGGATTTTTGGTAGTCATTAATTTAGACGTTTTCTTTTGCTATAGTCAGTTAGACCTTACTGATATCTTGACTCAGCTGTTTCCCATCTTTAATTATGCAGAATTGTTTTAATAAAGGTGCACTGCTTAAGTGAAGGAGTTTATAAAATATAAATGATAAATCAATCTTATACATAGGACATCATTTCTATAAAGATTAAAGTTTCCTGTATGACTGTTTTAAAGTAGTGCTGTCTTGACCAAACTAGATTTAAAAAAATGATGATGAATAGTCAAATCAACGAAAGAAATGTTATATAAACATCACTTCTAGTGAGAAATCTGAAAGACACGAGAATTGAGGATAAAAATGTACATCAACAGCATTAATTGACTAATACATTTATGGTGAAGCTGCTCTTGAAAATATGATTTCCTAATACAGATCTTGATGTAATTTTTGATCTAGTAATACAATACCCTCCACACCATGCTATAGAGGATCATCATGATAAACCCACGTGTAGTTTCAAGGCAGTATTCTCCCTTTATGTGATAAAAATAGTGTATACACATATAGAACAGTCTATTTTTCTACTGCACACAGAAAGATTACTCATCAGACTATATACATATGCAGACAAATCCTGATTAGTAATCAGTGGGTGGTAAATAAATTCTCGCCACACCTTGAACATCTGTCGTCAGGCTGGTCCTCTTGCATGGCCATTCATAATGAAAAGTGGAAGGAGGCCTGTCCTTGGTCTGGATGGCTCATAATCCGTCAAACCAGTATGTAGTGCTCGTAATGATTTATTAATACAAGCTGTTTCTATCAAGCCGTAAATAAATCCCAGGTGGTTTCAAGATGAATCTGTCCTGAAGGTTCTTCACTTGTGCATTCATCATTCTCTGCTGATTCTATTTCCTCAGTTCATGTATGTTAATGTGAAAGACTTGTGAGAAGAAAACCATGGGCAAAAAAAAAAAACTTCAATTTTTCGCTTGTATATTTTAATTAAGAATCTTAAAGAGCATCTAAACCACAGTATACTTAAGTTGAATTTGAGCGAACTACTTTCAGGCTCGTGAAGAGGATACAAAGTTAGCTTAAATTTTGTTATCCTACTAAGAATATTTCAGGTGTAATTTGATAAAATCTTTCTGCTGCGTTTTTCGCTGCAGTTAGAAATATTTGAAATACCCGTCTGTTTGTTCAGGTAGCAAGTGCTGATTGTGCTGTAGTGGAAACGGCTGGATTAACTTTGACATTTATACCGTAATATCATGTGTACATCGCATCTTGCTTGATGTTGTTACTATGATGGCACGAAGAAGAACGTGCAAAAAATAACGTGTTTGCATCTCGGATTTTTTTTTCTTAAACTAATCTAAATTAAGCGTTAACACGTTGCATGTGTCATTTTATCACAGTTTTATAGGTATCCCTTCATTCATGTGTACAAAAGTATGTTGATTTGCTTCATATGAATTGTCATGGGAAAAGATGGCAGAAATGATGCCTATCATGATGTATAGACAATGATTAATGATTGAATTAAAGTACTCGATAGTGGGTCATGGGTGTTGAAACGGATGTGACGTCATTGATTACATCACCATTGTAACTTTGGCTGACATTTTACTTGATTTTTGCCTCATCATTGTTGTCTTAAACTGGCCAGTTGGCACAGTGATATCACACGACTGTTGTCAGTGTAATTCGCTTGATGTTCTAACTTTGTGTGCACCAGTTTTCACGTGTACTACATTTGTACTACATCTTGAGTAAATTTTGTCTGGTGGCCTCTGACCGCTCTGTACATGCCGCTACGTGCTCAGGCTTGAAGCACGTGACCAGGTAGGTTTTGATGTCACAGAGACTGATTTTTGCTTAGAGATATCATATGCTAGAGTGATATCTATGTTACATAAGGAAAGAAAACATTTTAGTCACTCTAGCATATATTCTCTCCTTGGTTGGATGGGTGAGACCCCCATTTGCCTCTTGCACGGAAATTGACGATTATGCTCGCGTAGTCCGGAGAAATGGACGTGATAAACGCATTGATTTGCTATAGTTGAATAACAATGACCGTTACTGGTGATTTTGAAAGCCTTTGGTGTGTGTTGTTTTTATTCTCATATTCTGGAGATGAGCTTCTCCCGAGTATTACCGCCCGCTCTGCATGTGACCACATCCGCTTGGGGCGGACAGGGACGTCCCACGCTCTGCTCACGTGTGCCCGCCCTGACCATCACCATCCGGACCGCCCTAAGGCGTTTGTACACCGTGGTGCACGTGCAGGGCGACTGTTTTTATTTGTCCAAAATGATGTACCCCACATTGTATATTAATACAATCGAAATGGACTTGATGATAAAAGTATTGTTGATAATGAACTGAATATAAACTATCAAAAATATGAAGCTTTTGACTATAGTTTCTTTTTTATCCCACCTCTTAGTTTCATTTACTGAACAATTCAGAATTGAATGACGTACAAGTGCAAGCTCACCAGAACACAGTGTGGTCAAGGTGCACTATTATGATCCCCATCCGTCCGTCGTTGTCTGTTGTCAACAATTTGCTTTAAAAGACATATTCTCTGACTACCTAAATGCCTCCGTGCATTCGGGGTCTTCCTCCACCTGTAATTAGCTGGACGTCGTTATATGACTGAAATATGTCGCAGCGACGGTAAATTCAAATAGTCAAGTCATATTCTCTGAAACCACTGAGTAAAGCTGAAACTTGGCAAGAATGACCCAACACAAAAATGCCAAAATAAACTTAATTCATGCAGAACACTTGTTGCCATACCAACATTTTAATTTTAAAAAAAAATCAGCTAGTTAGACCCATACCGGTGTTTACACCGGAGAGGACAACAGGTTTGCCCTCGTCTGTCCCTCTGTCAGGAAATCTTGATCCCGCGATAACTTAAAAACCGTTTAAGAAAATGATATGAAACTTGGTATATAAATAGATGGCAATATGGAGAGTCTGCTTTTCACTTTGATTTTTCTCTCGGATCAGAATTCTGGTTGCTATGGTAACGGAAAAATTATGCACCTCACCGGTAGGGGACTCCTATGTTGCGTGCAACACCAGTTACTTGTTGAAATAGAGATACATGCATGTCGCTTTATACACTGTTTATCAATTACTGAACGTTTGCAGATTCTTATGCAGCTTCTGGTGTTTTTAATCCAGATTTTGCATTTAAGATGACTTCCCAGAGAGACTGACATTACACAAGTTTAATTTTGTATGATCCGTGGGAGTATTCCGGATTTGTTCTGCGACATTCGCCATATCTCGCAGTTGTTTGCCCAGGTCTGTCGGAAATTGAATGCCCTGAAATGGCATGCTGACTGGAACAAATCCGCTTCTTCACTTGCGATATAGCAGTCTTCCGAACATTTTGAAAATGACTTTGTTTTTTTCCACAGAATATCAATTGTTTGCTCATCAGTTCTCACAATTTGAATGCTTTCCCTGTGGCGTGCATAATGTACACATTCATTTATTTATCTATATGTGAAATAAATAAAGGTTAAACTAAATATATATATCTAAAATGTTATTGGCGGGAACAAACATGGCAACATCCTACCGATAATAATTTGATATGGTCTAATAGATCGAATCTGGTTATGATAGAACTTAACCACAAACATCACTGTGTTGTTTATGATGAAGTTATAACAAAACCTCTTTCAGATAATACAAATTTAGAGGAAACATAACCTGATTGCGGTGGTCGATTGGTTAGAGCGTGCATCTCCGTGTTGTGGTTGGTTGTTCGATCCCCAGACGCGACATGGTAAAATGGAACTGACCAGTTCTCTTGAATTACTCTCTTGCATGGTACTTACTCAGCATACTGTATGACGGTGGTCCCAAGACTGGCTGGCATGGTTCAGGATAGTGGGTGCCATGCGTTTGTCTATAACGAGAGGAAGTGAAAATGACCTGACTGTAAAAAGTTGATATAATAATAACACAATACTTCCGCACAAATTTATTGTACTTCGAAGGCATGGTGTGGTTTACGGAGGACGAATTCCGCAAGATTATGGTAGCGGTAGTCGGTCAACTGTAGCCCCTCTGCAAGTAACTGACAAACTTTCTCACTGAAAACAAAGTTATGAAAACATTAGTTCTAAATCATTTACATGTTAGGTTATATGGATGGGAAACATCTTAAGATCATTCCGAGTGCCACAAATCGATCATTGGAGTGATTTGAATTCCTACAGCCAATTCAATAAACATGTCAATGTGTAGTATTTTTAGAACAGGGAGAATTAAGTGCTATACTCTAGGTGGGGCTAGAGACAGACATGCGTCATTTCCTGTACTGAAAATTTCACATACACAAATCATTTTTGTGGTTACGTTTGCTCAAATGAGTCATTTGCTATATATCCACAAGTCACGCGAACGTTCTTTTATCATTAAGATCGGTCAAATATCTTTAAAATGAGGACACGTTCACTTCACGTATTTGGTATGTCACGTAAAACCCATTTGGTTTAGTGCCCCAACGTGTGAGATTAAGTCAACTTTGTCTACATGATACGCATTTATATAATGCTGTTACACTGCATTATCACGGTACTCGAAATTTTATTTGCTGAGCACCAAGCAAATAAATATATCGGTGAAATTTATCGTGACTTTTGGTATAACGCGACTGAGTGTCGAACTTACGATCTAAGTGCATGGTTAGCGTGGTAGTAACGCGTCTCGCTTCTCACCAAGGTATCCCGGGTTCGATTCCTGGCCACGTACGTGAGAGAGTACAGTGGTTCCCGTCCAAACACATGAGTTTTTCCTTTCCGCTCTCCGCTTTCCTCCCATAATTATAACCACATACGCCGCCACCAGAGCCATCGAGAGTGATTAATATAAGTAGTGGTAACTTGTTTCATAATCGATGTAAATAAAGTTTAAAGGCATACGTGCACAGTGTAGTTATTTTCTATAGACAAATAAGAAAAATTAAAACTAGTCATGATAACTTTCTAAAACATCATGGTTAAAGAGAATTACATTAGAATCTATTTTGGGGGTAAAATTAGGGAATACCATTTTACTTTCTGAGTTAATCTGCCCCTGAAAGTGAGTTTTTTTTTGCTCTTTTATGTCATTTTCAAGGGCAGATAACATTAAATCAGTCCCAGCGATACCTTATTTTATTTCATATTATTGTTTGTTATTTCATTTCCAGTCGTTTTGCAAAGTTTAAAACAAATCTGTTCAATAGATTTTTCACTGTTTTCAGCAAATAAACATACTGCATTTTTCTCCAAATATATATATTCGTGTATGCGACTATAGTATAAAATATGTTACAAAGAATTTCTAAAACTTATACACAGTGACAGGGAATGCAGTACCAAACATCGAGTTGAAATTAAATAAAGTGTTGCGAGACCAAATAGTAAGTTATCTGCCCTTGAAAATAACAGAAAATAGCCCCCCCCCCCCAAAAAAAAAACAACAACAAAAACAACAACAACAACAACAAAAAAACATTATGTATATGGGCACAATATCTCGGTTCCTTTTGATAACTAGTCAGATTGTCCTAGACATTCAAGAGTTATGGACCTTGAATTGATGAAAACTAGTTAAATGAACAGTGTCCGCTTTCTAACTCGAACAAACGTTAACCGATCTTTACCGAACTTTGTCACAATGTATATGGGCACAATATCTCTGGCCCTTTCGATGACCAGCTAGATTGTCTCAGACAATCCGGAGTTATGGTCCTTGAAGTGATAAAAAACTGCTGAAATAACAATCTGTCTGCTTTCTAATTTCGAAGAAACGTGAACCGATCTTTACCAAACCTGGTCACAGTGTATATGGGCACAATATCTCGGCCAAGACCGATAACCACCCTTAATGTCCAGGGCACCCCGGAGTGATGGCCTTGACTTGATGAAAAAATGCTGAACTAAAAATGTCCGCTCTCGAACTTGAACAAACGTGAAAAGATCTTTACCACACTTGACCACAATGTGAATGGGCACACTATCTCAACCAGGTTTGATAACCTGCCAAAATATCTTGATCACTCCAGAGTTATGGCCCTTCAATTGATGAAAAGTTGCAAAATTAACAATGTCTGCTCTCTTAACACTGACACACGGGAACCGATCTTTACCTATCTTTGTCACAATGTGTACTAACACAGTATCTCAGTCGAGTTTCAAAACCAGTCAGAATATCCCTGACATTCCAAGAGTTGTACGACCTTTGAATTAATAAAATTGCTACTTGGGCATGTTTGGCGATAACCAGCGCTTTTGTTTCTTAATTATTACTATTGTGTTAGAGTATGTCGTACTCACACTTGAATCAAAGGAACGTTTTTTTCCCTCACAAATGTACGGACAATGTGCAATGCACAGCTCTAAAAGGTCGAAAAGGTAACTTTCGTCAGTCCAAATCATAAGTGCAAATTTATACTCCTGTAGAGTTCACTACAGGAACTTGCTACATTGTATAAGCTTTTCATTAATATGTGTTTTTTTTTCTTTCTTTGCTTATTCAAAAAGACACAAACCGGTATGAGAGTCGCACGTTTTAGAACATAGTCTACAATTACGATATCCCAGTTTTTTGTTGACATTAGATAGCGCTGGCTATATATAATACACCATTTCATCGAATCTTAGGAGCGTGATGTCACCGCAAAATAAATAAATTTCGTCTGATTCATATCCGTAAACATGCCTTCACTAAATCAGCCAAATTTAATAGGGTCATCAGCTATAAATAATTCATATACCAGACATTTTGTTTTTGTCTCTCCAACAATCTTTCGACGTAGACACACGATAAGAGTTCAATGCATCCTACTGTCGGTAGGATTTATATGAAATATGTGTAACTCAAAACCCAGCGTTTCAGCAGGACTTGTCTCGACAAGAGGCGAAGGTCATTTAATATAAAACAAATCCACACGTTTTCCTGCATCTCTAGTTACTAGGAAGTCAGCTTAACTCGCTCTTTAGGAAAATGATAACCCCGGCGGTGGTTCACTGCCTTTAGAATTTTAATTTTGACCAGTTTCATAACGGATCAGAGTGAGGGTCACATGTTAGTGGTCAGAACCTCGCTTCAAAACAAAGCACGCGGCTGTGGATCTATTCGTTGTTGATAACGTTTGAAATTTGACAATATACATGTATTATTAAAAGTCTATCTTATTATCAGAATAATTGTCAAAGAAAAAACTATTTTAGCAAGAATATCGCAGTCAAAGCGTTAATGGTTATTCAAACGTATACGTGACATTTTCAAATATATTCGTTAGCGCAGAATCGCCTTGCTTTATGATCATACCTGGATTTGAGATCCTGCAACTGACGCCGACAGTCTTATAAAACTATTCTGTGTTATACCGAAATAGAGGTATGATTATCACAAAATGGAAACGATGATCTGATTAAAACAGATGAAATGTTTGTGCCTTGAATATGATGCTATGATTAAAACCGTTAATCGTAATTCTTTTCCTATAAGAAGAATAAAGAATAACAAATGAAATATAATTTTTCGTGGGCATTTACTTTCGTTGATTTCCATGAAATCAACGCCTCGAATTTCATTTATGTAGTACAGGCCTACACATGTCACATGTTTTCTTGAAATGACCAGAGCTGGTTTGTGGTAGTTTTGTGGTCACATCGATATGAAGATTTTGTTTTATCAATGCCATTCATCTCGACCTGATTTGGTTATCAACATCGAAAGGAGATCCCAGAAAAGTTCATCCCGGTGTCATGGCAATCTGATCGACTTTGGTAACTTGGCACTGTCTCCATCGTCATATTATGGTGTTACGGACTCAGAGCTCTTAAAGGAATACGCGCCCATTATAGGTTTTAACTATATAGTTTGTTTGCAAACCGACAGTATTTCTACTTACAGATTTAGTACTGCCACACTACAGTATCACGCCGTAGACATGTGGCATGATACAACACCCAGTCACATTATCCTGATACCGGAATTCCAACAGAATTTTCACTATTTCAGCAAATAAACATACTGCGTTTTGCTTGAAAAAATATTTCTATTTATTCGCGTAAAGTATAAAAATATGTTGCATAGAATTTCTAAAACTTTTACACGGTGACAGGGAATATAGTAACATCAAACTGAAATTAAATGAGGTGTTGCTAGTCCAAAATATTGAGTTATCTGCCCTTGAAAAGAGCAAACAACTCACTTTCTGGGACAGATATCTCTAAAAGTAGAATGGTGACACCCCCCCCCTTTTTATCTCATAAATTTGTTTCTAGTGTGATTCTTTATAATCATGCAATCGTTTAAAGAAAATTCTCATGGCTTGTTTTAAATTTCCTTCTTTGTCTATATAGTGAAAAACTGTATGCCTTTGAGGTAGTTCTCGGAGATGGATTAAATCTCTAAGCGTAGTGTAATATGATTGATAACACTTGCTTTCCACTCTATTTGTTTGGTACATTATCATAATTTTAGACCATTTGAAAGATTTAAGGACCATTTCCTGTAGGAGGATACTGAAAATAAAATGTTTGCAAAGTCAATAAATAAAGGAGTTCTTGTTATCGAGCAAAACCTCTTTTCGAGACGTGTCGTAAAACGGTGCCCAATATCCTTGACCCTATCACATACCAGCCACGGAAAGCAGAGAAAGATAAGAAAGGGCCAGAAAATAGGGCAAGGTTACTTTAGGCCATCTGCCCTTGGCACCTCAGGTACTTGGAAACATGCTACGAAAGTTAAAATTACGTATGTCAGAAAGATGCTACATAATTTGTGGCTTCCTGAAAAGATGATTTATAATTGGGAAATTTTGCAAATTGTATAGCATCCCATCTTAGTCATTTAAGAACGTTGCCTATATGAGGCATGTTTATACAGTATATGCTTCCAGGGGCGTGCCTGTGGCTAAATACGGGATACGCAGACTTGCTAGTGGGGTCCGGGGGCATGCTCCTCCGGAAAAAAATTTGGGGCTAGAATGCCGTAGGTGCGATCTGAGGGGTTTTTATTGCAGTTTTGGCACTTTTAGATTTTCCATTTCCTGGACGAAGTATACGCAACTGCGTATTTGCGTAAGCCTAGGCACGCGCCTGGCTTCTGCCTCATTGTCATAATTATCCCGCCTTATAGACCACCCGGGTACAATTTGATGTCAACGTCATAATGAGTAGTGAATATAAATCTAAGTTGATTGGAAAAACAAGATATTGCATTGTTTTGGGTATCTCTCTCAACTTTCCTCGGGTAACCGGTATTTTGTGCTTGAGATTCGAACCAAAAACTTCTCTCTCTCTCTTTCCGTTTTCATCATGCATAATGTCAACACACTATTCGCATTAAAAAGTGTAACACTGGGCATCTTATAAGACCATTTACTAAAACTAATAAAAATCAAATTCAAGAAAATGAAAATAAAATTTAGTCCCAATATATTAAACATTTATATCTTATTTTTGTTTTAAATCTAACAAAAATGTTAAATGACAAAAGAATGCCTTTACGAGCGCCTACACAATCTCGATCTTGCAATAATACTCTTATATACAATGACGTCATTGCGGAAATAAATCGTGTTGGACGACTTCAGATAATCTAGATCTTGTTTACGTAAGCTTGTGCATACGTGCTTCAAAACAAATTCGTATCTTTCAGTTGGTAAACGACGGGGCCCCCTATGGCCGAGCCGACTTAGCCCGTTATTCCCTCTAACTTCATTGACAATGTAACTGTTCTATAAGACATTGAAATAAATTTTCTAACTGCTGACGTTTGCGGTCACGTGATATTTCCTCATAAACTTGAGAGAAACAGCAATGCATTAAAGGCTTGTTTGGAGAATATATTGCTATGGAACGAGCCTTTATGTTTCTACCATCGGCGCTAACAAGTCATTTTACAGGACACCTTGCTCATAGAGCTGGCATTATCGACATGAGAAAATAGTATGCAGTAGTATTGACAAATTCTCATCTATATGAGTCAAGTCTAAAAAGGGTGTTTTTGGTGTCAAAATGTAGGAGACAAGGTCAAATGTGTGGTTTTATACATGCATGACATTTATTGATTACTTTCAATATTGATCACAGTCTTATAGCGACATTTGTAGATATATAGTTGCGCCTTGGTTAAAAAAATATATGTTCTTGTAGCAGGTTGGAAATGTCGGATATAAACTGCATAATATGTAGGTTTATATACGGAAAAGAAGATAGGTCACGGTATCTTTAGGTCACCAAGATTAAAGACATAGTTTCCAATACAAAATGAACTGGAAAAAAGGAAATGGCACATACCAATAACATAGATATATAGCGGCATAGTCCAATTATGCAAGAGACGCGGATCTAATAAAAAATGTTTATGGGGTGGAAGAGGTGGGGATAAATTATATTATTAAAAATGTATATCTAGATGCTCTGGAATACAACCTAAAAACTACCTTAGAAAATCATGCTTGTGATAAATCCATGTTTTTAGATCATTGTTTGTTCAATCTGTCTGTAAATCTATATCAATTACATACGTATCCTAAAAACGTTCGTATATACGGGGTTATTTACTTAGGATCGTGGTGTCGTGGGTGTCAGCCTTGGTCAGACTGCACATTTTTCTTACCCTGTAACAACAAGATAAAAAAACAACGGTACTTATTGGGAGCCCAATTTATAAAGTGTGTTCAAGGAGTGTTTAGCTCGTTGTCACTATTATGTGACTGGATGTGGTAGTATTTCACTTGTCCACGGTGTGATACTGCAGTGTGCATCGAATAAATCGTCTCGTATAGGTAAGGTTTTGAATTGTTCATAA